>JAWWEU010000040.1:35972662-35988125 GCA_035583155.1 Acropternis orthonyx | reverse complement strand
AACAAAACAAAAAAAAAAAAAAAACAAAAAAAAAAACACAACCAGATCCCTGCTTTTAGTTAAAATAATCTGTGATAAAGCACCAAGTGGACACATTCTTTAGGAACAAACACATCCTGCAGAAATCAGACTGAGAAAATCAGAATAAGGTCCTACAACTCTGGACTTCCCAAGCATTCATATTGTCAAAGCACCTAAGCTGCTTTAGCCACAGAATCTCATTTGGAGCAAGGCTGCAATACTGTGTCCCTTCTTCCACAGGAGTCTGTTAATCACTGGGCTGTACAGCTCAGTCCCAAGCACACTCTCTTAGACTGCTATACTGAAGTTGTTCCTCTGTTTAAATCCTTTACACACTGTACCCGAAGTCAGAACTACCCAATTGCACCACCCTACTTAGAGAAGACTTGACTCCTAGTTCCTGTATAATCTTATAAAAAATTACTATAGAAATATTGTAAAAGACTGTAACAATTTACACCATAGTGATAAAAGCATTTTCTTAGAACAGATTTGGATCAAACGTCTGTTGGATAAAAAAAAGGAGAGAAGAAATTTGAATCTGGACCTACCTAATCCTACTTATTTTTCCCAGTGTGGTGCTTTGAATACAGCCTGTCACTCCTAAATCTCAGCTATATTCCTTTTCTACCTAGTGAGTTTCATAACAGAAACAGAAAAAATATACACTTCTGTATCTAGGAGACATTTTTGAGGGAAAAGATGACTTTCAGAGTTTCTCTGGGTCATTAGGGGCATATTGCCATGGTGGGGTCAGGAGCAGGCTGCTCATACTTGGCAGAAAATCCTACCAGCTTAATGTAGTACAGCTTTCTGCCCATTCTGTTCAGTTGCAAACTAACATCAAATGCCACCATACCTCAAAGCAGATACTTGTAAGTGGTTAATCCCTGCACCTCTACAATACTACCTAAAAGCATACCAAATGGGCTATGATTCCACATTAAGTGTTATCTGGGTAAATAAATACATTACATGGAAATTTTCAAAATCAGATGCAACAAAAATACATACACTTATTCTTGTTTGAGTACTTGTATTGAATTTTCACCTCTGAAGTGAGGAAATTATTTATGTTTTAGTAGAGTACTGAATGATACTTGCCAGTCAAATATGACAAGTTCAAAATTTCACAAGTATTTCACAAGTAACAGCTGTGCAAAGTCCCCAAAACACATTGCATTAAAGGAGAATAATATCTTTCCAAAGCTCAATGGCATCATTGCTGCTTTGGTCAGTTTAAATGCAACATAACCGCTTGCTATTATTTTTTTGATACAGCTGCTCATGTGTTGACCTTCTCCTGAAATACAGACAGGAATCTTTCACACCTTCCCAGCTCATATAAAGAGGTGGTTATTTCAAGGGGCTGACTGATGAATGTGCTTCACATAGTTCTATATAATTTAGTAGAATTTGATATTTGTGTCTGTCAATTCTCATGCTTTCCTATAGAAGAAATTCTTTGTTCTGGTGATTACAGCACTAAAAATTTCTATACACCTGGGTAATGTCTCCACTTATCAAAAACACATTTATTAGTTTCCTGTTAAAAGTATTATAGTTAGGGGAAAGGTAGTAATTCAGTGTGAAACCCTGTATTAAACTGCTGCTGTCTAAACAACAAAGATTTAATTTGCAATGAAATCTACCTTTGAAGGTTTTAGTTCACCTCTTAAAATTCCATCCCAAATATACATCCAGTTGTATTTGAGATTAAAGGGAAATTTTTTTTAACCTTTTTCCATCAGAAAGTGTTTTTCCATGGTCATGTTTTGTCTGGATGCCTCAGAAAACAACACTGCTCTGAAACTTCCAGTTTTGCCACATGCATATAGCAAACATTTAGGAGGAAATGGTTAAATTTTATGACATTTGTTTTGAAGTAAGAAAATCACTTAAGGTCTTATTTCCAGTTTCTCTGCTCTCAAAGTGTGAGACAGTCCTCCAGCTGTCTCTAGCAACTTCATCAAAATCAGCAGAAATTGCAGAAGCCTGCTCCCCCACGTGCCCTGAGAGAAGAAGGGCATTCTCTGTAAGGCTAATTCAATGCTGCCAAGAGCACAGACTAAACACAGTACCACTAGCATTTCAAATGTTCAGACTCACGGGTGTTACTCTAACTCTTCATTTTATACAACTCATAGCATACTAAGAAATTGGTTTATGCTGATAGAATGCCTCCTGAGAGAACTGACTCCATTTTGCTGCAAAAATAACTGCACAAGTGCAGCACAATTCCATGTCAACAACAGCAAGTGAAATTTTTCTGGCAAAAAAAATGTTCCATGAGGAATTTCATCATAATCACAATATTTTGTGAAAAGATACTGGCTTTAACTAAATACTGCAGATCTTCTTGCAAGAATTTTTCATATGGGGAGATGGCAAACCAGAAAAAAAGTTCTATCTCATTTGCCACACAGCTGCGGTTTCATGTTGAAACAAAATATTTTGCTACAGTAAACAACACAATAAATGAAGGATATCAGGAAATATCATCAAGTTCTATCTCACATAATCTTTCTCTCCTCATACTACCCTTCCATCCATTAACGTTCCTATATGATGGAACTGCAAATGGCTAATGTGATACACAGTGTAAGCGGCAGTCTTCTGTTGGGCTCTTTGCTCAGCTGTTGGGATAGGGGCAGTGATTCTGATTCACTCTGTCAAAATTATACCAGGATAGCAAGTTTTGTATTCCTGATCCTCACTATATCTGGCTAAAGCTCAAAGCAGAACCTATATATTTATTTTACTTCACAGTGCTTCTCTTCCTCCTGCTTTTGAAAGATAAAAGAGTGGAATCTGGAAGCAATACAGGTAAAGCTCAGCCGCTGAGCCTCAGAAAGGGAAAAAAAAAGGGTATTTTTTTAAAGGTAGAAGTAATGCCCCATTCAGAAGCATCTGTCTTCTACAAAACACTTCATGGAGCAGAATCTGACTGCTGAGTGCCTTACACTTAAAGTAGAGATTTATCTAGTAGGAGGTGGCATAGTAAATTGGGACTTGCTGTTGGAACTCAGTTTCCCTGTCGAACTCCCCATCTCATGGCAATCCTGAGGAGATACTAAGAGCAGTCTGAATGGCAGTCATTTTACCAGAGGCAGGGAGGTCTATAAGAGGAATATTTCCCTGGAACATAACAAATCAGTCAACAAACAGGAGGTGGGGATGGAAAGGACAGGAAGGCAGACTGTAAAGCTGTGTCAGTCAGTTCGGCAACGCTTGCTGAGTTGCATGGAGATGTTTCCTACTTGGAGACTGAAAACCAGAACAATGATGCCCAGGAACAGCAAGTATGCCTTTATCAAAAACCCTGCTCGCCTGTTGGAAATGGATGCCAGCTAAACCTCCCCACTTGAGGTCATGGTCAGTTCTTCTGCATTTGCAGAAATATGACAAGTGACCTGTGCTTCTACACTTAGTATGCCTCCAGCAGCAACTGCCAACGCCTTCCCACAAGCCCCACTGAGCAGTCATCTTGAGGGGAGGGAATGGGTTCAAAGCTGGTGCTTGACTTTTTACCCGCTACTGATTTTGGGCTGATTCCAAAATGCTGTGACTACATGTTTATAGATCATTACAGCAATCTCAAAAGAGGCAACTTATGTAGGAGAAACAAAAACAAACCCTGGAATTATGACAAAGCAGAATTTTGTAACACCAATAATTTCCACAGTAGCAGTGAAATTTATCATTCAGCAGACCTGCACAACTGAGGCACAAAGAGCACTGCAGCTGCCTTAGTGTGATGTCTCTGATCTCAGCAGAGATAGAAAAGTTAATCATGAGATGTCTCCTTTGTGACTGGTTTACACCCACTTGAAGCAGAACAAGCTCATTCATGGCTATGGGGAGTGAACAGGGAAAACGTGGTGGTGACCTATCTGTGCAGCACTCTGAGAGCAAATGGGACAGCTCCATTTCACACACTAAACTGAGCCAGTAAAAGGGTCATCCTCTGGTGGCTGGTATATGAGCTGATGTGTACAAAGAGGATTACATAAATGCTATAGCTCATTGGGTAAGGAGAAGAGAGATTGGCAGGAGCACTTGCAAAATGAAAAGCTTCCAAAACTATGACTACATACCTTTCTCAAACAGGTGGGAAGAGATATATAGAATATGTAACATCTTGGAGATTATGTACTTTGTCAGACAAGTTACCAAGGCCTGGCATTGTCCCTACAGGATTTGCTGCAAAGGACAATTAATTACATCTCAAAAAAGACACTGCGTAACTCTAATTTCCAGTGTGTCCCTTCATTTTGGTGTTGTGAAGCGTGGACAGAATTTATGCTGTTGCCAGCAGCTGGGATGATCTGCAGTTATCTGAATTAATCCTGCTCACCATATTGAACAAGCAGTGATCTGCATGCTCACTATCGCTGGTATATAGCCAGACATGGACAGGATGAGCAGACAGCAGCAGCAGCAACTCAATCATTCTACATTCATGTGGCTCTCACAAAACTGGACAGCAGTCTCTGATCCCTTGTTCATAAAAACACCAGTTGGCAATACCTTGATGAGGTCACAGACACAAAAGGAAGCAAAAATCAGCAGTTCTCTCTCTTGTCTTTCTGGATGTACAAGAAAAGACAAAACTCTTCCATCAGCAAATAACCATCCCTGGTGAACTCTAGTGCAAGGCAAGAGGTTTAACTCCCCTGGGATATTGTTATTTGAAAAACTACCAAAAAAAGGAATAATTTCTTGATGGCAATATATGTAGCTATTTCAAAACTGCTGTGGTTTCATTTCTCTCAGATAACCCACAGACAAGGTTAATTTTATTGAAAAATTCAAGTGATATGCCAAGATATCATAATGGTAGTCATTAACTTGAACCTTCTTCACTATTGGCAGCTGAAATTAGGTCTGTGATCACTAATACATGACAAACAACAAAGTGTTGTTCATTATCTCCTATCCACTCTTCAGGTTACACTGGAAGCTTCTTCAGCATGACTGCTTAGTCAACAGGAAGAATTTATCTACTCTTTCTAAAAAGGGCATGGAAACCATCCTCGTGAACAGCATTTACTCCAAACTTGATTTGAGTATTTGCATTCAACTATACTCACTTAAAGAGCAACATGGCCACTCACAATCTCCCAAACATCCTTTGGAGCAGTTTGTTTCATCTCCAACTTGCAGGGCTGTTCCCAGACTACTTACTGGGACAACACTGAAACTGTGCCCTCTGTACAGCAACAAGTCTTCAGGATTATTTCGGTCCAGAAGAATCAATACTGGGAACTGTCCTTTGGAGTCTCACAGTCCCTCCCACATCCCCACGAAACAAATATACCAGCTGCCGAAAAACTCCAGGAGTAACACAAAATCACCTATACTAGCGTCAATACATAACAGCATGTACCATGAATCATACTTTGAGTGCATTCAGGGATGTTCTTACTGGCATTTTTATGGTGAGGAATTCTCCAACTGAGCTAGAGAACAATAAGTAGAAGCAAGAGGACATCCCTGCTGTTGTTATAAGTTTACAGTCTCATTTTCAACAAGGCACAGCAAGTGAATGAGTGAGTGAAAGTAATGAGGAAGAACAAGGATAACGACAATAGATCACAATGCCATTGATTTGCTACACAGGAGACCGATGACTCGGAAAGGTTCCTCTTTAATTTCTGTATAGTAGCCACCCCAAAATAATTGCTAACACTGGCCATCATTAATTTCTTGATTTCTTGAAGGCATTCCGATAGGAACAGTAGATCTTAAAAGAGTGGGTAGCAGTTTTATGGAGTTGTTCCTCCACAGCACTCTGCAAGTAAAAGGCAATGAGGAACCATCTGTGTAGATAACAGTGATATAATGAACTCTGAAGGCAGGAATGAAGGGAAGGAGGCATGCATGTGCAACCTAATGAGACGAGGTGATCAGCTCTCTCTGAAGTCAGTGGGAACCTTTCTAATAACTTCAACGAGAGTTCAATCAAGCCCTAAAGCACAAAAGTAGAGCAGGTCATTAAGGCAGACTGTGAAAGTGCAAACAGGTTTTGAAGTATTTCAGAGGTGTTCATATTCAAAAGTATGGCCAATGCAGTAAGTTTCTGAGAAGTGAGGCAGCACCTGTATGCTCTGACTAGGGTATGTTTCCCAGATATGAAAAGTGCACTGGTCACAGTCACATTTCTATATCATTATATCATGGGAGCAGCATAAAACATGTTGCTTTCTCATAGGCTGCAAATGATCAGGGTAAACAAACACATACCTTACACCACTGGAAAGTTGGGATACTCAGATTTCCACTGACCATGCACCATTCATTTCCAGTTCTGATGGCTGTTAAGCTCTATGTGACTAATATATTATAGTAACTTTAAAAAAGAGAAAAGAAAAGTCTCACCCAGGTTTGACTCTCTCCTCTCTACCATTAAATTTCTATCATAGAGAAATCTCTATATGCTTCTAATTTTACAAGAAGGGATCAGTTCTCCCTGAACAGCCCATGTGTCAAGGGGATGCATGCATCCTTCTTTTCCCTTCCATATAATCATTCTATTCAAGTCCCCATATGTCTTCCCTCACTCCCTTCAACTGCAGACCAAAACTGTCAGATGATGTAGCATGAAGTGTTAAGGAAACAGATAAATATTTCATGACATTTCTATGGAGGGATTCCTTTTTATTAGGTAATTAAAAACCACTGGTATATAGCACTCAGTGTCCTCAGGACAATAACTAGTACTTTCATGATCATGTAGGAACTGAGGAGGTAGAAAATAAGTAATAAGCAGAATAATTCACTTTTGAGGTCCAGCATATGGTTATCTAATAGAGAGAACAAATACTTTTGATAGATCAATAAGGAAAATTTTAATAACAGCAAACATTTCTTAGCCCTCATTCAGACTACAGATTGGAATTAGAAATGCTAGAATTATAAATTTACTAAATCATAATCATTGGATGCTTTGCTATAAAATATTACATTTAACTTTCACCAATCAATAAAGTGAATTGCATTCATCAATGATTTGATATGTGTTGCCAAATATAAAATACTTAGTACTTAGGTACGTATTTTTACATAAAAGCTTTACATCATACTGTCTAAATTCTGCAATAATTATAAATCTAGTTTGTTGCTCATCTTTCATTCCTTCTCCCTCCCTTCCCAGCTCTCTTTTTTTTTGTAATTCATTTTAGGTAGTTAAAACTGGGTGCAGAGCAACCAAACAATTATCTAGGATCAATTCCAAAGAAACAGTCGAGGTAAACACAAGTATGCTTTATGAGATTCCACTGGGAGGAAAGTTTATTTTTACCTGATTTGTTAGACACCCATATAATTGCCTCTGATGAGATGTGGCTCGTATTTCCTACTGCAATTGTTAATGGAATCTGCCACAAGTAGCTGCAAGACAAAGGAGGGGGAATCTAAGAACAAAAATACTGAACTGATTCTTCTCACAGCAATCAGGGATCATGTCAAAGAAATCAAAACACAATTTCAGTACCAGTGTAAAGATCTGTGGATTCTAAAAAACTTACTTTGACTTTGAAATGCATTTGCTATTAGCAGTAAAACAATGAAAAAGTCATTCATTTAAAATAAAAAACCTAAATTATATTTTACATTTTTCACACACTATCATCATATGAGGAATTTCTTGCAAGGCTTTTCCTAATTTAACAAAATTATTTGCATGGTTTCTCATATAAAGAAGAACACTTTTTTACATTTACTTAGAATAAGAGTACCAGTTTAAAAATAACATACTCTTCTAGCAACTTCTTAAAAAGCTACAATGGGCTTCCATTGCTGCTGGTTTATAAAAACAAAATGAATGGGATGGACATCCACTTCTTTGCATCATATATTGTCACCTACATATAGGCAAACTGGACATAACTTGCCACATGTGGATTTGATGATACACTGGTGTAATCAGACCCCAACTTCCTTAGAGGGTATTAAAATTTTTTTCTCATTTGGAGTAAATGTCATAATTTACCCAAAAACTTTTCTGTAACATCTTTATGTTAATAAGCAGAAATTGACTGTATGAAGTCAATCTTTTTGGGGAGAGATGGAAAGGATGAATTTCTGCATGTCTTCATCATCACCTCTATTCCTGAACTCCCAAAAGCACCATTTCAGCAGCCAGTGAACGAGTAGACATTTCCCTCATGGGCCTGCCATGTCATTTTGTGAACCAGTCATGGGGAAGCACTCAGTAATGGTACAGGTGGTACCTCTGCTGGTCCTTAAGTAGGTGGTCTAGGGGGAGTAAGTGTGCAGTTAAGCAAGGCAGCATGGCAAGAGAATGTCCGCAACTCAGATACACACTATCGCTTTGATACCAAATCTTTGATCTCATTTTAGACTGATTGCATCAAAATGGTGCAAGGATGAGTGTGGGCCAGTTATTGATGTCTGCATCAGCTTCTCTCCTGCTAGTACACAGCACTGCAAAACTAGCCTGTGGTGCTAAAAAAACAACTAGTTTTGCTCCTTTCCACTTACCCAGAAGTCTGCTTCACTGAATTACAAACACCACCTAAATGTTTCACAACCACAGTCAACATGGGTTGTCTTGCAAAGGTTGCCTTACTGGCCTGACTTGGAGGCTGGGGCAGAGAGAGACCTTTCCCCTCCCCTGCCACCACTCTTGGGTCCTGGCTCCCCACCTGTCTGCAAAGAGTCCCCAGCATGCACGGGGATTTGTACTGCTTAGAACAGAATCACGTGTGCTGGGAAACACTTGTCCATGCAGCAGTGATTCAGCAGAGGAAAGATACTTGGATAGCCATACAGCTGAACGAGCTAGGAGTGACATTAGAAAGGAAACGTCTTTATTGCCATATGGGAGAAAAGGTTCCATGTGATTTAAGTTCTCTGAATGTTGGTATCATGAGACACTGGGAAAACTATTAGATCTACTCCTGCACTGAAGATAAGTTCCACATGAGTACATGCTCTGGAATACATTTTTTGGATAATTAAGTTGTGGCATTTTAAGGTGTTACTGGCTTTATTAGTCTGTCTAGTCCTTGTGCTGGACATTACCACTCTCCATAGCACAGCCAGCAGAAAAGAATGCCCACTGGTGCACTAACTTCTCCAGTTCTCTATCTGGGGTCTTCACACAAAGTTACCCTTCTTGTTGGCTTAACTAGTATGTGAATTGGAGCAAAGAGATGGAAGAGCGTATTGTGTCCTGCTGCTTCTGCTACAGGGCCAGTAACTTCTGAGTTCAACGGTGAGGGCAGTCAGGGGATGCTGCGAAGTGATGCACCAGATTATATTCACTACTCTCTAAAATACTTTATACCTGAATAGACATCCACTGGTGTTTCGAGTCTGTCCCAAAAAACTCTTAGGAAAGATATCACCTTTAAAAACATACCCAGTTCTAAATATTTGGTTCTTCAGAATGAAAAAGATGCTGGAAAACTGTGATTGAGAAAAATTAGGCAACATTTAGCATAAAGCTTGTACATTATTTGAAAGAATAGGAACACTAGTATATGAAAAAAAATTTAAAACTGCACTTGCATGGAATTTTTATGACCCTTCAACTTCTACTGAAAAAGCTAAATGGCAGAATAAAAGATACTGAGAGTTGCCCATGTCGCTCATTTAAACACATAAATACACATTCACAAATATTCATTCATGACCATATATGCATGGTCACCTGTTATTTTGAGAAGGAACTTCATAGAAACGTATTTTGCACATTGCAGTATCTATATGGAGAAAAATTTTATATTACTTTACATTATGTTGCCTCAAATTACGGTAAATCCTATTGAAATAAGGACAGATCCTTCTCTGAAAGGTGATCTAGCTGCAGAACGGGTGAAACAAAAGCTACCCCTCCTCAGAAAACATGTGGATTTAGTTAGGGAGATTAATACTGGCAAATTTAACTTTTATGTCCCCAATATGAGAGACCTCCTGGCATTCTTGGTGCTCTCCAGAACCTCCAAATCTCACTCTCTTGGTTATTGGTTTCCCAGGTAAACCACAGGTTACCTTTTAATAGACATCTCCAGAAACACATTTTTTGCTACTTTACTGCTGCTGTTCTCTCCATTTATCTGGTTTCTCCTTCCGTTTTCTTCATTTCCAGAGAAGCTTCTGCTGCTGTTGCAGAATATGTGGTTAACTTTTTCTGTTTATGTGAGAGATGTATCTGGCTCACCTTTCAAGACAGCTTCCACACACTGCCTCTGAGTGATCCATACAGATTTTGCTCTGCAGGTGTGACTAGGAAGAGGCAAACTTTGCTTCTACTTTTCTGTCACTGTCTTCTACTTTACAGACAAAAGAGGAAAGAGGGCCCACTAACCTGTTTTCCTCCTGCTTTGACTCTGAGAAGTGCAGACCTTTTATTTATTCTTTAGATCTTGGGAGTACCACCAGCATGCTCTCAGTATGTATTTGTCATTAAAAGGAAAAGACAAGGTTCCTGGTATTTCAGATTTTGCACAACTCTTTAACTACTTTTTCACACTAATGAATATTTTTGCTGAGATGCAAGTCCCTACATTTTCAAGACTCATCTTCCCAGTAACCATAATGTACCAAGCTTCACACATGCATCAGCTGGCACTGGTGAAATGCCAACCATCACTGTTCCATGACTCAGTTTCTCTGGGATTAATTCAGTTGTACAAGGTCGCATCAGATGAGCTGATGTAGGATACTTGAGACACCTGCCATGGACTGTAGGATATGGCAGAGCACCAAAGGATGCCCATGTAGTGGCAGCACAAGGCAAAGTAAGATACCTGAGGGCACTTTGAATGGCACCAGTCACCTGTGCAAGCAAATAAATGGGCTTCTCCACACACTCAGTGTTGACAATGAGATCTTCCATAATTAAATCTGAGTTTCCCAAGGAATCTTTTCAAAACCAAACTGCTTGCAAGAAAAAGAAGGCTTCAGCACAGATTTTGAAATACAGTATTTAAAATAGGCACTGCTGCAACATTGTATAACTACTGTTTCAAATAAGAACTTTCACTTTGCTGATCCAAAAAATTGCAGGGAGAAGTTAAAATGACAGAAACTGAAATGCAAGGTAGTGAAATTACAGAATTGAAATGAATGTTCTAAACCAATTTTCCCCCAATTTTTGCTTTGATTTTTGTTCTGATTCAGTACAGGGAAATGTTTTGATAAGTTGAAAATTTCTGTGGGATGAGAATCCATTTCATCAGTAACACTTACTAATCTTTGTAAAGTGTTTTGAGAACATAACAACCTAAGACCTCATATCACCGAGAGATATGATTAAAGCTATTTAACACAGAGATAAATCGAGGCATAAAAATTGTTTAAGAGCAAAAAAAAGCATAAAAAGAGAATCCAAGAGTAAAACTGACTGGTTAAGACACCTACCTCCTTTCTCTAACCACCAGAACTCAATAGCCAAAATGCCAAGCCTGTATCTTCAGTTAAAGACAATGGTCTGGTACATCCAGAGTGGCTGAAGATGAGAAACAGGGAGCAAAGACTCCTTAGCATTAGTTTCCTGCTCTCAGGTCTCTCCAGCTGGAAATGCTGAAGTCTCATGTACACAGACCCATATGCTTAGGTGAGCAGCACCGAGTCTGAGGAGGGGACACTTTCCCAGTGTGGCCCTTGCAAATACTGGCAATTCCCTGAATAGGTTAGGATGCTGACAGGCATTTCTTACCAAGGGAATATCTTGTTATGGGCCATCTGCATGAACTCACATTGTTCAGATTTCAGAGAAAAAAGAGTGCAAAAGCAAAGCAATGAGAAAATCTGACCTTTTGGAAAGTAAATAAATCTTACAGAACAAAAACTAAGATTTAAAGATTTGTATTTTTACTTTGGTTGGATACCTGCTGATCTCCACAGATATATACAAATTATGGCCAGTAAAAAAAGCATCTAGTTGCATGACTGTAAAAGTTTCTGGCTAACAATTTTAATGTTTATTATAAATTAAAAGGCACACAAAGTTGATAATAGTACTCAGTAAAGGATAGTGCAATGTCTGTACATTAAATAAGTATAGAAGGAAAAGAGTAGGGATCTTGTTTCTTCTTGCCAAGAGAAGTGCAATTTCTGTTAGCAAGGTTTGCAAGACTTGGCCTACTGCTTCATAGTAGCTGGTATGGGGCTATTTTTTGGACTTATGCTGAAAGCAGTGTTGATAACACAAGGATGTTCTAGCTATTGCTGAGCAGGGCTTACGCAGCATCAAGGCCTTTTCTGCCTCTCATCCCACCCTACCAGCAAGGAGTCTTGGGATGCACAAGTAGTTGGGAGGGGGCACGGCTGGGGCAACTGACCCAAGGAATACTGTGTATTATATGAAATCATGCTCAGCATATATATCTGGCAGAAGAAGGAGGAAGTGGGGACATTGGGAGTGACAGTGTTCGTCTTCACAAGTAACTGTTATGCATGATGGAGTTTGGATTTCCTGTGGATGGCTGAATACCTGTCTACACATGGAAAATGGTGAGTAAAGTCCTTGTTTTGTTTTGCTTGTGCACACAGGTTTTACTTTCTCTATTAAGCTGTCATTATCTCAAGCCATGAGTTTTCTCACTTTTACTCTTCCAGTTCTCTCCCCCATCCCAGTGGGGGAAAGGAGCAAGTGGCTGCATGGGGCTTAGTTGCTGGCTGGGGTTGAACCACAACATAAGTCAAAAGAAAGCCTTTGTTTTTAGTGAATTTTGAATGTTAAGATAGAGAAGGTTCAAAGATAAATTGCCAACAGAAAACCTGAAAGTGTATTCAACTTACCTACAAAATTATGAGCTTTGTTGCAGTGATATCTGGAAGCATCTATTTCTAGACTGACATAAGATGGTCATGGGAAACAAGTGAAAGTTGTTGAACAGCAGAACAGCTTTAGAGGTTCATATTATACATGAAGCAGAACTCAGCAGGATACAGTTTTGCAAGCCACACTTTCTAGACAGATTGTGTTGGGAAAGATAATTTAAAAGAATCACAGAGATTTTCCCAGGTTATTATATAGTATAGAATCTCATTCAGTAAAGAGCAATACAGGTTCCAGGGGAAGCTCAGCTGAGTATCACAGGAAATCACATACTTTTATTAAGTGCGATTCTACAGATTGTTAGTTCTGTTTAATGGATAAGGAGCTGACAATATATTCATGTTGTGAATATCATTCTCACAAGACTGAAGAACACAGAGATTTCATTAGATTTAATACGTGCCAGTAAAGTGATTGTAGGCTGTGCCCAGAGGCATAACACAACAGAAGATGATGTTATATCCTTTCTCACAAGCACTACACCTCCTACACTGAGACAGGGTATCAAGGGATTTCTTGTACTGTATCAGCATGGAAGACAGCAGATAGGAAGGGGAGATTTCACTAACTTTGTAGCAAAGGCAAATACAAGATGAAAAATGGATCAGAAAGAACTTCAAGTAACTGAGATCCACTGAAGACCACTTGAGGTATTCACTGGTCATCTGCATATGCCCAGTGTGATCTTAACTCCTGTGTTCAGAAGGAGAAGTTTAGTACAAACAACAATGAGAAACAGGTGAATAATGCTGATAAGGTAACGGATTAAGTTGGATTCCCTATAAGGGGGATGAAAAAGTAGACAAATGCAGACCTTTCACCAAGTCACAAACCACAGTTAGCCAACTTGAATTCAGAAAGAACAGTATGTATTAACTGCAGAAGGCCTGCTGGTGTCTGAATCAGACAGGGCCTTCCCAAGTCCTGCAGACAGACAATCTCTGACTGCAGCATGTATGTAGTGCAGAAACAAAACAGCAAGGGCACAGTAAGTGTGACACACACCACATTAGCTGTAGGATGCATATCAAGTGTTTGCTGGACTTAAGCAGAATGAGGAAAGGAAATGGTGCTAGCATTGGGATCCTAGGGCAACAGGGGTACTGCCCTCACCCAAGACTAACAGAGCAGTAAACAATAGAAAGATAAACTAAGACAAAAAAAAGGGACAGAGAAGTTAATAACACTGACTACATGATCAACCAGAAAAAGACTGGAAGAAAAAGTTTGCAGATGTGCTTACTGTAAGATCATTCTGCAGTATGCTGGGCTGAGAAGTTTCCTGCCCCTTTACAAAACTTTGGCGGACTTTTATTGGCTCTGTGAATTACAGTGTTCCAGCATAATCTTTAAGAAGCTCTAATACAGGCTGTAATAGAGACAGCAATTCTTTTCATCCAGGGGTCCAGACATAATGAAGTTATCATGTAATGTAATACACACACAGCATTGTGTAAGCAGATAACAAAATTCCAAGTGAGGCACATGTTACTTAAAAATTAATATTCCTTGTGTTACCCTCTGTATCAAATACTGTCAAAAGCTAACTGAGCTTTTTGTATCACTTCTTCTCTTCTTTCTCACTAATGCCTCACCTGTGTAGGAATTCAATTTTTTAGTCAGACCAACCTACCAACCAAAACAACCCAATGGGATCAGGTCTTGAGAGGTGCTGCCAGGCAGGGAATGGCTTCACCACCTGGTAGATCTGAATGGGCTCCACACTGGAGGTGCCAGTTTTTGAAGAGTATTTCAAGTTTTTAATAGAAGTGAACTTAAGAGATGTCTCATGGAGGAACAGAAATCAATTTGCAGAGCACTCTTGCCTCTTAACTACTTTGAGGTTTTCAAAGGCTCTGACTGGATGTGCAGTTGAATACAGCTAATATACATTTCAGAGGGAAGCAAAACTCTGGGTTTTAGAAGGCATTTGAAACTGTGAGCCTATTATAATCTTGAATACAAACTATACTTAGCTGCACACATGGAGAAAACTATAGATAATCTTTATCATTTGAAGAAATATTTAAAATTGTGTAAGTGTGACTAGGAAAGGCATTTTAGTCTTGAGAGATGCTAGCACACTTTCTTCTGATGACAAGCCTCTTTATTTGCAGCTCTGCCTCAGTACAGATGCTAATTTTATATATTTGTCCATTATATAAGCTTTCATTTAGAAAGCCATACTAAAAAAGTGATCATACTGGTATACTCTAAATGAAGGGTTCATAGCTGCTTCTAAGAGCAACAAAGTCTAAGGTGGATCATGGATTGCTTAGGCTTTTTTCTCCATAAGGATCTAAATACAAGGAATACAGAGGGAAAAGTATTTTCAGCCAGCATGGTGAAATGTATTTTAGAGGAATGTGTTTTAATACAATCATTGACATTATAATACATCTGTAGTCATAACACTTCTCCACGGGCACCCCCTTGTCGCGAGGGAGAAGCTTGCGTGCCCTTATGAGGTTGTGAGCTATGCTGTTGGTGGTTTGTGCCTCTGGTATGGTCTCCCATGCTAGTCAGGTCTCAACTGAAGGGTCAGACAAAGTGTGTCCATGAGCAGGATGGGCTCGCTAGCCTCCTGGCCAACCATCCTAGGAGAAGGACAACTCGAACTCCAAACCC
>JAWWEU010000040.1:35914891-35972562 GCA_035583155.1 Acropternis orthonyx | reverse complement strand
GCCATCAGCGCGCTTGCAGCAAGCGTGGGTAGAGCCCTTCCCAAATCTTCGTTCGCGAAGCCTAGCCATGATGATGAGTCATAACAGTGATTAACATGTTTAACAGCAATGCGTTAAATATTCAGATTTTGTGGTTTTTTTCCTTTAATCTGCCATAGTCCCAATTCCTTCTTTGCAAGAATCTTTGGAATAATTTTTGGCAATAAGTCCTAGAGCCGAAATAAGGAAAAAGGGGGGGAAATATATTCTCCAGGAGTTCTATGCCAAATATATTGCCTTTACCAGTGTAATGACAACACAAATTCCTAGACACAAGAAAAGGTTTCCATGCTGTAACAGCAACCCTAGCATGAAACAGCCACATGTGGCCCTGCACTGTGAGTCTGCCTTAAGACGACAGCCTGCATATTCTATTATAAAACAGCTATATGTCTTTGGCCATCCTTTACTCTCCTTTGGTCTGACTGCCTTTTTAATGGTAAACACAAGGTAATTTAAATGAGTAAATTTGTATTAAATTACCCAATTTGAAAAGAAAAACAATGCATTGACTGATTATACTGTGATTATAATTATCTGATTACTAAACCTTCTATAAAGTTTTGTGTAATAATAGTTTAACATTTCATCCAAAAAATAAATTATCTAAATATTAGGAAGCTTTCTAAAACTGACTCATTTCAGTGCCAGTGCTAGCAGCATACCTTACTAAATTTAGAAAACTGTTTTGAGCAAAGAACAAATACTACAAATTCTTTGTCAGCACATGCTGTCTCCTTCCTGCCTAACACTACCTTTTCTAAAGTAAAACACAAAGGGCTTCATTTTCAAAACTGACAAGCAGCTTTGGGTGCTGAATCAAAGATGGATACAAAGAAGCTGGGTTTAAGCAGTGTTAAGTGTCTCTCCCAACAGCCTCTTTACCCTGCAGTAACAGCTCTTAATCTCTCCAGCATCCTCTGTTCCGTCTTGCACCAGTGCAAAACGTCCTTGCAGAATTGCACACGTGGTGCTGATCATGCAAACCCCATCTCTGTGTTGTCCTTCACCCATGAGCATAGCCCCTTGAGTAGAGTGCAGATCTGAGATTTCTCTGAACAGAGAGGAAGGATGTGTTACGGGCTGAGAAGGGACTGCCCTAGCAGGAATAAGAGTAACATTTTAGATATGTTTGCAATCCTCCTTCTCAGAGACTTAGTACCAAGCATTTTTCAGTGTATTCCAAAGTTCAGTTCTCATTTTTCCTCTGAATAATGTGATTCTAAGCAAGATTAAAATACAATTCCTATGACTGTTTCTCTTTCCTCAGTAAACTTCCCTAAGAGTCCCCCAGCAAAGGATCTCTATCTAAGATTCTACTATTGGGTGTGAAGGCTCACACAAAGACATAAAGAAAAGAAACCTATAATCAGCAACTGTAAAAAGCAGATGGAAGAAGACATAAAAAATAGAGCATATTAGAAGCTTTATCCTCTGATCTACAGTAGGGAACTTACATGTCTGACTTTTACAAAGCCATTTATCCACCCTCATGCCTCCCATAAAATGTGTCTCTGCCAAATGCTGTCTGAGCTTTCCCCAGTCTCTGTTTACCTCACTAAAACCCCCACCTTAAACACTTCCACTTGCCTGGTACTCCATATTTACCTATTCCAGCTATACAACTTTAATGCTCCAAACTCCAGCTCATGTCTGCATCCTGCCATGCAGCATTCCCTCTCATAACCGCTGCACATTAAGAAGCTCCCCACCAGCACCGCTGCCCTTATTCTCCTCTTCATCTCCCCAGTTCACTCCACATTACAATATACTTCTGGCCTCAAGTACATGCTTCTTTCCTCAGCATGGAACTGATTTAATTAATGTGAGTTAATTAACTAGTTTGGGTATCCAGCAATTCCTGAGAGTTAGTATTCGCAAATAAGATGAGAAAAGTGACACATTCTGCAGCAGTAATAAAATACAGCAGCAGCTTTTCCCTGTTAGCCCAACTTCTGTCAGGATATGAGTGATACCACTGCACAGGAAGCAATGACACAATACACCAATTCCGTCTACTTTAGCATTCTGCAAATTCCAATACTAAAAGCTGCCCATATACTTCTCTCCAGAGCATCCAGGAAGTTTCCCAGGGAGAAGAGTTCTCACAAATAGAAGCTGTGATACAGTTTTGGAAATAAAGTACTAAATTAGAATTGGCATTTCTGAGATCTTTGCTAGCAGCGAAATCTTGCTGGACACATCAGCACAGATATGTACAGGAACAGACTGCAAGAGCACTTCCTATTCTGATTTTAAAAAAACATGCAACAATTAGAAAGCCTCTAAAAAATGAAAAGGCAAGATAATAGACGGCACTTGCTAATGGCTTTTACAGGAAAAAAAATCCTGTTGCAACAAGCAGTGTGCAGCACAAGGGCTGGGCTGGCAAACACCAGCACCCAGCAAAGGCACACACACAGCAAAGGCACTCTTCCAGCACATGCCCAGGCAGACAGGCTTCCTCCAGGTCACTCACAGAGGCAGCCCTTCTGCCCACTCCTTTGGAGGAGCAACACTCTAGCATTGTCTCTCTTGGGCTGCTGGGTTTAAGGATTGTCCCAATACACATCTCTTGGTGTCATACAGCTGGCCTCTACTCCAGTGTACATGCAGAGGATCAGTGCCACACACTTTCTCACTCCTGTGCAAGAAAAAGTGTTTTCAAGTCCCTGCCTGACCAGCTAAAAAAATTGGTTAAATCAATACCTGACAGATCTGTGATCCACTAAGTACTCTTGATTTTTTTCATCTCACTCCTGTTAATTCCATTTTGTCTGTGCCTAATACACCAGTACCTTCCTCTCCTGGAGCCTGTTCCCTTCATCATTGTTATAGCTGATACAGAGGCACTGAGGTCACCTGTGAGATCACTGAGGTGATGATCTGGGGCACCACATCTGCTCCCTAGGCAGCAACACAAAAGCTGTTTCTGGTACAAACATTGACATAAGCACAATGTTTCAGGTATAGTAAAGATGAAAGGCGTATGAAAACACTCAAAGGACATGAGAAAATGGAATATTAGAGGATATTTCCCAGAGACAGGGAGGTAAATGAGCACTTCTTTTTCTATTTATATTTTGTTAGCCCTCTTTTCTCAGTTTATGGAACAATATTTGTCCATATTATGGTCCTTTTTTATTATATAATTAATATAACATATGCTACATTAATCCACAATTGCTCTAAGAACATCTCATAGATACGAATCAGCATTCCCCTTGTGCTCCTAACATTTGTTTTGTGTTTAAACAGCTCCTTAGCTGATAAGTGGACAGAGTAAGCTCCCCATCGCTGCTCAAGTGATAATGCCATACAACTAAATAAGAATACACATGGCAATATCCAAACACAACTATGCTTTTACTGTGTAAGTAAATATCAATAAAGGGGACAAGCACAGCCTTTTTTCTGCAAAGCCTGAAAAAAATAAATGAGCTTTGTGCAGAAAATTCAGAAGAGACATGAATGGAAATAAATTCTGCGGTTAATCATTCATCCTGAAGTGGAGTGACTGCTGAGCAGCTCTGCTGCCAATTGTAAAGCCTTTCAGCTGTCGCAATTACTACAGTGTTAGACCCATGAGTCTGTACAGCTCCGGTTTTGCTGGTCATGTTCCTGGCTTGCACCATTTGACTGACTTTTCCCTAGTTTCAGTACATGAAGAAAGGCACAGAGGATTACTGCATTACAGCACATATGAATACCCTGTCCATATCCCAATTTGTACATTTTCCTTTTCTCTCTTTCCTCACAGCTAGCTGTGTTCAACACCCAGCAAGACATTTCCCTTTAGGATATTATCGTGAACAAGCAAAGATTAGCTGTGGAAACTGAATGCATGATAAGAACACTTTATAAATGAATACTGCCCCAGCAACATTAACTTAATTATTTTGATAACATTGGAAAGGTTATTTCTCCACTTTTGGAGACAAGCTCTGTATATTTTTAAAAGGCAAAACATACCCACAAGCAGAAAGCTTTGGTCTGCTCTTCAATTGAGTATATAAAAGGTTTACGGATTTCATCAAAACTGGTTAGTTAATTGTGTAGACCACCGATTATTTTTCATAAAATTTCCTGTCATATCTGTGAGCCATTCTTGTAATGATGGATGAGACTAGTGCCTTAAAATCATCATTTTCTGTCAGCAGGGAAACCCAGTGAACCCTGTCAGATGTAATATCACCTTCTCCCCTGTAGCCTTATAATGTAAGGGAATCTCACAGGGGTATACAAGAGTCCAGGACCGAACCTACACTTAACTAAAGAACTGTTATATGGGGGTAGAATATGAATTATACAGTTATTATAGGAATTTTAAAGTTTTGTTTGGATAAGCTGAAATTTCTACTGAAGTATTGTACCAACCACATGCTTTGACATTCAAATCAAAGCTGGTGATTTTGGCCCTTCTAAGGAATGATGTTCCTAGAAACAGAGTCTGTCATTTTTAGTTTTATTTTCTTATAAAATGAGAACCATGGATCATATGAAGGCATAAGTGTCAAGCAAAATCTCTATACAGTTTGCAAAGAAGTGAAATTGTATACCTTCTATAATTTCAGGCCAAATGTTAGATCTTAGTATGCACTAAAGTCAATTCTATGCACAGAAATAAATCACAGTTTATATATGTATGGCTCTTGAAATATTTTTCTGCAGGTATAAAAACAAGGAGCCCAAACATACATGAGATTGGAAAATCAACTATACATAACCATTCTCTTCTGTAGAAGAATTAAAGATACTTACAGTAATGGACTAGGCATCAAACACTGCCAATGGTATCAACAATTTTCACTTTTACCATTTATCACTTAGAAAAATCTGCTTGCTGCTTCTGGATTCCTCTCTGTGCTTTCAGAGAGAAAAATTAAATATGCAGCTTCACTTCCATTTTTAACAGTTAATTGCTGCATAAATACACAGCATAAAGAAAAGCACAGACATTTTATAAAATTAGAATGGCTCTGAAACATTCAGTTTCCTCTTTATTTACATTTCTTATGTAGTAGATACATCTGAAAGATCTGCTCTGAAGTGACTCTTTCTACAGTAAGGCAAAGTTAAATTTGCCTAGAGAGCATCTGAACCAGAAATTTAAACTCATCATTTTGAAGGCAATAGAATTGACATTTATTGCTGTGCCATACCAAACTACAGCCCCACCTCTGGATAACTAAAGGCCATACGGCAGATGGATGCTTTGAGAGCCTTCCCTGGAGCCTTCCAGTGCATACCATATTGTCTGTTTAGATGATAAACTCCTGGAAAGGCCTGGACCTGTACATTTTTCTGTGTTTTGTGCAGCTCTACTCTTTATGGTGTTTAAAATGATCATCACAATTAATCCATAGATAAACTACCCTAAGGAAGCCAATGTTGCCTGCCCTGCAAGATCATGCCTCAAATGCGGTATAAATAACATTTGCTTCCCGTTATTTACAGTGCCTATTATGGTTCCCCAGGGAGCCGTGAGTCCAGTGCCTAAATTCATGGGTCATGAAGGGGAGATAAGCACCAACTTTATTGGATTGTGAATTAGGCCACTGATGTGTAACACCTCCAAAGCCTGCATGCTGATCATATATATATATATATATATATTTATCATCAGCAGACATCAGCAAACCCAACAGTGCTTAATGTCCCTCAATGTGCTGTTTCCATTCCAGTTATCACCCCTCTTGGTGTACCTGTAGAAAAACTGTATCATGTTCTACAAAGTTCAGCTCTTTCAATATTAAAAACCAAGGTAGAGTAATGCATCATGAATTATCAAATGACCGCACAGTAATGTGATTTTCCACATCTACTGCTTTCACAATAACTGAAGCAATTGTGACTTCTTCAGAGGGGGAAAAATAGAAAGAATATCACACACAAAAAAACTGAAAAGTATCTAGGTCATTGCCAGCTAAAAGATTAAATTTATTTTCAGTATGCCAGTCTTGCTTTTTACTTAACATGATGATATGAAAGGACATTAATGACACAGAGCCATTGTGCATGTTCCTGTGGGCAGTGCACAAGCAAATTGCATGATCAGTGTTATAACACCCTAGACACCAATTTATAACTAAGCCATAGAACTTTAATGTAAGTTGATGGATGATTTTTAAAAGGTGAATGGCACTGGTAAGTTTCACCTCTTGCTAAATGTGTATGGTTCCTGTTCTTTGGTATTTATACTTACACAACATGATTTTCAAATAACCTCAACTGGGAAGTGGCAAATTAGCTTCGTCTTCTACCTGGCTGGAGCAAACAATCCATCTGTAAAGCTTTTCTTGGGCAAGGGCCTTCCCATTTGTGGTTAAAAGGACATGGAAGCACAGAGAAAAACAAATCCAAAGGGGAAAGAGAAGGACAAAGAGACTTGTCAAAGGAGATACACATATGTACCGTACCGTCTGTTAGGACACTAAATTCCTGGCAGGGCTCACACTGATATCTTTCTTTGTGCTCTCTACAGCACTAAATCTTATTTCCAATGTTTAGAAATAAAATCTGTCGACAAAATCTCCTAAGAAACCCAGCAGAACTTGTCCTGCTGGTGTCCAATACTACTGTTCCACATATCACAAGATACAGTTTGAATTATGACTTAATGTCCTGTATGAAAATAAAACTAAGTCTAATTCTCACCTGTACTGGGTTTGCATGGCAAAGTTTTGGTAGCAAGGGTGTTACAGGGGTGGTTTCTGTGAGAAGCTGCCAGAAGCTTCCCCCATGTCCAACAGAGCCAATGTCAACCATCTCCAAGACTGACCCGGTTCTGGCCAAGGCCAAGCACATCAGTGACACTGGTAGTACTTCTGGGGAAACATGCTGGGGAAAAGCAGTTGAAGAAAGGAGAATATATGAAAGGAACAGCTCTGCAGACATTGAGTGGGAGGAGGTGTTCCAGGTGCCAGAGCAGAGATTTCTCCACTGCCTGTGGTTCAGCCTGCCATGAGACAGCTGTGCCCCTACAGCTCATGGAGGTTCACAGTGGAGCAGAGGTCCACCTGCAGCCTGTGGAGGACCCCACACTGAAGCAGGTGGGTGCCCAAAGGAGGTTGTGACCTTATGGGAAGCTCAGGCTGGAACAGGCTCTTGGCAGGATCTGTGGTCTCCCTGGAGACAGGAGCCCACACTGGACCACGTTTGCTGGCAGGACCTGTGACCCCATAGGGGACCAATGCTGGAACAGTGTGATCCTGAAGGACTGCATCCTGTGAGAGGGATACATGCTGGAACAATTTGTGAAGAACTGTGGATCATGGGAAAGACTTATGTTCATGGAGGACTGTTTCCTGTGGGAGGAACCCCACACTAAAGTAGGAGGAGTGTCACAAGCCCTTCACCTGAGGAGGAACAAGCAGCAGAGACATATGATGGACTGTCTGCAGGCCCCATTCCCAATCCCCTGCACTGCTGGAAGTAAGGAGGTAGAGAAAATCAGGAGCAAAGTTAAGCCTGGAAGGAGGAAGGGTTGGGGGAAGGTATTTTAAGATTTCATTTTATTTACTCAGTACCCTTCTCTGATTTGATCAGCAATATATTATTTTATTTTTCCCCCAAGTCAAGTCTGTTTTGCCTGTGACAGTAACTGGTGAGTGATCTCTCCTGTGCTTATCTTGATCCAAGAGTCTTTCTCAGCTTAGCTGAGAAGGGGAGTGATAGAGCAGCTTTGGTGGGTACTTGGCAACCAGCCAGGTCAACCCACCACATCACTTGTGATATCATTTACACACCCACTAGTCTTTACATATGAAATACAGCAGCAGTTATTTCAATCAATACTGAATACCTAGAAAATCTATGTAAGAAAGTCTCTACAATACTTAAAAGGCTTAACATATCTGTTTTAGTCAATTAAAAAAACTAATCTCTGTTCTTCTGAATAGTAAAATCCACTCACATTACATTACACATATATACACTTGTACAAAAGAAATTTTCACATGAATAAGGGAGAAGCTCTCTCCTGGTGCATGGCACTGTGAGTCATGAACACTTACAGTCCACATTCAGTTGTTTTATCTCTTTTTCACAAAGGAACTAATTTCAGCTCAGAACTTAAACAGATGTTTAATACCCTCTTAGGCTGTTCCAATACAGGCAGAATAACAAATATTTACTCTGTGTCATGTTTGAGTTCCGTAATACTGGATAGTGAACTTCTAAACATTTTCCAACAAATGTAACTATAATTTTAGGCCTACCTCAACAGGAATATTCTACAAGCTCCAGACGTATCAATCAAAATTTCATATTAAACTTTACCTTTTAATAATTTAAATCTACTGGACAAACAGAGAATATTCCAGGTTGACAGTGTGCCCTCTTTCCCACTAAGCATGAACAGGTCAACACAGAAACATCAAAAGCTATCTTGCAATTCTCTAGCATCAGCTCTATAGTCTTAGCCTTAAAATATGATGCCAAAACTGCTTTAAACAATGAGGATTCTCCAGGATCAGCCAAGAATGTCAGCTTGTCTCTGGGATGAAGGAAGTGTGTGGAGTCAGCTGGGAGCAGGAACAAAACAATGTAAGTGAAAAAAGGGTAGAGGCAGAGATGCTGATTTCAGCCAGTTTAACAGTTCCAATAGGACCAGCTCAGCAGGCTTCAAAAAGGAAACAGTTGGAACCTCCTGCCTTGTACAGACATCCAGTTCGGCTCCTGACTGCTTCCCAAGTCAAGCAAAGTATGTACCTGACACACATTTACTTCTGCCTACTCAGTGCATTAGCACGGAGAGGTCTACTCCAAACAATTTCTCAAAAAGAAGTATCAGACCTTCCAGCCACATTCCAAATTACTTCATGGACTGTGACAAAATCAAAAGAAAAGGTGACAAAACATGTGTGATGTAAGACGCGTCACAGAGAACTGTCAGGATGCCAATGGGCAATTTTTCAACTCTTTTAACTAGCCTCAACTTTACTACAGTTCAAATGGAAGGATCGCCACATGCTATCAATACCAAGCAAAGCTCAGATTTCTAAAGAGCCATCCTCATAAAAATACACATAATTAAACCACTACAGCTTCCTGAAAAACATTGAGACATATAAGTACCTGTTGTCTCCACGGGAAGGATCCTTGGGTTTAGCATCACTATCATAAACAAAACGCTCTTGGGAGATGACTATGATGTTGTCTGTAGTTTCATTTCCCAAGATAGTGATAACAGGATAACCCATCTGTAGTGTCCATTGATCCATTACTTCTTGGATATTTACCGATTTTCCAACCCTTTTTAAAGCCTTGAAGAAAAAAGACAAGTTTCAATACACTGAAGCAGTATCATCATTCAACACATAAAACGTTTTTTTTTTTTTCTGTCATGGAGATCATAACTGGTTTTGAAGGTTTAAATCACCATCATGTGTGTGTGCAGACAAACACACACATTTACACCCAGTACACACACTATATAACTGAACCAAGAGCCTCTGTCTATTTTAAAAGTAAATGTTGAGTAACCTTAACAGAGAGGAGAGTGACAGTCAGAAAATCATACTTCCCACATCACTCAGGCACTCTTGCTGTAACAGAAAAAATAACCTGGTTTACAGGATTTTAACAAGAGCCAAAGAAATACTGGGTGGCCATCTCCAAAATATATTCTTGGCCAGCTAAGGTTAAAAAAGTGTTAATTGTTCTAGGGTACCTTCAATAAGGCATATTTGAAGGGCCTTAATTTCTAAAAGCACAGAGCTCCTCTGTTCTGAAAATCAAATGACTAGTTATTTGAAAATATTGTCCCTTATGTCCAAAGTGAGGCTATGTATACCAAGATATCCCCTGCTGCTTCATAAACTGCACCTGTCATAACACATGGAGGATTAATGTGTTCATATTTGATTCCATATGTCAATAAAAATGTTGTTTTACAAGTGGATTTTCATCTGAAACACAAAGAGATGGCATCATGGGAGATGAGACTTGGTATGAGGAGAATGACAGGCATCATTTGTTCTTCAGTGACAGAAATGTTCCTAGCTGTCAAACAGTCCAAGATCACAGACTGAGCAACCTCTGATGAATACAAGCAGAAGACGTTTTCAGAACTGAAGCTGCAATTGCTATGTATTAGGAACAGACTGGATGGCAACAAACACGTTTACAGCTGAGGCACATGAAATTATTAGCTGTAACCACAGATATGAATATACAGTATAGCCAGTGGTTATGAACCAAAATACCATCTCATTTTGTTCTACGTTTTTAGCTGGGGACTACACTGTTCTTTCAACCCTACATGTGTCCCTCTGACCTTCCATCACCCAGAACTGTCCCAAAGGCTTTAACAGAGGAAAACACCAGGTGAGAAGCAAGAAAGACTTTTGCAGTGACATTCAGCTTCAGATTAAGACATAGATTTAAAAGCCTGCTTGTATGTTACATGTCTCAACTCTCTTTAGCAGTCACTACAGACATAGGACTTGCTTCAGGTGCCCACATGTAGGTGGCTAATGTCATTTGACTTTTACCTGCCACTCCAGAACAGCACAGATTTCTCCATATATCTTATGTTAAATTGATTAGACGTGCCTGAATGTCTTGAACATCCTATTGCACCTAATCTGGCCCTAGCTGTCTATATCTGAACAACTGTCTCAAGTCCCTAGTCACCAGTCAGTGGTTCAAGCTCATTATAAAATAATCATGCAGTGGCGAGTCAACTGAATTGATCCCTATGCTCTGCTGACTACATTGACCAGATTTCTGGGACTCCAGTTGTTTCTATTCACCAAGTGTCAAATGACATGTCCTAAAATATTCAACACATTCTTTCAAAAGTCATGTACCCACAACGGACATGCTTATCTCATGTGGCAGGTGGAAGTCAGGCAGGATAAACTAAGGCAAAAGCTGTTAAAAGTCTATGAATGGGCAACTGAAGACTCATTGAGAGCAACTGGAACTTGGACACCCAGCTTTTACATGTATATGTATACCTGCTTGTCCAGATAAAGGCAGGTATCTTGACCTCCAGCTGAGTCCTAGATTTGGTGTCAATAGTTACAACTAGATTGTCATGTTTTGTATGGCTTGAGCTGGTACTTGTGTCAAAACTCCCTGACTGTACTCCACATTGCCTTGCACTCTGTCTTTATTTCTGGAGAAGACCCAGACCAGCCCAGACTAGCCCATAGGGTAAAAATTCAGGCATGCTTGGCTCCCTTTATGAAACTTATACTCTGTCCTTACAGATCCCTGAACCAGGCTCTAGAAACTCAAGCCAAGCCCTTTCCAGCTTATGAGCATCAGTCAATGATAACAGATTCCATGAAATTTTCACTGTGCATCTGTGACATAGCACATGCAAAGAAATGTATTCTAACATAACAAAGAATACAAATGC
Organism: Acropternis orthonyx; assembly: GCA_035583155.1. Classification (NCBI taxonomy): domain Eukaryota; kingdom Metazoa; phylum Chordata; class Aves; order Passeriformes; family Rhinocryptidae; genus Acropternis; species Acropternis orthonyx. The sequence goes on along the minus strand of JAWWEU010000040.1, from coordinate 35,961,152 downwards.
TGCAAAAAACATATTTTAATGTTGCCACTAGGTTAACATAAATGGAATTTCTTGGCATCAATTTTTGTATTTGCTCTGGGGTCTGGAGATCTCAGTATGTACTACTCACTCCTAACCTCACCCAGAAAAATACCACAGTAAATTCCTGCTTCTCCCTCAGTGCAATAATTTAAAGTATTTTACCTTTGACAGTGTGTTCCAGAGATCATTTCTGGCTGCATTGCCATACTTGTGAATGGTTAAATAGTCCTACGGAAATAACATAAAAATACAAATCAGCATTACTATACACAAGCCAAACAACTAGAGCTGTGAATCACTGCTATTAGAAGTTAAATCACATCAGTGTTTGCATTTGTTAGAAACCTAGAAACATACAATATGTTCATCCTAGGGGAATAAATAAACAGTTTCTTAAGCTAGTTTGCAATGCAAAAATTGTTGTTAAAAATTTCATTTACAACATTCAATGCTCTTCCTTTTCTGTGTAGGTCAAGCTATAGCTAAGTATTTCAAATATATACTTAAAATAGATGTCTAACCTTAGAAGAGATTCATAGATAATTCTCAGCAATGAGAGGAGAAGCTGCTGAACACAGTTCCAGTTGCTATTTTAGGAGGTCATTCTGTATCTAGTGTCAAAAATTTGCTCACTTGGATGACAGCTGGATTCATTACAAAAGATTTAACTGAACAATAGCCTATCTGAACTATAAACTCGTATTCAGGAAGATCCTGGCCCTTCAATATTGGCCAAAATACACTATACTGGCAACTGGAGCTGAAACAGGTTCTCCCAAAGACTGTCCACAACAGGGAGCAGTGGAGGAGGGGTGGCAGGAACCCAACACTCTGCTTGTGCACAGGTACCTACACTTGTGTTTTCATGCCGTACGTGACTTAGTCTGAGGAGGTTATAAACTGAACGCTTTCATTTATTCCATCAGTTTCAGTAACTGAGGGTCCATTCTTCTCCCATAACCAGAAAGATAATTCCTGATAAGCTTCCATATCAATATAACTTCCCAAATTAATAGTTTAAGCATATGATCAGCTTAGGTCTGGGTCTTTCCAGCATAAAACACTTCCAATTTTAAATAACCTCTCAAGAAACAACACTGTTGTTGCCCAGTATCCCATGTCCCCAGACAACAGCTTACTTGATTACTTGAAATTCAGAAGTGATTATCTAACTAACAAATTTCAAGCATTTTAATTGGAAGAATTAAGTGAAAAAAGGCATCTGAGGTTGTAAATCAGTTGGTTCTCCTGCATTTGAATTTCTACCTTCTCCATTTTATACAACGATAGAAGACAAACCCTAATTTACAGCACAATGATAAAACTGGGACAGATTTGCTGACTGTTATCTGTGCTTTGCGTGAAGTAAGATACTTTGGGAATAATTAGTATTTGGAAAACAAATTTTCTGATACACAAATTGTACCACCTGTGACAGATTTAGCTTTTGTCAGCCAACTCATAGTAAGACAAGCAGCAACTCCCATTTAATCACAGACTAGGAAGGCTAAATGAGAACACTCACTCTGTAAATGCAGTGCCGAGTCTTAACAATGCTATGAGACTAACTCGGAAAAAGACAGTATTATATAAGCTGCGCCTATGGAGCACTGTACTTCCATTTTGCCTAAAAATATGGAATCATTTAAGGCACAGTGAAATATTTAGTAACTTCCAAAGCTAAAGAAGTTGAATTGCAAATTAGAAAGCTAAAATAGGAATAAACAAAAGTAGGACAAGGTAAATAAATAACAAAAATATACAATCTGCATTCTAAGCAGTACAAGAAAATGCTGCATATATTGGTCCTTCTGAGATATGCTTTCAGAATCATTACAGAGCAAAATAAAATGGGTGGAACACTTGAGAACTCCATTCAGGCAATAATCCTGTTTACCAGTCTACCATTAGACGTTCCATTTGAGTTTTACATTTTGCTTTCAGGAAGACTGAAAAGAGATTAAGTGCTTCTGCCCTTTTCTTTTGGGGTTTGTTTCATTTGGGGTTTTTTCCTCCCAACACACATATTGAGAGGTTTAAATGAGGCTTGTCACTCAGTTACAAATTTATTATTGTCCAATCTAACATGTTTATCTCACACAGGGAAACAAAAGGAATCCTAACCTTTACAATGAAATAAGAAAATACAATGAAAAACGTAACATTCACACACAGTGATGGTACCATACAACTTAATCACCAATTTTTTCATTATTTTATGAAAAATGAATCAAGACCTAAACATAGCATCCAACAAGGAATATTATCAAATGCATGCTACACAAAAAACAGTCCAAAGTGACAGTGGGCATCAAAATAGGCTTTCAGTAGTAACTCTACAACACAATCCCAAATCTGAGTGCATTTTCTATAGGCACAAGAGCAAAACACTTCTGATACAGGTCCCATCAAATATCCTTATATATCCTGTTTTCAACAATAATCAGTAGCAGACACTTGGAAAGGATATAAAACTGGAAAAGTATATAGTGGTACTTCCTCAGAATGCTATTCCATCATCCAGCACTTCATGGCACAAAAAATCCTGAGCAGATTATTATTCTTGTATTTAATAGTTATCTTATGTGAATGTGGCTGCTTGCTTTCTGAACTTATATAAATGTTTAGCATTTGCAACATCTAAGAAAAAGCATTTCCCACTTCAGTGATCTCTTGGGTTAAGGTTCCTGTTTCAAACACCTGTCCATCTGCTGGTTTCATCTGCTGCTTCCTAGTCCCAGCACTAGAAGACACCGTGCATTACTGTTCCCTACTTCATTCTCCTCAAGCCTTCCATGCTTGTACAGATTTGTATTGAATGTGCCCCACATTACCAAATTATCAACCTCTCTTGAAGTATCTTCCATGGACAGTACTCAACTTCAAGAGGAAGACAAAAGGCTTATACATATCAGCATCCAATAGATATCAAGAAGGCATGAAATAGGAGCCGAATATCCATATATACCCTGCTTGTCTGTTCTAAGGATTGAACAAGCAGGAATATAATTAATTTTTCCTCCTGGGGAACCGTATCTAAGTCTTAAGTAACTTGCAAAGGGGCAGAATACATGCTCTTATTCACAGCAATTCTCAAGGGCAAGAGTATTAGCCACCACTTTGCCTGTATGTTCAATTGAAAAACCAAAGCAAACAGAAAAGAGATGCAAGCCACAGAACAGAAAAGGAGGATGATACTGAAAACACAGCTGTCTGAAACTAAGCTGTGCTCAGCACAGCTCCAAAGGAGGCAAAGTGACTTAAAGCCACTTATTCATAAACACATATGCCCAAAACCATCTGGCTGCAAGGCTGCTCCCCATCATAAACTTGCAAGTCTATCACCTACAAAAACTGTTCCATCAACTGGAGTATGCTGGAGCATGAAGATACACATTAGCCACCTTCCTTTCAGTTATAACCCTACAATATGTGTAAGCACAAAAGATGGCATGAAAATCTCTTTAACAACTCAAGATTCAAGAGTGCTTTTCTACAACTCTTCCTTTCTCTTTCACTGTAAGGCCGCCTCTAATTTTTTTTTTGTTTTGTTTTGTTCTGGGGAAAGCAAAAAGATACCCTAGTGCAATGTCATTCAATGTGAAAATTAATCAAACACACACATGAAAATGATCATTTGGGTTTACATTTTCAGTAAGTACCCTCCTGTAGCATTCTTCCTAAAATCTTGGCATTAAAATACAAAACCGCTCTTTGCCAAAAAGAATAACAGAATATGATCCATTCACCTCTATCAATAGAAAAATTTAATCAAACAATGCAGTTTACTGATGTGTTTTAGCAATTCCTAATGTCAAATAAATAAATAAATAAATTACTATCCCACATCTGTCACACCATGAAAACAAAGTCCATTTACTGCACAACCAAAACATATTTTAAAAAATCCCAACAGACCGAGACTGCAGTATAAAGTGTTGTCAAATAGTAAACTTAATACCCCCACAAAAAAATTAAAAGGCTTAATGCTTTTGAAAGTATTACTTGAAAACTGAAGCAGAAGAGGAAAAAGTACTTCATCTGTTTGCAACGTTAGTTTGCAATATTAGCTAGGAACTGAGCCTCTTTGTTTCAAAAAAATGAACTACCCCACCATCCAAATACAATAATGCTCACAACTAATAAAAGGTAGTGACTGGTAAATGCCAAGAGGTTAAACAAGTGTAAAGAGAGAATAAGTCTCCAAATATGCATCTTACTTTCAGGTGAGATTTTAGATCTATAACCAGGAACCAAAATATCAATTCTAGGACCAAACTCCTTTCTCAGTTAATCTTATAAAGTTGATGGGTTGGCTGAAGGAACAGCTCTTGTCCTGACTTACATGAGTGGTGCTGAGATCTAAAACAGACGGACATTGAATAACTTAATTTCTATCCTAAAGGCAACTGGGAAATTCCACTACATAAGATGAGTGAGGAAAAAGTAGCAAACTATTTTGGTCTCAAATTCTTGTGGCTATGCTTCTCCTTTCTCAGAGCTCAGGAAACAGCAGACTTGCCTTTACCTCCCTTTTTTGTATTTCATTTCTACTCCTCAGTGCGCATCTTTCTCTCTTCAACCTACAATATGTTCTTGTTGCACGGTTTAATACGTGACTGCTGTGTATCACCTAAGATTTAAAGCTAAAATAAAAACATTTAGTGCAGGTGGAAATCAGATTCTAAGGCTCTGATATCAAATCAAGCAGGTTTGTTTTCCTTGAAATTTGTATACTTAATCTTTAGCCACCAGACACCATCAGACAGATGCTGACTCACTGACTATAACATGCTTTTTCCTCCCTTTCTTCGCACTACTAATGTCAAAACTGCTATTGTGTATTACCTTGACATTGCCTAACATTCAAAAATAAAAACCTTGGGCAAGGGTCAGAGGGAGGAAGGTACTGCATATGTTCACAGTGGTGAGTGTAAACAAGAGGGAGTGAAAACAATGGTAAAGCACTAGCAGCAAGCTACAAAGCAGTGAAGATTCCCATAAGAGAGGAAGACTACTGAATAGAAAAGCTAAAACAAGCAACTAGGTTTTGCAGTATTTTTCAGCTGTACAACAGACTAACCCTTGAGAAACTTCCTTAAGGAAGAGAAGTGATTACCCTCCTGGCTGGACAGTCAGACAAGCAGTAGAGTACAAAATAAGAAGTAGGTAAATTCACCTTATTGGTCATGGTAAACAATGTGTAAGGCAAATCAGACGCGGGTTAACTCTTTGTGTCAAAAATTAATTTGTACCAGTGACTCAAGTTGCAGAGCTACCTCTAAATGGAAAAAAAACCCACCTGTGAACAGACCACTGATCAAAGCACTACTGCAATGCCACCTAAGAAAAACCTTGGAAACAGATTTTTCCGGGTCAAGTTAGCCAAACAAGTGCTTCACTTTCTAATAGTTTTACTAGAAGTACCCAAAACTGCTTCCAGGCAGACTTCTAAGAAACCGCCAACCTACAGAATACACTAGTCAGAATATACTTCTGTCAGAGTTCTACCAGAGGATAAAAAATGCTGATATTCTTCCTATACATTAATCTACTATTGCATTAAAATTTGTTCCTACTACAAAAAAATTGAAGTTACTCAGAAACTAAGAATTTAACTAACTAAAAAAGCATTTCAACCTACAGTAACAAAAAGCAGCATCAAACTTATATTGAAATAGCAAGAACACAAGGATTATAAGGTCTGCCTACAGATAGTAAGCATGACTATGTAGACAGTCCTTGCCTAGTACTAAAATTACCACATCTGTTTTCTGTACAGACATAGCATCAAATACATTCCTCTATCTTTCTTGAGCTACAGTTTCATGATGCTTCAGTAATACAGCCAGACTAAGAACCTTCCACAACAACTGCTGCTCCTTGGCCCTGTCCCCCTGTTTGTGATGCTACTTTGCAAACTAGACCTCTAAAATGGCCCGTATAGGAAGTAAATCCAACATTCTGCACTAAGGACACCCTTCCTTACTTTACCAAGGAGGGCTATAAACTCATCCACTGATATAAATGAAGTGGTGCTGGGTGGCCATGCATGGATGGGAATGAGCAGCTAGAGGTGTCCTGTCCAAGTATGGGCCAAGTATTATGAAACAGACTGGACAGCAAGATACACAGTGGTGATTTCAGAAGACACCTGAGAGAAAGATATCAACGTATCACATTTAAGGGAAACAAAAAATGTGTTTTGAAGTGCATTTCTCTAAAAGCAATGATCATATGTTCTTTTCAAATGCTTAAGTAACAGTTGACTTTGTCATTTCTCATCAATAAGCTAATATTCACAGTGGATTAGTTAACCTTCATTAAAACTTATGTGTGGACACTGCATTCAGAACTGAAGAATGCTAAACTCAGAAACATCAAGTCACAATGAAAACACTATAATGAATCAAAAAAAGGAAATAACATTTAAGTTCAATTTTGAAAGTGTCCAAATGGGGCTACAATGACTTTTAACTAATCCAATTAGAATTCCTACCTTCTTCTGCTTTGAATGAACTTTCATGTAACCCTGTTTAAAATGTCCACTCTCTGGAACTCCTTAGCTAACTCCTAGTTCAAACTCACAAATAAGTAAAAAGAAGTTTTAAAACACCTGAGAGCTGTGCAACATACTTCAGAGCCACTGCACAAGAATTCACTTCAGTTGTGTTATGCCTTCTCTTGGGGCTACTATCTCAGTCAACACTTAAAATCCTAGGGAAGAAAATCAGTGGAATCCTATCACTGTACACCGGCTGAAATTCCAACCCTCCATTTTCAAAAGGTATATTTAGAATTTTTTCACACAAAGCAGTGATACACTGCTCACAAACAGCAGCAACTGGAAAATACCCACTGTCAACATGTCATATCTGCAATTAAATTATTATATCCAAACAGCAAGCTGTAACTACTAATCAGGATGAATGAAACTGGAATCATACATGGAAATAAATCATAATTTTCTCTGGAGCAAATGATGCTGAATGGGCCACATAATTATAGTATTTTACTTTGTCCTTTTTCCTTTGTAATTCATGATACTCCCATTTGCTCTAACAATAATTAGATCAGTAGAACTGACATTTCTGGCATTATATGGGTCAATGGGATTTTTAGCATTGATTTCAGTGGAAGAAGAAATAGGGCAATGTTGAATGTATCTCATCAATGTTATTTGAAATAAAGCATTCATTTAAAGAATTCCTACAGGACCTGAGCCCTGTTCTATCCAGGCTAGATACAGGAAAAGCCAGTAAGAGAAAGGAGGCAAAAGCCATCATTAAATCAATGAGATTGTTTCTTTGCTCTACTCACTTCTTGTTGATAAGAGATCAGTACTGTAAATCAGAAGTAAGCCAACTGAAATCAACATGGCCCTGTCATTTTCATTCCAACACAAGAAAAGAAAACTTCAAATTACTATAAGCAATTAAATTTTGCAATTAATAATCTTCTGCAGTGCAAATCAGTTAAACCAATGTGAAAGGGACACCTAAATAAGATTCAAAATCTGTATGCAGGCAAAATTTCAGCTGCTTTAAAATATATCCTACTTTGTTGAGAATCCTTAATAAATATCAGAAATATTAAATTGAGAGGTAAATTTTCCCTTGTAAAATTCAGCTTCACCTTTTAACTATTAAGATGAAGAGGAAGGAGGTTCCATTTTGAAACACAGCAACAGTAGTTGCAGTGTGGTGGCAAAGCACTTTGCAATCAAAGTCTAAAGGGAACAATTAGAAGGATTGCAGAGTTAGTGCATAGCAGAGTCTGATGGTATTTGCCGTGCAGTGAGAAATCTGCTAGTATGTTAAGCTTGGCTTTAATGAAAAATGCATTTGATGTATCATTTGGTGGTAGTAGTACTAAACTACTGAGCTAAGGACAAATCCTACAGAAATAAAGCACTCTCTGATATTGAACTGCATAAATTTGACTGAATTTGTACATCCATTTTAGTTCTGCCTTGTTTAGTTGTATAATACACTTCAACCTAAAACCCACACATTACTCAATAAATATATTCTTAGTGCACACACACAAAAAATGATGGAATGTTGTCCAGAGATATTTGGATGGCACCGGCTAATCGAGACAGGTTGGCTGCTCATTCCTCTGCATTAACTTGAACTATGCCCAGATGTTGCTATCTAGGCAAAAAAATCTCTGCTGTGCTTTTCTATAATACTTTTTTCTACAGAAGCCCCAGACTTGGAAAGAAATTAACCCTACTTACTATGAAAAGGTCACCATAAATCAATCAAGAAAACTTATTGTAAGTATGATTTGCATGTCACTGTGTCTAGACCATAATGACCTGAAACATTTGTACAGTAATTAACAGTGAATAACAGACAGGGAAGCAGAAACAGTGAAGCTCTGACTTTGCTATAAGTTATTTGTTGTTTGTATCAAGTGAGTGAATGTTTCTCACAGTGCAAAAGACCTTCATAGAATAAAGTACCTAGTGCTTCACTTTTTTTTTTTCATTATGCAAGAAGAAGACACCTTAAAAATCATTAGCCCTTACATCTGACTTTATGCTGCTGTGTCTACCTAGCTACAGTAATTGAGCTTTAAAGGTATACAGAGAAAGGAAGAGGAAGAGGAAGAGGGAGGAGGAGAAGAAGAAAGAGAAAGAAAAGGAGGAGAAAGTTTTCACAACAGACTGTTTTGTCTAGCAGAAATTCAGCATTTTTTCTGAATGTCCTCTACTGCATTGAACTGAAGTAGATTTATTTAATTTCCAATGTATATTGTGTGTTAACTAGTTCAGTCCTGCAATGCTTGTGCTGAAAATGTCCTCACTGTCTTCTAAAGAGCTAATGGAAATTTTGATTGCATAAGAGTGGCAGAATTGCACACAAAAGATGTTACTTCCAGTGCCCTGTGAAGCCCACTAAGCTGCCTCATAGCAACAGAGGCAAGGTTTGCACTGAGCTCCTATTAGGAAAACAGTGGAAATTTATTCCAAAAGAAAACATTTTCTTAAATAGCTGACATTATGTCAGCCTGCTGACATTATCTGAGGATTCAAAGCTATCATTGTTACTCTTCATAATTCTTGTAATAAGAATGAAGGAGAAAATAGTCATAACTGAATTTCACATGCAGCAAAACAGAAGCTCACTGGAGGTACACCAAGTGAATACCTATGCAGTATCTGTAAAGTAACTGGTTTTAACATTGCCATAAAGACCAATCCTGTTCTGAGAAAACAAGCTTTGTTTATACATAGTGTGTATACTAATTGTTTTTCTTTTTTTAAGAAGCTTTAGCAACAGAGCAATACAGTAACATTTCATCCTAGCTAAAGAACATCATGACTTCCTCCTAAATGAAGGTAACACCGTCTATAACCTTGCTTTGAACACAGGCACTGGGGACAACCACTGGCTTTGAGGTTCAGCAGCACCTACCACTACCACTCTTTATACCTCTCCCTGCTGGGACTTCCAATATGGCCAAAGGGTAACTGTTTGAGCTGAAATTCTACCTTCAAAAAGCACATCTCGGACTGAATTCTTCTCCAAAATTTCAGTCAACACCAAAAAGTATTGAAATATATCACATTTACCCTTTTTTGTCAGTTTCCTTTGAAAAGCTATGCTGTCCCCATTCACTGGAGCACAGCTCTAAAGGTCAGATGGAAAGTGTTCTTGTTTCAGAAGCATGATTTTTCATAGCACTGATCAATTTTAGGTAACTCAACAGCTACAGAGTCCCTCTCTCTCTCTGCACCAACAGCTCAAACCTGCTTAAGCTCAGAGGGAGATGCTGGCCCTGAAGCAGAAAGCAAAGAGCCCATGTCTCCCTTCTCTTGGCAATGCCTGATAGCTGGGGAAGAAAACTGCCTGATCAAAATGCTCCAGGAACACACAGAACAGCAGAAAGAATGGAAAGGAGTTAATATAACCAAGCAGGAATATTCTGCTAATGCATGTATTTAGAAAAAAAGCTCCCTTTGCACAGCACCTATGTTATACAAGGCAAAAAGCACCAGCACTCATGATGGTTGGCTGCTATGGTCATTGTGTTCAGTCCTGTTGATGTTCAGCTTCCAAACAGGTAATAGATAAACCACAGAACTGTAGATAAATTAAATACCTCGATTCTGTCTATGGATCGGCTTCTTGCACACTGGCTGAAAGAATATGTTTCAGGAAAACACTGTGGTCTGATTTGTAGTAGAGCTGGACTCTGTGACTGAACCTGATGTGAAGTCTGGTCTGAATATCTGAAATGGTTTATAATGCTTAGTACTTTAACAGAACATTTTCTTGGGTTTCAAAATAGATATTCAAATTTCATAGAACCTTATCATTTTACTCACATTAGTCCAACTTCCTCTCAAATGCACAGGCACTCTACTCTCATTGATTTATTTAAAGCAACACTAACTGAAATATCAACATTTTCTGGAGGCCCATCTCAGTGCCTCTGCAGGCTGAGCTGCAGCCACAGAGTGCTCACAGCTGATGATGAAGCCAGGGGAAGCTGTCCTTTGAACACATGAACTCTTCCGATCCGTAAGTGCTAAGACACGTGGGTGTATTGCATACTCCAAACGTGTGTAAATTTTAACTTAAATTTCTGTGTGTCTAGATCTCCATTTACAAAAGGAGGCTAGGACCATGCCTTCCCTCCCCTTCAGGCTTATGTTTTCTGTTCATTAACTGTTGGTGATGCACTCTAATACCACACTGGATGACATTTAAGAAAATTGTATGTAGCAATTAGGAACTGGGGCTACAATTAAATGAAAAGTATACAGAACTATTGAACAAAAAGACAATTCAGTTGGCATTTTCCACTTTGTGAACTGAATTGGACATTGTCCTACGTAGAAAACACTGGGTGCTTTCATAATTAAAAATCCTGGCTAAGGTGCATGCAAAAAAGAAAATAATGGAATTAACTTTATCATTTCTCAAGAACTCTAAATTATGCAACTTCAACCATATTTTTTCTTTAAGCAGTAGCATTTTGCTATACACACATTACATTCATATACTCCTGGAGCTGGAGGAAGACCTTCCAGTTTTGGAGTGATATCCAAGTCTGGCCCTCACTATGCTATACATCCTTAATACTTTCAAAGGAAAAAATATTGCGACACAGCAACTCTTAGAAATTTCTTATCCAAGAAACTGACCTACTGTCTTTAATGTAAGTCGAGGTGGAAAAACCTATAGGAATTCAGTCCATAACACTGAATTCCCTTAACAAATGTTAACTAAAATCCAGAGTGATGTAAATTAGAAACATAAGAAATGCTGAGGGGCCAAAAAAAGGCAAAAGGTGTTAACAATCTTGTATGACATGCAGTGTAGAAAACAGTGATGTCAGCTCCTATGAGATTTCCTATGACTTCTTATGTCCTGCTTTTAACATGCTCAAGTTCTCTTGTTGACAAATGCTCATAGAAGTGAAACAGTTTAAAATAGAAAGGGATCAGTAGCAACTAACTTAAGGACAGTTAATGTGCACTGTTGATCTGAGGGTAACATCACAGCTCATTGCTTCACTGACCCTCATCCTAAGGTGCTTCATTTTTTATTTTTACAGATTTTTTGTTTTTACAGAAAACCCTTGAAAGACACCTCTAATGATGTCTCAGCATACAGCTAACTGTTGTGAATTGGTAATAGAGATATAATAAACTGGTATAATAGAATGGGTACACTGTTTAATAGATTACATAAAAATTAGTTCATTAAATAATACTGTGGAAATAGATGAATATATTTCACGTACTACTATATTCTTGGACAGAAGCGGCAAACAACATGAAAAATAGCATATTAGAGCTTTATTTTACACCTCAAAAGTTCTGATAGTGTTTCACATAGACTGTTCAAATTCACAATTCAAACAGAACACAAACATGCACATTGTAGGTGTCTAAAAAGCAGGAAATACTAAGCAGAGTGGATGAAAGAAAGACTAAATAGCCATCAATATGATAATAAAAAGTGACTGACATCTGAACTTTGCTGTATTTAACAGCCTGCATGTCCCACTTCCCCAGACAGCTCCTGCGAAAGGCTGACCAATTTGTTTCAATACAGCAGTCACTCTACAGCACCAAGAAAGGCAGCATATATCCAAAGCACTGTATGGAAATCCTTCTTCCAAATGTATAATGTGAAGCCTAAAGTACAAAAGCAGTTAATTTATCACAGAAGCGGAGAGTTCTACAGTAACTAATTGAAACTGCTGATGATGCACTAAATCAGAGTGAGTGATGAACACATACATAGCAGCAAGTGAAGTTCAAAAGGATGCAGATCTATGTGATCAATGAGCTGCCACACAGCAAATGAAATGCAGTGTTGACAAACGTAGTAATAGAGATGAGGCTCCAAAATAATCAAACCAAATATAAGAAAATTTGAATAAACCAGTTCAGAAACATCTCAATACAGAGCTGGAAGTGCCTCTTAGAACACATCTAATTACTAGACCTTCTCTCTATATTTAATATTAAAAAAAAACAAACCCAAACAGAAAAAACCTCCACTAATTACTTGAAGAGGTGCATTGTCATAAACCAGTAAAACCTTCCCAAAGATGTAATACAGTGACACCAGTCATGTAAGCAACCATCTAATTCAAGCACACAGAGTTGGAAAAACAGCCTACAAAAGAAAATCTCACAGAAACCTAGTATCATATTACATATTACCACTCTGAGTGACGACTGAATGATAAGGCCAACTTATGGCTTCTTCCTCTATCAATCTATGCAGTTCAGAAACATAATCAGAGCAAGTGGTGCTGATCAAGCCTCTTCATAGTCAAACCACTGTCTTACCTGATTAATGGCTTTTTGACTGAAAAGCAACACTATTTTGTAAGAAAAGTACCAGCATTCAGTGATAAGCACTTCTTGAATTTTCCCAGAGCATAAGAATGTACATCGTGAAAGATGCCAGAAGTTTTAAAAAAGAATGTTCTGTCTGTTTGTTACTAAATCTTCTGTTTGAAAATGTCATATGATTCAAGACATCACATCTTTGAAGGGCTTCCCAAAAATCACACCTTCACTAGAGTCTCTTGGCTGCAGCTTTATTGTGGAAATTCCACATTATAATTAAATGGCCCTCCACAATATATTTACCATGAGAAGAACAGGCCAGTTATTCTTGACAAATATGAATCTCTACAAAGACACCTTTGCTGTAAAACTGAGCGTCACTACCACAATTTTACTTTGTCTTGCAGACTCCTCAACAGAACAGTTTGCTGAACTGTTATGGATTATGTGCACATTCACATATTTGCTTCAGATCACATGTTAAAGAATATTCACCAAAGAGCCCCATTCTCCTTCATCAACTTTTCTTTCTAACACAGTTGATTGTTTTCTTTGACATATAAAGGATTTTTCACCCCCAAGCCATCTTGATCTGCTCTTCAAAAAGTCCACTTGCCAGGTGACAGCACATAACTAGATTAAGAATAAAGAGGAAGTGAAGAAAAAAGGTAGCAATTCTATTTACTTCTTGCTCTAAACCTTATCTTTTCCTCTCCTTAACCCAGAGATTACCATATCTGTTATAGTTGCTCTTATATAAAAGCTCTAAATCTGTAGCTGTTAATAAGACAAATTATACCTTGATTTTGATGAAACCACAAACAATACAAATACAAATAAAGGGCTACTCATTTTTGTTTACGCTAGTTTAATAAAACTACAAGATTACTTTTTTATTATCTGTTAAACACTTAAGGACATAGCTAATACACTAAAAAGAATTGAAACAATTTTAATACTGGAAATATAATACAGTGAAGAGATAACAGTATAGGAGGCTCCTGGAGTGTGTGGAAGAGAACTTCCTGACACAGCCGGTGACTAAGCCAGCTAGAAAAGATCCCCCGCTGGATCTCATTTGTGCAAAAAGACTGGTGGGTGATGTCACAGTTGGAGGCCATCTTGGGCACAGTGATTATGAAATGATAGAATTTTCAGTTCTTGGAGAAGTAAGAAGAGGGGTCAGCAGAACTGCCACCTTGGCCTGGTGATGACACTGGTGGAGAGAGCCCCTTGGCAGGCAGTCCAAAAGGGCAAAAGGGTCCAGGAAAGAAAGACATATTAAAGGTGTCAGAGCAGGCCATCTCCATGTGCTGAAAGATGAGCCAGGAGGGAAGACCTCCGGCCTGGCTGCACAGAGAGCTTTGAAGCTTAGAATGAGAAGAATGAGAGTTTATGACGTTTGGAAGAAGTGGCAAACAACTCAGGAGGGCTACAAGGATGTTGTGACGTCATGCAGGCAGAAAATTAAAAGGGCCAAAGCTCAAATAGAACTTAATCTAGTCACTTCTGTAATATACAATAAAAAGTGTTTCTATAAATATATTAGCAACAAAGGGAGGGCTAAAGAGAATCTCCATCCTTTGCTGGATGTAGGGAAAAACACGGAGACAAAGAATGAGAAAAAGGTTGAGGTACTTAATACCTTCTTTGTCTCAGTCTTCCATAGTAAGACCAATTGTTCTTTGGGTACCCAGCTCCCTGAGCTGGAAGACAGGGACAGAGAGCAGAACTGAAGTACCAGTCATCTAAGGGAAAATGGTCAGTGATCTGCTACACCACCTAGATACACAAAAGTCTATGGGGACTGATGGGATCCCAAAGGTACAAAGGGAGCTGGCAGAAGTGCTCACCAAGCCACTTTCCATCATTTACCAGTAGTTCTGGCTAACCGGGGAGATTCCAGACAACTGGAGCTTAGCAAACATGACACCCATCTACAAGAAGGGTTGGAAGGAGGATTTCAGGAATTACAGTCCTGTCAGCATGACTTCAGTGACAGGGAAGGTTGTAGAGCAAATCTTGAGCACCATCACATGGCATGTGCAGCACAACCAGGGGATCAGGCCCAGCCAGGCTGGGTGGATAAAAGGCAAGTCCTCCTTGACCAACCTGAGCTCCTGTGACAAGGTAACACTTTGTGGATGAAGGAAAGGCTGTGGATTTTATCTGTAAAGTCTTTGAAACCATTTCCCACAGCATTGTCTTGGAAAAACTGGCTGTGGAGGTCTTTCAGAACTCAATTACTAAGCCACTACAATAATACAGGAAGAATGAACCATCATGGGTACTTTCAGAGTGTTTGTTATTTGAAAGTATTTATAAAGAGCAGTAATACTTGATTTGCAGCTATCCTCAAGAAAGGTCATTTAGTTGAACACTAGACTTCCATGTTAAAATAGGATTGAAGGTAACATAATGCAAGATCCGAAGTGATGGTACCAGGTTAAAGAGCTAAAATGCCTAAACCAGTGCATGACATAAAGGGGAAATTAGTCCTCCTGTTTCCCTTATCATTAGCAAACCTACAGCCTCCCAACTGTAGAGTGAAGGAACACTATTTTGTTACCTTCACAAAACATAAATAATTAAATGATTGACAAATATTTCCAACTGTAAAATTTGTACCTTATGAACTTTATGTTTTATTTTGTTCAATTTGCAAACATACACATGGAAGATCTCTGTCTGGGTTTCAAACCATTTTTAGTTAAAATCATCTTCCTACTGAACTGATGACAAGATTCAGTAGTCAGATTTTCAGAGTTAGATTTTTCATAGACTTTCATTAGCAAACAGAAGAGTTTCTAATTAGAGCAGAATCAGTGAAAATAGAAATAATAGGAAACTATTCAAATCAAAAAACAAAGCTCCATTACAACTTTATGGTAATTATGATTAATCTCTGCACAGCTATCCTTTGATCTGAACTTTTTTCTCAGTTTATTTCAGGACAACTTGCACACTGTTATTCTCTGGCAAACATAGAAGAAAATAGAAAAAAAAGAGTTTGAGATGTCCGCACTAAAACTTTTCCTTTCTAAGACCCTGAGTGACATACTTCATAGTGAAAAAATGCTATGAATTTCCCTATGAATGGATCTGTGCAGGTAAAAGTTTCTGGCTGGAATGTGGAGCTAACTGGACTAACAACGGAAGTCTTACTGGCCTAAAATGAGATGAGGATTTTACTCTCGACATACCCAAGATTTTATAAAGAATACTTTTGATTTTAAGATTTCTCATCTGGCTGAGAAATTTATCTAACTGATCTGACCTGATGTTACAGCTAAGACAATGATCCAACTGGGTCCTGTGAGTAAGTTATGCTGCAAAACCTGAATGTCCTGTAAACACTCCAAAAAGCTGTATTTCCCCAGCAAATTTCCTTTCATTGCCTTTGCATGGAACACACCTCTCTGACATGACCAATGCAGTCATTTAATTTTTGGTTTATATTTTATCTTCCAATTTATTTTGGTTAGAGGTAGAATTATTCTGTTAAAAAATTACCTGATCCTAGACATAGTTTATTTAAATTTCAAAATGAAAAGCTTACTAAGAACAGATAAGATTGATTGCTCTTTCCAACTTAGCATAATTGTATTTCAGGTGAACATCAATTTACTTTAAAGGACACTTCTAAGTAGCAGGCTGCATCATAAATAATTCATCAATCACAGCTGCCTGTAACATGATTTACTCAAGTAGATTTCAATGGAATAGAGGGAGTCGCATTGTTTTGTTTTTTATGCTTTGGCTTGTTTGTTTTTAAATACTTTACGAAACGCTCATTTGTGCAAAATTATTGCTGAAAAGAGTTCATCCTTGGTAATCAGCATGTTGAATTTCTTTCTCTTTGTATAGAAATGTTACCTCTTTAGATTTCTTTTAAAAGGCAGAGTGAGTTTTCAAAACATCGTTAAGGCAGAGAGCACTTCATGCTCATCAAAGGTAAAAATAAAGCTCAAGGATTTCACTATGGCGGAAGGGATGGCAAAAACACTTATCGAAGAAGCATTATTAGTTTAGGGCTGTGTATTTTCTAGCTAGCTTGATAGTGTTATTTGTTAGACCAGCAATCAAATGTAGGTGAAGAGAAGTAGCTACTTCCCCAGCTAGTCCTTTACACGGTTGTGACACAGATAAAATGGCTTCTGTGTGGCAAACTACACAAAACAGACGCAACATGTCAGGTGAAGTGTAATCACTTCATACACTAAAACATACATGTGAAACTGAGGGCACTGCAATGTATGTTACACTACTCAGCATCTTCCATCAAATTCAGCTTCAGGGACACGCTGGTGCCTCAGATGGTCCTGAAGTAAAGAAACATTTCCACAAAAAGATGCAAATATAGCTTTAAAAGATAGGAATGCATGTCTACACAAAGACAGAAATACCTTTACTTACTTGTAAGCCCATTTGAAACACAGAGTGACCCATAAAGTTAGCCAACATTCTAATTAGAGCTGCACCCTGTGGAAAATAACAGAGAAACAAAGAAGTTACAAGTTTTGAACATCAATAAAATACAGTAACAGCAATCTGAAGTAGGCATTTCCATCCAACATTATCATCCTGGAAACCTGTGACTAATACAATCTTTATTCGTGCTGGAATGAAAAAGAGAGAGAGAAGATAATGCAAGAAAAAGTGAGGATGCAAACTGATATGGTTAATGTGCTGCTCCATATACTGAATAAGGCATAGGTCATAAAACACACTCTCCACTGCTGGAGCATGGATGTATCAGCTCCACAGCTGGCTGACCCCAGCCCTTCTATGCACTTGCAGAAATGTCCAGTTTTAAATGGGAGCAAAAAAATAATGTCCCTGTCAAAATCTACCTCAGTGATGATCCATAATATTTTAATCTCCATTACACTATTGTACATTAGGATTTAGTGATACTACTTTCCTTTGTAAAAGCCTCCAAGATCTGATAACTGCAAGTGAATATCTTCCATAAGAATTTTGTAAGATGTGGATATATATATATTTGACTTATTAATAGTCAGCTTATTTTCCAGACTGTCATGCAAAGGAGGTAAGTACTTGTTTAACACTCTTTCTCTACTTACACCAGTTCTTATCCCTTTGCCCCTTCAGGCAAAACACAGAGATCTAAAAGACAGGTGATTCCAATTCTCAGTATTTACTGGAGAAACAGAGAGAGGTACTTGCCAGAGTAGCTTTTTTCAAGGCATCCTTTTTGTGTTTTCTCACTCCCTTTCAGAAACACAATTGCTCTGTATTTTCTCCTTGCATAAGTGCTCTATTTTAAGCAGAAATACCTTTGCAGACCTGATTTGACAATTTAGCTATAATATTCCACTTTGCAATCTAATTTCAAGACAACCAGTCTTCCAAGCCCATTAATCAAATGTTACACTTAGTACTTATCACTGCACAAGAGGGAGGATGCTTGTGATTTCAAGTCAGTGAATCAAAGGCTGTAAGAAAATATGATGCTAGAACTCTACAACCTCAGCAAGAGATGAAGGTTCAGAAATTAGTTTAACATTTCATTAGAAAATAATTTAAAAAAAAAGAGAAACATTTTACATATTCAGCAACTTACAGATTCTGAAGCCAAAAGGACTATTACAACAATATAATCTGACTTCTGCATTAATAGAGGTCAAACAGTAATTTAGGCAAAAACCCTATGGCTTCTCTTTATACAGCAGCATCTATTTTAGGAAGGTTCAAGAACAGGAAAATGTTTCACAGTATTATATAATGAGTCACAACTAATATTTACTCTCACACTGAAAATACTAACCTTTTTACTAATTTGAATTTATCTAGCTTCACTAATTTGAATATATCTAGCTTCAGCTTTCAAACCAAGACTTATGTCTTTTCCTGCAAGATTAAAGTTCAGGGTATGTGGGGAATTTAACAGTTGCCCAATTTTCAGACCACTTTACACATTTCACTCATTTTTTTATATAGTGACTATTTTTTAAGTACTGAAGGGATCATCTGTAATAAAAAAACTTTTGAAATAATGACATAAATCAAAAATATTTTTAAATTATCAGTTAATTTTAAGAAAACACAGGTTTTTCATACAGGCAGCAACAACAAATATTATATAGTTAGCAAAGGAATGGAAGCAAAAAAAATTGAGAAGTTTGACGTTGCTTATAAGAATTGAATAGTGCATAAACCAAAACATGGTATTTGCATTATCAACATTAGGCTATGTTATGGTGGTATATAATCTTACTGAAAGATCAATCATGTCTGGAACACACAGCAGAATAGGAAATAATTCCTGTCAAAAGAGATTATTACCTGAACAGACAAGACCATAGGTCAGGAACCATTATTGCCCTTATTTTACTAGAGGAACAGAATGAGTAAAGTTCTCAGAGACATGTAAGGAGATAAACAGCAGATAAATCTGTTTAAGCAGATAAACAGAAGATTAAAAAAATCTAATAAATAGATAAATCCTATTTATCCTGTAAGTAACTTGGGCAGGGCAACCCAAAACATCTGTAGCAGAACAAAAAAAACCATAAAATATAAAAGGGATCAGCCAAAATCCTTAACAATATATTTTTCCTTTCAGCACACACCCATTTTTCTACTCTCCTTTTAGTATTCCAGGATGCCCTTGTTTTTTTCTCACAGTAGCAAAGGACATATACAGGCAATGTAACTCTACTGATTTCTGTGAAAAGTAAGCAAGCAAATACTTCCATATAATCTTGCCCATTGAGTCTTCTTCTGTAAAGAAATTACAGAATTAGTCTATAACAGGTAACATTTAGATACATGTTAGATGGACTGCAACTGGCCTTTACACAGCAATCAAAATAAAAAAGCAAGCGAAGACTGAATAGCGGAGTCAATACACACAGGCAGGACTACTCTCCCAAGATAGATCCCTTTTCACAGTTACTTTAGAAGTATTTTCTACCAATTAACCACCTTCAGGAAACCCAAAAACCCCACTTACAGCTTACAGAACAATATGCTTGTCCCAGTTCTGCCATCTGCCCCACTCAGGCAAAGCAAATGCTTTCTTGACTTATCTGAGGAAGGGAAGGAATTCTAAAGAAAAATGGAAAAACAAAATAAACCTAGAACTTCAAGAGGGGAAAAAATGCCTTGGAGAGAAGGGAAGATAAACAGTATCAAATGCAGCCCTTGGTGTGGAGGGAAAAGAAATGGGAGAAAACACTCATTTCACCTTTCTTGCACTTTTTAGAGCAGGAAGAACAGAGAACAGTGACACATTCATAAGAAAAGCAGAAGCAATCAATACATTCACATCTCTGGGAAGGGAATGATAAGGCAGCAAACACTGGCACTCTGACTGGAGAGGAAGAGAAACAGGTTTGCAGGTAGAAGAATAAAAAGCAAGACGTATACAGAGTAACTGGCATAAAGAAGTGGAGCTTACTAAGAGGAGCTTGGAAGATGACCCTAACCAGAGGGTCATGGGAGGTGAAGAAGGTATATGCGCCAAGTTCAGTTCTAGGGGTAATAAACAGAATACATACTCTTGAGGCCATCTGAATGGCCCACAGTGCTCGCAATTTCACTTCCTACCTGCCTTGCAAGCAGTGAACTAGATGGAGTCCAGAGGACCTATGCTGCCATACCTTCTGAAAGCTTCTCTGACCTAGACCTAAACCTAAACCTACTGCAAAATCACAACAAATCTCTCCTGTTGCAGGGGATGCACTTTGGAACCTGTCAGCATCACTCTCTGACACCCTGACACGAAGCAGTTTGCTCCCCACTTCACTTTCAAGGCAACTTCTGCTCTGCCAACTTTTGTCCGACCGAAGAACTACATATGGAGTCTTGAGAAACAAACATGCCTCTCCTACTGGGCAGAATGGCTGTTTATTGATGATTTCAGTGCCTTCCTCCAGGCAGTGGATGACTTGTCAAGAGGTAAAGCACATTGGTTTAAGAGGTTTAGTGGAAAGCAATTCTTTCCTATTCAAAAAAATATACCTCTGTTCCTGCCAGTGTAAAATCTGACACCTTAAGCCATTGTACCCTATCTTAATATGTCTACTCAGACAAATACACTAGTTATTCACCCAGTGATTAATGGCACTACTTGGCTCTGGTGAAGCACTGCTTATTAGCAGACCTCAGAAGTGCTCTGTAAGACATTGATACCAACATTCTGCAAATTAAAGGGAAACTGTGGCACACCATAGTGAAATCATTTGACAAAGATCACCCAGCATGCTCCTCATATAACCTATGACACAAGTGAAGCTTCCTCAGCCTCAGCACTGTGACTCTGCTGCTATAGAAAAGGAAGGTAGAACATATTGGCTACTCCATAGAAATTAAATGCACATACAGCCCTTTTTTACAAAGTGCTCTTGGGAAAAGGCATGCTCATGGGCAATGAGCCAACACTGCCTGAAGGGATGGAAGTTCACACTCTTTCTTTGCCTGAAGAAACCTGTACACTCACACCATGGCAAAGACAATCCATCACCAAAATTAGGAGCAGAATTCTTTTATATGTAAGCTGAACCTGTCTTTTAAATCTACAAAATGCAGTCACAGTTAAGGTATTCCATCTAATTCTTACCATGCCGACATAAAATAATGTAATGGCAACCTTGAACATGGATTAGTATTAACTATTTTTTAAAGACCCACAAAAATTATGTAACTGAAATTCTAAAAAAGAAACTTAATATGTTAATTTTCCACAAAACCTCCACCCATCTATTCTACTTCTTCTTCTCTGACTAAAAAAAATAAAAACAAAATCAACATTGAATATAGTTAATTTATTAACTTTCTTCTGTTGTGCAGCAGTCAGTTCAAATCAGTCTTGATTAATATGTAAGAGCACCACTTGTTTTCCAAATACAGTAGGACACAAATAGAAGGCCTAAAGTTATTTTTCTGTGTGCTGATATACCTGCAATTCAAGATAAGTTTACTTTCTTTCTAGTTAAGGGAAATGTGAATTATTTTATCCTCTGCCTCAAGTACACCAAATTTTATTCGGATTATTGTTCAAGCTATTACTATCAACAGTAATTTCTTATATTTACTTTCATCTTCATTGATTAAAACAAGACTCTGACAACATGCAGGCATTCACAAAGGCATCATTCTTTCATAAAGACCTCCTGATTTAAGATGAGAATCACTATACAAAGTTTCATGGCTACTATAGTATATACCTGATATATACTAGGATTGGGGTTTTTTTAAATGAATCAGTCACACACATTAAATAGTTCTCTCCTTAAAACATTTATCTTGAGTTATAGGTGAAGTGCCTTGCCAAAGACCTTTTTTAAAATCCAGTGTCTACTGACTACCCACTCAAGGACTCTGTCTGGTTAGTAAGACAGAATCTCCGCTTGCATCAGTGGTGTCCAGGCAAGATCAACATATTAATCCATGTGCTCAGTTATCTTACCCTTTATATCCTGTAGAGTTCCCATCTCACTGGAGAAGGAAGGCAAACATTCCCTGGAGCCCTTTCTGTACATTACCCCTGCCATTCTCCAGCACAATGACCATTTGCTAGGATGGTGTATATCCCATTGCCAGTAGTTCTCCAGCTCCATATCTGGTTACCCTCAGAAGGTGCAGGTGGATGCCACTCAAGATACACAGACTTTCTAACAACTAATTTGGTTCTTTCAGTTGGTGTTTCCCATACACCTACCTCAAATTGAGAGTTCCTGCAACCTATCTGTTGCAAAGAATAAACTGAGCATGGGAATCAACTCATTCGTCAACAGGAAAGTCCAATACAAACAATTCACTGCACTTCCCTGGTATATTCTCAAAAATTAGTCCCCCTTTTACACTTTGACATGATGTGGTCCTTCAACATACAAGCCAGAGCTGTACCTGCTGCATACATTCAAGTCAGGCATAAACTACCACAGCAGAATCCCCCAAGACCACACAAAAACTTTCAATTTTCGGCTAACGTGTTTTAAATACCGTTTGAAAAGCAGCTTTTCTTCACAAAACCTACCAAAGATTTTTTTAGAACTGCAAATGCAATAAAAGCAGCATACAGGTTTGGTTTTTTTCTTTAAAATGATGAACATATTTTTACAGTTCTCTGTCAAATAGAAGCCTAAGCATATCCACAAAGTAACATCTCATTTCAGGTCAAATTTCCTGAATTCATACATTATTCTTTATTTCTCAAAATCTTGGATAATTCTACAAGTCTAAATTCATTTCAACTATTAGAAGAGCATGTAACCAAGCACTCATACAAAGAATGCACATTTGCACTTTAATTTTGTAACATGAACACTAGCCAACAAGTAATATCCAAGTCACATTTTTCAAAACAATCATTCTTTGTTGGTACTAAGCAACCACAGCTGGATGCCCCATGAAATTTAGCTTATTGACAAAAGCACAGCATGAATTAAAAGTGAAAGAACAATGTACATCAAACATAGAAAAAATGTGACACTTAAAAAAGAACCCATACATATAATAAAAAGAAAATGAAGTCTGTTGAATCTTGGAGACATTTAACAGAAAAAATATGTTTTGACTAAGTTGCATCTGTAGACTTTGCTCAAACAGACACAGAATAGTGTATATATGTGTAAGTGAGCTATTTAAAAACTTGGTCAACACTACATGCAGTGCAGTGAGTTAACTGAATTGTTACCCTCAGCATGATAAAGAAGAGAATCAAGAGATGGAAGAAGTCTGACTGTAATGTCTGTTGAGCAGCTGGTCTGACCTTAAGCAAATCAACACAGATTCCGTAGCTCTCCCGTACAAACAACTGAAAACTGGGTGCTGCACTTCAGCTGCATTTCCTTAAGCAAACAAATTCACCATATATTCTTGTTGTTTTCATTGTCGCCCAAAAAGGAGAAGTCCAGCCATTCCTCAGAGCCCACTCAGAAGGTTATGCTGAAATGTACTTTACCTTCCCACCAGTGTCATCTAAACAGCCTTTCACAGTACGTGGCTTCACTCTGACGGCTGTGGAACAAGAGTGTCCTCTTCATGACATCAGTTACAACATGATCCTGTGGGAGTCTCCAGAGAGGACCTTTGCTAAAGTACTTCTATGAAGTTGTAAGAGGAGAGATAATTGCAAAGCCTTCTCTGGAATTCTTCAGCTGTCTCTATCAAAAATATCTCATCTCTGAGAACTGCAGAAGTACTCACTGAGAAATTGTTTTCAGGGAATTAATTAGATTGTATCATGAGTCACCAGCACTAAATTCCTCTTTCATTTTCAGAAGCTGAGTACTGTAATAGAACAGCATAGCTATTTTCTGTATTCTCCAGTGGCACCTCCAAATATTACAAGAAAAAAATGAAACTTAATGAATGTGAATTTGGTAAATGTGAATACTTCTTTATTTGATTAGGATAACAGAACATATTTGTTTAAATGAGTAAACATGTGCCTATGATTTCCTCCCTGTGGCAGAAATGTAAAATGTTTGAATTAATTCCTAGAGGCCTTCCTTTTAGAAAACCCATGTAAAAGCTGTAAGAGGAAGCAAGAAGGAGATGGATATATGCAGATTATGCAGCATACTAGTACAAAATGTCATTTGAGGTTATCTTGCGGGTCTTAGTCCAGGCCATGGTTTAGGGACACACTGAAGTTCCTTAAGCACACAAGAAACCAAACTTAAATTCCACAGCGTACACATAAAACTGAAGAAGTAAGTATGTACTTGGCTGAATGTGGATCTGACTGGTTTCCTTGCACTTGGTAATAAATTGTTAAAAAGCAAGGGAATACACTGATTAAAAGCAGCCCAAACAAAACCATCCCCTATTTGATTTTAACAATATAGACTAGAAAAAAAAATTCAGTCACTTAATCTTCTTTACTTTTTAAAGCAATAGAATTTCCAACTGATATTTGCTTATAAAGCAAATTAATCTGCTGCTGATATTCAGCAATAAAAACATGATATATTTTAATAAAGAAAATAAGCTTACAAAATTTTAAAACTTTAGTTAAACAGCATGGGTAAGCCAGTATTTTTAGAATCAGGAAATACACCTACAAACCTGTAATGTACTGTGCTAAACCCTCAAAGATGCATAAAGGGATTTTATGTTGGTTTTTTAGAATGAAAGGCCATTTATCTGATGCCAAAACACCACTGAAAAAGCAACATTATATTCAAGGAGAGCTTTTCACTTGGAAATCATAATCATTTTCTATTCTAACAAACACAGCTGTTCTAGGGCTGGATAATACCAAAATGGTCAGATAGTAAGATGGCTTTGGTGAAATTCTTGTCTCAGACATAAATTCTGTTGCAAATTTTAGGAACATGACACAAAGAACAAAATTCAGGGGTAAAATGACCATAACTAATCAAGCTCTTCAGGTGGACATTGTCACATCATTTTCCTTGAACAATAAAATGTTAGCCATTGCCTAGACAAAATGTTATCGGGACTCGATTTACAACGCAAGTTTTATTTCCCCTCACCACCAAAATCTCTCTTACATGTTCTGACACCACTGACAAGGACAAAGGCATCTCATACCTTTTCACTAATTGCTTTTATATGGAAATCTTCAGGAAAAAAATAATGCTTTTTTTCAGTTCACTAAATACCACATAAGAATCTCAATCCATTTGCCTGACTGATTTGCAACTGACTGTAACTAAACCTGTAATTCTTTCTCTCTTCTAATGTCTCCTTTAAGCCTCATAAATTATCTGATACTTAAACATATGCTTAAAAACAACAGCAACAACAAAACAGTGTGCCAGTTTGTTCCAGAGAGTTCCCTCCTGAACAGAAGTCCTGGAGGATCCTATTTTAATCAGTATATTGACTATATACTTAGATCAAATTTTTTGTTCCTTTTACTCTTATTTCATTATCTACACTTTATTTTCTAATTCTTAAAATTTTGTTCCAAGTATCTTTAACACGTGTTACTTTTTGTTTTGTTACTTTTCTTTTACTGATCTAAACTAGGATGTGTATGAGCAAAATCAGCCCTTACCTTTACATGGCCATTGCTTTTTTGGACCCCTTCAAGGAAAAAAACATGTACTACCTGTAACTTTCTGCTTTGCTCTTTGCTGCAAATCACAGAATCTGCTGAGTTGGAAGGGAACCACAAGGATCATCAAGTCCAACCCTTAATCCTGAAGAGGAACATTCCCAAGACTCACACCATGTGCCTGAGACTATCATCCAAAAGCTTCTTGAGCTCCAGCAGGCTTGGTGCTGTGACCACTTCTATGGGGAGCCTCTTCCAGTGCCCAATCACCTTCTGAGTGAAGAATGTTTTTCTAATACCCAACCTAAACCTCCCCTGACACAACTCCAGACCATTTCTTCAGATCCTGTCACTGGTCACCACAGAGAAGAGGTCACTGCCTTCCCCTCCTCTTCTCATCACAAGGAAGTAGTATCTGCAATGAGGTCTCCCCTCAGTCATCTCTTCTCCAGGCTAAACATAGCAAGAGACCTCAGCCGCTCCTCATATGGCTTCCCCTCAAGGCCCCTCACCATCCTCATTGCCCTCCTTTGGACACTCTCTAATGGCTTAATATCTTTCTTATATTGTAGTGCCCAAAACTGCACACAATATCCAAGGTGAGGCTGCCCCAGGGCAGAGCTGAGTGGGACAATCCCCTCCCTCGACTGGCTGGCAATGCTTTGCCTGATGCCCCCCAGGACACGTTGGCCCTTCTGGCTGCCAGGGCACTGCTGACTCAGATTCAACTTGCTGTCAGCCAGGACCCACAGGTCCCTTTCCATGGCACTAGTTTCCAGCATCTCATTCCCATCATCCCCACTCTGTATGAACATCCAGGGTTGTCCCATCCCAGGTGCAGAATTCAGCTCCTCCCAGTTTCGTGTCATCTGCAGACTTGCTCAGTATCCCTTCCAGTCCTGTGTCTAAGTCATTTATAAAGAGGTTGAAATGCTCAGGGCCCAGGATGGAACCCTGTGGAACCCCACTAGTGACAGGTCACCAGTCTGATGTTACCCCATTCACTATCACCCTCTTTGCTCAACCTGTAAGCCAACTGCTCAACCACCACATGATTAAGATATGTGCTCCATCTATTTCAAATCAAACCCATATACAGTTGTCCCTGGTGTGGGGAACACAACACTCCCAAAGTATCGTCTGTGTGTAGCTGCTTATATATCTCACAGCGGTTTCTGTATTTCTTGTTCAGAAAAATATCGTTTCAAACACTAAACAGTGTAAAGGATTAATGACACTTTTTCCTGCTGGAATCAGGAAGGTGTGCAGATGCCTTAAGAGAGGTATTTTAGATACCTTGAGATCCCTGTCCAGCTTTGTGCACTGGCACCCACCAGCTGGACTGGGGCAGCCGGTATACTTTAAGTCAGGTACTTACTCCTGGGGCTGCTCTGAACTTGAACCTCTAGGTTTCACTTACTGAGTTTCAATGACTTTCATATCAGAAGCAGTAACAACCTACAGCCTTTTATCTAAACACAAAGACATTACTTTCATTACAAGATACCTCCTCTGTTACAATGCATTAGGAACAAATGGCTCCTGAAAGCACCTTCTGCAATCTGGGCACTGACCTGTTGCACTCACAAGTCATGGAAGAGAAACCAGCATCACACAAATGTGCACCCAGGAGTTAATGGCACTCACAGACAACATCATGGCTAAATTAGGGAGAACAAAAAGCCCTCTATTTATACTGTATTAAGAGAGTGGGTTCTAAAGCAACCTGTGTTGTAGTTTAAGACTTTAACTGGATACTATCTAATACTATTGATTTAACTAAGTGAAAAATTAGAAAAAAAAAAACACCTATTTTACTATTTATATGAATTTATCTAGTATTTCTTTCACTGTTAATGAGCTACTCTCACTTTTCTGTGGTCTTTTCACAGATGCACATCATCACAATTTCATTGCACTCATGAATGGGTTTTCTTATGATCTAATATACCTGATTTTACCAGACAGAACACATATTTCAGAATGGAGTTTTTTTTGTTTTATTTTTTTATTACAGTGTCAATATTTTTCACAGTGCCTGAGGAACAGAAGTAAAAAGAATAAAGTTTTTGAAGAGCTTTTCTAGTGACTGCATTAGCCCTTCTATTCTTCCACATTCTTGCAGAACATGTTATGCTGTAAATTTTCAGAGAAAATTACACTCAAAAGGGTGAGCAAGACACTGCTTTCATTTCTTAAATTCTCCTTTGCCAGAACTGTTATTGCAACATACAGGAAGCCAAGCATTTTTCCTCTGTAAACTTTTAGTTGAACAAATTTTGTAACATAGAATGTTGCTTTTGAGGGGAGGCAGGGAGCATGATCTCCCTTTATTACTATCAGAAGTATAACTTCCTTCCATCACTTGACACAGAAAGCAGGAAGAAGCATTTTTAAAGAAGTGGTATAAAGTTAAGTAGGAAAAGGAAATTGTACATATACGGGTTTAGGAAATAATTAATTGCTTGCATTATAAATTCCAAGCCAATAACTGATCTCACTGTTGAGGTTCATTCTGCTTACAGGAAGGGAAAAAAATGAATATTTTTCCCCATTCCAGTCATTCTCTTCCTTGTTTTGATTATTGTTTGTCACTTGCCAAGACATATTCTATTTGGTGTACTTTTATAGTTACACTCCATCATACTGGTCTTGCCTGCTCTGATTGCTGCCAGAATCTTCAGCCAGTACACTTCAAAGCATCCAGCAGGTTGATGGAAACAACTTCAGATATCTGGCTCTTCACAAGTCCTTTCATCCCTTCTCTTACCTTGCTGTGGCTGCTCATCTAGGGCTATGACTCCTTTAGTTCTGTCTGGGATCTTTCTCGCTCATGCTGCTCTGGGTCTGGCTGCTCCCTTCCAGATGCAGCTGCCTCCGTTCTCCATTTTATTACAGCTAGTTGTTCCTTGCTGATTGTTGCTCCTCATGTTTTTCTTGCTGCACTCTCTCTTCTGATGCTGCAGCTCTCCAGGGCTATGATTCCTCCTGTCAGTTATTTCTGGTGTGGAAAGGCTGTCACGCTTTTTGCTTTGATTTAACAATCCTCAGATCCACTCTTGTGTTCAACAGGCTATATTTTCTACTGCACTTGGGATATAAACACTTTTCCCGTCATCGTGGGAGGACACTATCTCACTTCCAGCTGCATTAGGAAGACATATCCACTCTCTGATGTAACTTGAGAGCATTGAATCATCTGCCAGTACTGTTTATTAATGAACTATCACGACTTCACATTTTTCTCTACATATTTGTGGCCCTAATGGAGGATGACATGCTTCTATCTGAAAAAATGACTAGTATGATGCTTTTAAAAGAGGCAAACATTACCCTCAACAGCTTAAGTGGAAAAACATCATGTGTTGCCAGGCTGCATTCTGTTTGTGGGATTACCTGAATGTCATTCTTCAGGGGTTCATGTCATGAGATTTCTTAACCTGTGCAATCACCGAGGACAAGAAAGTGGAAATTAAAAATATATTCAGTTCTGAGGCACTTAAATAGCACATTTTCAATGGTCATTTCTGAAGTGTATAGAAAGAAAAAGAGGCATATCTTTAAAATGACAGTTGAATGTCTAGCAGAGATGGGCACTTTAATGGTGTATAATTGATTTATGCCATCTTGATGACAGTAAAGACAATGAAATGATAATGGCGTTCTATGACTGTCATTTCACTGAACAAAAATTAGATAGGAAAAGTCTCATCATTTCAATATCATGTAGAAAATTGTGAAAAGGGAAAAGAGATCAGATGGACAATTCAAGGTCCCAGGGAGCACAAGACAGATATATTACAAAAAAAAAAAAAAAAAAAAAAAAAAAAAAATATAAAAGAGAATGAAAGAAAACATTCCAAAATGTAGGGGAAAGACAGTGCACTGTTAAAAAAATTTAAGACAGTTGAACAGTTCTTACTGACAGTCCTGATCCAGTCCTGTTTACTAGAGTGAACAGAAAAAAATTTCCAAGAACTTATTAGTATACAGTCATTTAAAAGACAGTTGAAAACCAAAAAGCCATCTCAGAAACACCAGCAGCACTATCCCTTCCAGCAGGGCTCATTGTGTAAGGAGGGCTTTGAAGCACCTGAAAATATTTACGCACATACCTGACCAGGTAAAAGCCTTGAGTATAATTTTACAGTTTGGATTTTATGGACATTATTCATCACAGTATTTACATTGGCAGACACTAGAGAGCTAGAAGAACAGCCAAATATTCTAGATATCTAATAAATGAGTTTAATTTCCATAGCTTATTTTAAGTGTAAGCAATGCATGTATGCATACAAGATTACATAGGAGTGAAACAATGTAAGATATAAAATACCTTAAATTTGCTCTAATTCATCCTCAGAAGAAAACAGTATCAGGTGTTTGGAAGAAGGTATAGAAACAGTGAAATGAGCAGTTACAAAGTCAAGTTAGGAAAGTTTCTTCCTATTATATTTTCCTTATATCTAAACCAAAAGAAAAAATAGCTACAGCAAAGAGCAGACAGATTATCCGACAGGAAAATAAAGACTTTATGGGTGAAAGAGTGGATATTTTAACTGCCTCACCTATGCACGTATGGAAGTAAATTCTTCCATTGCCATTCCCCAAGGTGGTTTGCTAGATGTGGTAACTGGGTTTAAAATTTACAGGATCATGCCCTTCTATGAATGCATTCAGTGTCACCTAGGGTTCAGGAATGTTGGCCATCAGACAAGCTGAGTGGAGACACTGCTGTATCCACTGGCTATGGACATTTTTACATTGAAAAAGGAACCTTTAAATGGATAGATACAAGACAGATTGTACTGTGATCTGCACAGAAAACAGACTGATCCTATTGCCCTGCATGAAATAGCTAACACTATACATATCTGTTTTACTGTCATATTTTGTCATTTCAATGTAAATGAAAATTACTTAATGTTTTCAAAGTGTACATAAAACGGAAAGTGTCAAGTAGTACAGTTAACAGTGTGTTGTTACTATTATCATATTAATTAGAAAAAATAATTAGCTTGAAATATTAAGATGCTGATGTGAGATAAGAGTCTGAAACTTCCCAGATTCAGCCATCACCAGCAAACACTTGACTGAAACATTTAAACAATGAGAATATTCAGCAGGCTAAAAGCTAGTGGCTATTACAGCTTAATTGACCAAGAGCAATGTTTTCAAAGCTAGCTAAGGGATTTTTGAAAATGTTACTTGGGATCCTGAGCAACTCCAGTATTTTAAAATCTTTTCCTATTTTGTATTTGTATATTACATTGTAGACCTATTACATGGTCATGCACACACACACTCTCACTCGCCCATCCTTAAAGGCATAAGAT
Organism: Acropternis orthonyx; assembly: GCA_035583155.1. NCBI lineage: Eukaryota > Metazoa > Chordata > Aves > Passeriformes > Rhinocryptidae > Acropternis > Acropternis orthonyx. The sequence continues at coordinate 35,929,969 of JAWWEU010000040.1, read as the reverse complement.
CCTTATCCAGAGGATCAAGGTGAAGTTATTGCTGTCTAGGAATAACTGATGACTATAAGAGAGGATATACCTCTTTTTTAGCCCAGAATGAGCACTGGATAAACTGGAGGTTCAGTCACCAAGTCAGTGCTATGTTGCTGATGTCTGACTACAGTCTGATGTTAGGCAGCTAATGATGCAGAAGAAAAGATTATCAGATGTAAAGGTGACAGTCAAAAGACTCTTGTAACTGAATCATCATTGGAGAGCTCCATACAGGAAGGCTGTAGGCAGTAGTCACTGTGTCACACAGCAAATACATTTTGTCACCATATTAAGGCACAGTACTACGTATCCTACCCTGTAGCAGAGAATAAGCATGTAGTATGCTGGAAACCCTCAGCTTTCAGGCCCTATGCTAACAACAAGCCCAGTCATGTGATGGAGGAGCGGAAAGTGTGCAGCCCTTTCAGTCCTGCACAGCTGCTCAGTCCAAAAACTGGCCAAAAGACTTTCTATTCATTGAAATACAATTTGAAATTGTCTGAATCTCATACCAACCCAGAAGACAGTCTCTCCACTCTCACTGTTCAGCAATGACTTCAGAATTTTCACTAGCTGACAGAAAAACTGTCATGCATAGAAGAGACAGAAAAAACTTTAACGTTAGCCCTTGACAAGTTTTCTAGAGAGGTTCAATAGGATAAAGACTACACATCCTAATGCTTTTTAAAGCATCTAACACAATTCAGAGACTGTCACAAAATAAATAGTAATAAAAAGCCCTAAATATTCTTGCTGGATTCTGACAGCCTCTCAAGTTTATTTATAGCATTTAATAACACTTGATAAGTTGAATGGCTAAAATCACTAAAATATATATCCACATAAATTAGTTTCCCAACTAGTAGACACTGTAGTGTATGTAGTTTTACAAAAGTATTTGTTTTACAGACAGAACATGATCATCTGATAGCTGCTGATGTATTTATATTATAAAGACATAAATAAGTTTAATTAGTCTCACCTTTTTATAGGCAATCCAGTCAAACACCCTGTCAATGTCTGTGGCTTGCTGCACCTCCTGGGATACTGGATGTGAACTGGCCAACCCATCCAGCAACATCACTTCATGTAGGACATCTGTCAGAAATCTCTGCTTTTCCTGAAATACAACATCACAGTATCACAGACAAATACACATTTATAGCAATACCGAAATGATGCACAGTTATCAGAGGCAGTTGACTAAAATCAGACCTTCTGATTTGAACATAAAACCACCATGACCTCCTACAATCTAGTGTAAGTATATGGAATAGATTCAGGCCTGAGATATTTTGCTGCAATGAAACTTGGCTGAAATTAAAGACTAATAAATGAATCAAAATGCATCTGGAGGTGCAGACTGCAATGCTGATTGTGACTTTTCATTCACAGGTAAAAAAGGTGGGGAGAGAGGCAAAATGGCAAAGTCTTCAATCACAAAAACAGATACATGCTGCAAGTCATTGAGCTCATTGCATATGCAAGTACAAAATATTTTGACAGAGATGCATAAATACAATTACTACTGATTTATTTACCAAAGCTTAAGTCACTTGGCTCTTAGTACCAAGTTCACATGGCAGGTCGACACAGGACAGGACAATGAACAGAGCTCATAGCAGTATTATGGCAGACTCCTGCACTGTTTTTCATAATTCTGGTATAGAAATCCTTTCTGCTCAAGAGCTTGAGTCCTCTACAAGCTTTCTAACTTCCACCTGAAGGAAACCATTATTATCTCTCTTTACAAGCAGAAAAACAGCTGCATGTAGAAGTTAAATGACATACTCAAAGTCACATCAGAGGTAGGTGCAAACCCAAACAACATCCAACATACGAATTTGTTTCTATAACTTCTATAAATACGGATTGCAGATTGTATGTCAAAACTGCTGCCTATCTGGCAGCAACATTAATGAAATGTTCTTGTATACTCTATGAACTGTGCTGCACTCATTTTTACAGTACAAGTAGATGGGGCTTTTTCAGCTGAGAAATGACATGTCTTAAAAACTCCTCATATTGCATTCATGTAGATGTCTGTAATCCAAAACACTGTGTCAGGAAGACCTTCATTTATTTGCTTTTTCAAGTCACAGGCAAATGTAAAGAGTGAATTAAAAGTTATGGAAGGTTTAAATGAGCTTTTTTCACCCTGAAATGACATATCTCAAATTCTATCTAAATTTTAACAGTTCTTGAATTAATGTCAACCTACTATCATAGTATAAAGAAACTCTACAGAACGTTGCATTTTTTTCAAAAGCCACCTTGATGTCATCAGATAAAATAACCAAACAATTACATAATAAATTCCAAGTTTAATTTTTTGTGTGGCAAGGTTTTGGTATCAATGCATTAATTTAAATTATCTTTATAAGACACCCAAAAAGCTCTTCCAGTGCTGATCCATCTGGAAATAAACCTTTATGTTAAAATTCATTAGAGCACAAGAAATGTACCTTGAGCTGACTGCATATTCAGGCAATTAAAAACACGGGATGCAGGAAAGCCAGTTACCTAACACACTCTTAGTGTTCTCAGCTGGCTGCATGAGGTAACGTTTGTGAAGGCAAAAGCAATGTCTTGTTCGTATTCCTGTTAATTTCCAAATTTTCTCAGGCATATGCAGTTAGTAACTGCCCTTTTTTAATGGGAAAATAAAGTGTAGGAAAACAATTATTGTGACAGTCCTACTCAGGGGAAAACTGCTGAGTTGTAAAGGATTGTAGATATTTTGGTTACACTTCACTCACATTCTCTATTAGTAGTAACAAAAACCCCAGTTTCATCACATGTATAATATCCCAGAATCACAGAATCTGCTGAGTTGGAAGGGAACCACAAGGATCATCAAGTCCAACCCTTAATCCTGAAGAGGAACATTCCCAAGACTCACACCATGTGCCTGAGACTATCATCCAAAAGCTTCTTGAGCTCCAGCAGGCTTGGTGCTGTGACCACTTCTATGGGGAGCCTCTTCCAGTGCCCAATCACCTTCTGAGTGAAGAATGTTTTTCTAATACCCAACCTAAACCTCCCCTGACACAATTTCAGGCCATTCCCTTCAGTCGTCTCACTGGTCACCACAGAGAAGAGGTCACTGCCTTCCCCTCCTCTTCCCATCACAAGGAAGCTGTAACTGCAATGAAGTCTCCCCTCAGTCTCCTCCAGGCTGAACAGAGCAAGTGACCTCAGCCACTCCTCACACGGCTTCCCCTCAAGGCCCCTCACCATCCTCATTGCTCTCCTTTGGACACTCTCTAATAGCTTAGCATCTTTCTTATCTTGTGGTGCCAAAAACTGCACACAATATCCAAGGTGAGGCTGCCCCAGGGCAGAGCAGAGTGGGACAATCCCCTCCCTTGACCGGCTGGCGATGCTTAGCCTGATGCCCCCCAGGACACGCCTGGCCCTCCTGGCTGCCAGGGCACAACTGCACACCTGTATACCTGTATGTAACCTATACAGGTACGAACACACAGAAGTATGGATCTGTCTATAATTTAAGTTTGGCTATCACAATTGACAAACAGTTGTGTGAGTGGATTGGTACTGTTTGGAATTAACTCATTAAAAGGACCCTGAATAATTACAGATTTATACCTTAAATACAGAATCTGGAATCAAGAAAATCAGCACAAAGGAAACATAAAGTGAAGATGTAAGAAATAAAATACAGAACATGCAAAAAGGGCGGGCTATGTTTTGGTTTTCTGTTTGTTTCTTTGGTTATGTTCTGAAGGACTGAAAATAAGCATTTTATACTCTTGACCATTCATTCAGGTTACAGCAGCTGAAAAGTCTTCCTTAAAATTTATGGCAGACCATCACACTGGGATACAAATGGAATAGTTAGTATGCCTCCAAAAATGCAACCCTACAGTTTAGTGAGAATTAAAAAGGCTTTTGACCTTTAAAGTTAAATTTACCGAACTAAAAGGATTTCCAAAATGTTCCCACCTTTTCCCTTTAGTACAAAGCCTTTGAGAGCAGATTTGAAATGTAGACACAAATGTAATGCCAGGGACGCAAAGATAGTTTGCTGGTTGACAAGGGGCCTGCAGTTTGAAGAGGCAACAGGAAGCAGAAACGTAGAAAGAAACTAAAACTGCCTTAATTATGTTGAAGTCCTAGCTTCACATCAAGGGGAAAAGGCCAACACGTGTGACCAAACTGCTTATACTGGTGGAAGAGGAGTTATCTATTCCCTAGTTATTTTACCCTATGCAGTACAGTGGAACTTGTTTCTTTTAACTGATACCTACAGAGTAAAGAAACACCTAGCACAGAAATTGTAAAGGAAATCAATCTTGGAATGTGTTTAATGAGACCAGAGAGCTGTCAAGACGATAGGTGACAGGTCTGCAGCTACACATGAAACAATGACAGAACATTGTTCAGGAAAACCATCCTCTGAGGGAGTTCAACTGCAAGAGAAAAGCCAAAGATTGTGATCCACCTGTAAGGAAAAGAGGGCTCGAGGTGAGTCTTGCAGCCTTGCTTGGAAAGTGTTGGTAGCTGCATGTAAGTGCAGTGTTGTGCAATGCTAACAGAGGGCCAGGGCTCTGAGCAGGAGCTGGCATCGCAGCATAGAAGCCGAGTCTGAAATAAGGACAGAGAACAAATTTGAGCCTTCCTTTAAAGGCCAAGAGGAAGCACCTCTGCTCCCTATCTTCCTACTGGACACTTGCACATCTCTCCTCAGAGCCTTTCTTGAACTGTGCATAGTCAATGTCTGGGACACCAGGCTGGTGTTGAGAAGAAAAGGCATGACAATTATTTCTGGTTGCTTTCCTTCTTACTCTTTAGAATGCTTCCAGGGGTAGACAATGAAGTGGTGTTATAAGGTGAGAATGTCTTTCAAATATTTACGTTTTCTGATTATTTCTCAAACATCTGTGGTCACTAGATTTAAGTGTTTGTCTCATCATAGGAACAATTTCTTTCAGTGTTTGTCCAATAAGACCTTCTCTGCTTTGTACAGGGTTTTCCTGAAAGGCTTATCCTTTCTCTGTGCTCTCTCCTCCTTAGTCAACATTCAAATTCACTTTGTTCTAGGGAGAAAGGTTTATGGAAAGGTAGTGGTTACTCTTTGTGTATTAATCTCCAAAAAGGTGCCCACCATTCAACTATTCTGCCTCTAAATGGAGAGAAGCCAATTGTGAAATAATGTTTCTGGCAGAAAGGCCTGTACCTTCAAGAAACATTAAAAATTTATTGTGCATAACAGGATAACAATGATGTAATGAAGAGCGGTTATTGCTGGTGATTTTACAATATCATATTGAGGCATAATATAAGAATCTAAGTTAGCATGACAATAATGTAATATTTAGTCACATAAAAATAATTTCTAAAAATTAATATGAAATATCAGGGAAAATAACTAAAAGGAAAAAAGGGGGAAAAAAAAGAAAACATTCACCAGTGGAATAAAAGGAACAGCATAATGAAAGGCAAAACTGATAATTAGCAAGCAGAAGAGATCAAAGGCCTCAATATTAAAGGCATCGTCTTTGTTCTGGGACAGCTATTTGAACACTTTATGGACTGAGAAATCTATTTGAATAAAGCTTAACATTGCTGTGCAAATCTGCAAATGATTTTCCTGACAAATTTTCTGAAAATACCTTCTTCAAAATACAGAGCTTTACTAACCATCAAGAATACAAAGTAGGTAAGTGATCTTTCTTGCCTCAGAAAACAAGCAATTGCAAGACACAAAACTTGGGTTTATAGGGAAAGTGCACCCTAGGGGAAAAGAAATAGAGGTAAATTTTGAAAGCTATCAAAGAACACCAACATACACACTACCAGCAGTTGAGTTCTAATAAAATATATTTTAGTGTGAAGCTTGACAAATCAGAGGAATATTGTCTATGAGGAAACAAAGGGTTCAGCAAAATACATTAAGGTCAGGTAAGATCCTCTGAGGGCCAAAAGAAAGTTCTTTCTGTCTACATGCTTATAAAACCTAAGTTGTCATAACACAGTCTCCTAAGTGCTTGCAACTGAAAGCAGTGTTTCTTTTTCTCTTCCCAAGAGTAATTTTTTGTAAATACCTTGAGCAGCTTACAGACTGCTTTTTTTTTAAATTTACATCTCTGCATGTGTGCTTCAATTATGTGTATAGTTTGTTCAAGGAGGCCTGAAACAGACTTTACATTTATCAGTTGTGAACATGTCAGAGTTCCATGTCTACCTTCAGAACCCTCTTTTCTGCACTTTCAGTAAAAGACCTTGCAAAACTTCTGTCCCTGTCTTTGAAAGATTTTCACACTGACAATTTCTGTTGTTATAAAACAATGTAGATGTTCTAGGAGTTCACAGTTAAGTAAGACCAAGAGCTTTGAGTATCAGCCAGAAGAACTGGATATGTATTTTCTTTTCAATGAAGTGCCAAACCAGATATTCATGACCACCTGCTTACGTTGCCAAGCAGAAGGGTAGTTGATTTGGAGTTCTTAAGCAATTTTGCCAGCTACTTCAACTTCTGTTTCCTCTCTCCACTTTATTAGATATAGCTTTGATTTGTTTGTACACCAGATGCATTACAAAGTATGAAGCTTATCCTCTAATTCAAACTCCACAGAGGAAACCTGTAGAGGGAAATCACCTCAAGTTAAGAAACCATAAGTAATAGTTAAATGAAAAGTGGCTTTAAAGTGTGGTTGGTATACTGAGTCAACTTCCAGCAACAACTGCCAGAGGTCATCAGCAATGAAAATACTTTTCAAGTATTGCACACCAAGACTCTGTTTCAATCCGAAAGTGACAAGATTCAGGGGGCTAAGTCCTGAAGGAACCAAAGCTGTTTTGCAGGCACTCCAAAAATTATTTATCAATTATCAGTTTGTGCTCCAAGTAACTGCACACTGCCATAATTTTAAAATAAACAGTGATAGCACAATCAGGCCTGCTGAAAATTTGAGAAACAGTCTTTCAGTTAAAAATGCCCTCAAATATACAACTAAGTTTTACCACTGAACTTCCCATATCAACTATGCTTCCTGATGAAGTGGATATTTTTGTTGCAGAAGGGCAACCCCTCCAGTCAGTCCTTGAGGCAAAAGTTCCTGTAAAGTTCCTATCTCATTTTTACTGAAGACAAAGTGGTTACTAATTCAAAATTATGTGAAATTCAGCCAGGTAAGTGAAGTTTTTTCTGAAATTAAACCTTCATCTAAACCCTGAACTCAGAAGATTTGAATTCACATTACCCTAAAATTCTCATCATAATGTCATTTAAACTGCTGTCTCAAGATGAGCAGAAAATGACACAAAGAAAGAAGAGACACTGGCATTCTCCAAACCTGTAGTTAATCTCTTCAATAAATGTTTCTTCTAAATGTTGGTATTCATTTATGTCCAACCTCTAACTGTTAAGAGTTAACAGCTTAAATTCAAGAATTCTATATATTAATCTACCTTTCCAGAGCATAAGAAAATCCCACCTCTGTTCAGGAAGACCATGTGGAGATGGAAATTTATTTTCTTAGTTGTAAGCAAAATTTAGTTAGAAGGATTTCTTAATGGGTATACTTTAAAAGGGCTAGTGATTAGTAAACAGAAGATGTTGCACCTTACCTTTACAATCTCTTTTTTTCCTGTCAAAGTCAATTATACATGAGATTCTAGTTAATTTTACATTGAAAGCTTCCTCCATAGTTGAGTTAAAACAGAAAATCATCCAAGGACTGACTGCACTGCACAGTTACTGGAGGAAAAACACTCCATGTGGTATTAATTAAAGGCTTACTTTACACCAGCATGGGGAGTCTTTAACAAAAAAAAAAGATGAAAGTCGTTTTAAAAAATGAGAGGCTGAATCTCACTCAATGCTGAGCCAGCATCATATTTATGTTGGGCTAGAAGGATCAAGCAGGCTACAGCTCAGGTCTGAAATGCCAAAATAATATTGAAATAAATCAAAAAAGCCCATGTCTTAAGTCTACTTCAAAACTTACATTATTTTCTGGGTTTTCTATGAGTTAAATAATGCCCTAAAAATCTTTACAGATGCAGGCAAACATTTTAGGAGGCAATGTGAGTAAAAATACGTTAAAGATATGCATGTGTCTAATGGCTGAATTTGCTTTTATTATTTCAACCGAGTCAATGAGAAAGCCAATTAGGATCATTTATTAATTTTTTACTTATTTTGAAACAGAAATGTTGATATGCAACCTCATTATTATTTTCAACTGCCTGTATTAATGGCAGGATTGTCCATATTGTGGAACTTAATAGCATAAAGAAAACATAGTTCACTTTAAGAAAGAAGAGAGATGCCCTTCTGTGTGGTCACAAAGTTTCTAATTTAATACTCAGAAAAATTTTGGTAAATATGACCATCCCTAATTATAAAAGTAGTAGGCAGACAAGAAAGTGAGAGATCTTATCCAGAGCACCAATGGATCAAGAAGACATAGGATTCAAAGTTATTGCTGATGTACTACACCTTGACTCTGCCAATAAAGTTGTCAGCAAAGCTAACTTTTTTATAAGAAAGAAAAGGGAAAAGGCAGCTGGGCTCTGTGAAATGCTTTCTCAGCATCAAGCCAGGTACTGACTGCTAAAGTATTTGATGCTCGTTTGATGGATGTAAGGGCAAATTACATGCCAGTAATTCCTGCTGTCACAGTCCTCAAAATCTACCCCAATACCACAGACATTCAAGGACAAATGTGATGGTTCCTTCTACCAGAAAAAAGGGAGGCAAAAGATCAGTCAAAAATTCCTGTATCTGCAAGTGCCAGCTGAATTCCTTCCTTTACAAAGCCACATGCAAAAGATTTCAAGATTATGAGAGACAGAAACCAAGAGGAAGAGGGAACATAGAGGTACAAACAGGCCTCTGAAAAGAGGAAGGTGAGCAGGGTAGATGAGAAAAGATAAGAGCTATGAAGTGGAAATTACCAGAATGGAGTTCTCTGTTGTAATTTTTCTCTTTTCTCTGATCCTAAAACTAGCAGAGGCCCCTTCCACAGAGGTGAGATTACTTTGTAGCAGTCATAAAATCTTACAGCTCAAGAATTCACATCCAGCTGGGGTTGCCCTTTGATAGCATGGAGAGGCAACCAAAAGTTACATGGTAAGCCTCTAGTACAGAAATCTCATCTCTTTCTAAGTTATGAAATAGCAACAGCCAGGGAATTCCCATGCAGATAATGACTCCGAGCACACATGATCAAGTGAAATTCTCTCATCTCTGGGAGGAACACTTAGCAGAGACAGCTTTCTTTCTAAAATTATCCTGACAACACAGAACAATTGATTAACCTTCCAAGACCTTTAAGAATGAGACCTAAGAATAAGAATTGAAAGCATTTCAGAATAAGAACTTTAAAAAACTCCTAATTTGGGGGACAGATAAGGCAAAAGGCTGAAACGGGAAAAATGGCAAATTCCTTCCCACAGAAATGTCTAATAACTATAGAAGAGACACATTTCCTGCAAAATCGAATGTAGCTTCATCTGGTAAAAAGTAACATGCAGAGACTTATTTTTCAGCTGAGGGAAGGAAATGAGAATTTCTAGCTTTCATTTGAAGTAACTTAAACTTGAAAAATTATATTAAGTGGGGTAACTGGTCTCAGCACAGAAAACTCATCTTTCTCTTCTAAAACCAGCAAAACTTCATTCACTTCCTTGTAAGAGTTCTAATGTATCTTACATTAACTGCAATGCATAATAGACACCTCCATCAGAGCACCTCTTCATTCTGTTCAGCACTCAATATTTTAATAGTAGGATCCAGTACGTAACAAGGGTGAGGGTTTAATAAGGACTGGATTTCCTTTCTCGTTACGATAATCCCAGTCTGATGAAGTATGTAAATGCCTTCTGACAGGATAAGAAATTTTAGACCTGCTGGAATGCTCAGTGAAGTATTACAGCTCCATGGCAGGTTCAGTCACTGTTATCCATTTCTCTTTCCTGCTGCAAAAGAGTCTAAAAAACACCTGAAGAAAAACTGATAAAAAGGAAGAACCTCAGAGGGGGAAGAAATATTTAAGCAAGCTAAAGAACCTAGAGAAGAAGGAATAGCCAAGAAATGCGTTTCAGACAAAACCCATGGATCTCTGCATTGTGCAGAACTCTGTGCTGTTGGTTTAAGTTGTAATGGTGTGAACATGCCTAAAAGATAACTCTCCTCAAGAGCCTCAGGTTCAGCCATAGCAAGTCTATGAATGCCAAGTAAGATGGCATTCATAGCTCTTTCTGGCTCTGCTAAAAGAGAAGCATCTTCAGCCAAGCAGTAGCAGACCTTTAGGGGCTTATGATCCTTAATGATGAAAGCTTATGTGCCTGTAGCCTATGAACATTCAACAACTAGGTAGGAAGCTGTGGATAGATCCTTTTTTTTTTTCAGATGTATCCATATTGGCCAAGTTGCAGTTCCAAACCAAAGTCCTTTTTCTGCAATGGACTACCAGTCTTCTGCTTCTACACTTATCCAAAAGAAAATGTGACCAAAAGTCTTTAGTAAGCTGAAACTAAGCTGAATTTGACATTTTAGTCCATTGGCTTCTTGAGGAAACTTTCAAGGTTAGTATTTCAGAACTACAAGAGAAAGAATTTAACTATGTAACTTTCCCAATTCTTTAGAATTAAAGAGGATTTTGGTATATCACTCTATTTTCCTGATGCAACTGTGGTAACTGTGGTAACATACACCATAGCTTTTTTTTATTTTTATTTCACAGGTATGAAATACTGCTGAGAAAACACCACCCAGAATGCTGGAATATTGCACTGTTTAGCCACCATTAAAGAAAATAAGGTTTGCAGTTCTTGTTTCTGCAACTCATTCATGAAGCCTGTACTCCATCCTTCACTTTTGAAAAAAAAACATTAAGTTTTTGGAACAGTTTCTGTTTTTTTCTACATGCTCACTTTAATTTTTTCAAGTTTGCAAATGTCAGTCAGTGTGATCTAAACAGGAAGTGCATTTTATATCAATAACAAATACCAGCAAGCCTAATTTCAGTAACTAACTTTTGCTTCCTCTTCCTACAATCTCTGTAATAAGGCTAAAATGTGACAGTATTAACTCCTACTCTAGTCTGCAAAAGAATGTAGCATGTTTAAAAGTTTAACTCCTTAAGAGAATCATCTCATTTTCTAATTATCTAAATACATCAATACGGTCATTTTTATATCAAAGGCCAAGGCCACCCAAAACCTTATGAACAGTTTATGTCTACCTCCTTTTTAATGTAAGGAAAGGCTTGACAGATTAGTATTTTTTCAGGCACAGCAGTATTTCTGTAGTTAATTTTAATTTATGCAGCACATTTTTGATTTCCCAGTTTAACTGCCATACCTTGTTCAACCATTCATTTTGTCTGTATTCTGCTAAGATGCCAAGATTTCATGTGATGGGCATGTCATCTGCCAAACAGTGAACACTATATTCATTCCACAGAAATTTCAAGTAAATATACTACAGTCTAAATGTTTTCTAAAGCAAAGTTATCCTGAATTTGTTAGACTGATAATGAGAAGAACAAATGGCTGATGATTTGCAGATAAAATTCAGTGTATAAATGTTGTCATCTATGACTCTTCCCTATGCTAAAATCATAAAGGCCTGCCAGATTTCATTGCAGTCATAATTAGAATCATTGCATTGTAATTCAGGTTGTCTTCAACATAAAGATGAACAGAATGAGTTTTAACATAGCTAAAGCCAGGTAAACCCAACAAGCCTACCTATGCAAGACAGATGTCAGTTCAGATAAAGATTTGTTTTCCTTTTCATAATGTAATTATAAACCAAAATTGACACCTGTAAGAAAAAATTAATATACTACAAAAAATTCAAATTTCACAAGAAGTATACCTAAAGCAAGAGAACCTGTATACAACTGCTTTTTTAAAAATTAGCTTTAACTCATAATTATAGCATCTTCATTTCATGGCACACAAAAGTTAGTGGGATAAGAATACTCAATAAATCATCCAGAAATCAGAGGGAAAAAAAAATCAGATGTTAGTCTGCAAGAGATTAAGTAAAATATCCAAGCTCCAACAAATCTCCATCAGACAATTGGGATTTATAGTAAATATTTTGCCATATAATTAAACACACATAAACACAAACGGTTAGCAAACAGAAACGTGTCTCCAATGGACAATAAAATCTCTGTAGGAATCTTCAACATGGTCTCATACACAATTTCCTTGTACTGAGGTCTTGTATCTCTTATTTTTCTTATAATATAGCCAGACTACACCAATTCATCTAAACTAGGACTTGAGTAGGTAGCTTATGATACAACAGAAGGACTCCGAAATAATGTCCCAGCATGGAATTCCCAGTTTGTCCTCAGAGGGTTCCAGTATTTGCATGCCAGTTGACAAAGCATGTCCAACTGCATAGTTACAAATCGTATTGAAAACTAGATTCTCAACTAATACACTCCATGTTAATTTATCATCTACTGCTAGATAGCCAAACAATAGCAGGAAGATAAAAAGAATAAACTTAGGGAGAGGAAAACAGAATACTTTAAGAAAAAATTTTCTCTGTCTTATAGAAAATTTTATCCAAACCTTTCTTTCCAATTTATCTTGTGGATACAATTCAATTACATCAATGTTTTTAAAAATGGTCTATGTTAAATCCTAACTGGTTTAATCCAAAATGTTTCTGAGCAGAGAGACAGTAGCTACTTTTATGCTATGTTATGACACACAAGACCGTTATTTCTTTTGCAATAAATCGCAGATTACACTTTTGGAATACTGTCAAATTATTTCACACCTAGTGATTTTGTTTCATGCGACATCTGATACTCACATGCATCATTTGGTATTTTTCAGCAGTCCCTGTCTACAACAGAAGCAGGAGCATAACAGCAAATTTTCTGTGGAGTCTCCACAAAATAGAATTGACTTACCATGTTCCACCCTGGGTAGAGGTAGTCTGTCCCAACAAATTCAAAATAGTGAGCAAAACCTTCTTTCAACCACACATCCTCCCACCAAACTGGAGTCACAAGATCACCAAACCACTGCAAAGAAAAGTTCAAATGAACAACCTTTTGAAAACCATATCTGTATATATTTCACTTACACAGAACACATTCTCTGCAAATTTTAATAAAAACAGTAGTATATACCACCCACTGAAACTCATTAACTGCTTTTTTCATGTACTACTTAATTCAGCCTTTACAGGATGCACAAGTTAATGAAGTAAAACATTAGAAAAGAACAAGCAGGGGAAAAGAAGCACTGAGGTCAGTACTCACAGTTGCAACTTTAGTTATCTGAGTAGATGCTCACCTAGGTTTAAGGAACTAACCTACACACTGGATAGAAAAAAACTTCTAATTCGAGTAATCTGATCCATTACCTGCAAACTCCAGTATGTGTAGTGTGAAAACTGAAAAACTGGGAACGTATTCTCCAACCCAGACCTAAATTTTAGCATTTCTTTCTCCACAATGTCTGCCCAATAAGATTTACAATACTAGTGATTCTTCTCTTGGAAGGTTTCCTAAGGAAAGCAGTTTTATACAACAATGCCATCTCTCTGTGGGTAGGACTCAGATGCCTAAAAGCAGGTAATTGATGCCCCTTAGAGAACATACTAGGTTATCTAAGATACCCACACAGAGTAGGAAACTTCACAGAGGACTTACAGGAGAACTGCAGCCTTCCCAAACAGCAACCAGAAGCAGAGGTATCCAAAACAGCAAGGACCACCTATGTATATATGCAGAGCAACCCTACTTGAGCCGACTGGCTTTCCCATTCCCTCCAAGTCACTCCTCAGTTTCCCTACTGACTTCAATCTAATTTAGCAAGAAGGCCAGAAATCTCAAGGATAATTAAACTCCTATGAAAGTACATAAAGATCATCAGCTGAAAAGAGGAGAAGGGCCTGGACTGAGGGCAGGACAAGAACACAGCCATTAGATACTCTGCTCAGTAAGGAATCACCAGACACAAATCTCACAGTATGGGACATGTGGGTGTCAGGGGCATTTTACACAGAGCTGGGATGATGATTGGAAGACAAATGAGGACAAGAATTCACAGGAAATCAGATGTCATAAATTTTTCTTCTGATGGATGACCCTGTTTAAACAATTGTAATGGCCCTGCGCAACCTGAATCGTAACACCAGTAGTAGGAGTAGAAACATGTACACTGTTATGAAAACATATTTCATACTCTCTGTAGCACCTTTTCTGTCAAATACCAAAACCTTGTTTCAGTAAAATTATGTTAGTTTTCTCTTAATATGAATGAGACTAACTCATAATCAACAGAAATATTTTGAGCTTTCATGTGTTTGCAGGCCCTAACACTACTCAGAAAGGGAGCAGTAATTAAGTGTTCCAGAGGGAGAGACCCAGGTTAGAGCAGAGGAGCTGCTGCTGAACTGTAATGAGAGAGGAGAATGAATGAAAGCAGAGTTGGCCAATAAGCAGTTTGCTTTCATGACATCTGGCTTGTTTGAAGGCTTTGGTCTGGAACCCGAATGAAAGGTCTCACTTCTGTGCATGTCTTCGCTAAGTGAGAAAGCACCAAGGAAGGATCAATGCTGCAATGAGGATCCACAGCAAAGTGAACACAGCAGTTCAAAGAACAGACTAGCAGGAAGACTACCAGATTGCCACACAGGGTTCAGTAAATACGATTTGAATGAAAAAATGAAGCGAAATATGACAATGAATGTCACTGACAACCAACTTAAGAATTTAGGGAGAAAAGATGAGGTTCATAGAAGTCATAGTCATACACTAAGAGAAGTTAAACTTAATGTACACTCAGTGAGCATAATGTAGTTGAAGACCACCGATAAATTAACTCTCTACAGGGCCACTAAAGAGAGATCCTGTTCTTAAGAACATTCAACTGTGTGATGGGTTTGATAAATCTCAAAAAACTCAGATTTTGGTTTTAGTTTTAGCTAGGCCCCAGTTTTGTGGGTCATGTGATTAGGGACAATTATCAGCTGACTTAAGTGACCAGTGAGGTATTTCATCCCATCTGACATCAGCTCGTCTATAAATCAAAGAGCAGCTC
>JAWWEU010000040.1:35708168-35914791 GCA_035583155.1 Acropternis orthonyx | reverse complement strand
GTAAATTCGTGTAAATATATGTATATATACCAGTTTCAGTTTTAAGGGTTTTTTTCCTCACTTCTTTTAACTGAAACACTGTCGCATTGGGAGGTGGTTGGCATTTTGCCAAGAGTCAAACCAAAACAATAACAAAATGAAAAGACTAAGAAATATTGGAAATATATTCATGTAGCTAATGCATTTTCAGAATTTGAGATGCTGAAATGAATATAAATTTCATACACTAAGGAGTATGACAGTTATATTCATACAAGAATAAGTTGATTAAATGATTTCTAATGACAGACTAAGCACAACAGCAGAGTTTATTTCTTGAATTGCAAGAGAACTGCTGAACAAATATTAAACCAGTAATAGTCATTTTGTACTATTACTATTCAGAGACAGATTTAAAAAAATAAAAGTTGTAAAGTTCATAATACCTCCTCCTGTAACTTGAATAAATAAGATTAGTTTATGATGTCACAAAAGAGAGTTTTCTGGATTTAATTATTACTGATACAATTAAAACAATTTGATTATCCACCTAAAGGAAGAAATGTTTTACAGTCACTAAACCAGCATATGACATCCATATGAAAATGTAGGGAAATTGTTTAACTAGTCTCGAAGAGTATCAGAGAGAGTTACACATGTCAGAGACAGAGCAGTAGCAGAGATTGCAAGTAAGAAAGCCAAATTTTCCAGCAGAAAGGTGCTATTATCTTCCTAGGTGTTACATGTCTGAAAAGAAAACTGTAAGCAAAGCATTTTATTTATTTATTTATTTATTTATTTGTGTATTTGACTATAGGCACTATCTGCCTGGAGTGAAGAACATTACTTCTTTTTATTTTGAAGTTTATTGATTACATTAATTTCTCATCTCCCTCAAGTGTTATGTTCAACCTGATATGCAGAAGATACTTATTTTACAGATACACTGAAAGGACACTCTTTCCTCTGTGCTTCCTTTACAGATTATTAAAAAAATATTGATTTAGACATTTTAAATTTCCTTTCTGCTTTCATGCCTCTTTACCTCAATCTGTCACACCAGGTGGGAAAACTATCACAAAAACTCATGGTGCATAAATTCAAATGACTCTTCTTTCAAAGGCTGTAGGTGGGACTGATCTGTGATATGCAAATAAAATTGATTCCTACCTTAATAGAATTATTTTAATAAACTTTGGTAATTATTTTAAGCTATCAAATTAAGCTGCTAGAAATATGTGTATTTTGACCAATATCTCTATTATGGTTTGGGGCTTGAAGGAGAAGGTTTTATGCCAAAACACCCATTCTTTCAATTATTAACTTTTTTAATTAAATAAATAAAATGCTCTGAAAGAACACTCAAGCTGAAATATCAAAAAATAGGAACCTACAAACTGACTAAACCAAAGTTACCTATGCAATTGTAATGTTTCTACTAAAACATGTACCTAAAATAAATACCTGGGTCAAGCATGACAAAGTCAACTGTGAAGAAACTGGACACTAAATTCTTTCTTACACACTTTTCACCCATATTTTGACAATCACAGAATGTTTTTGCACTGCTGTCTCACTTTCTATCTGTCCTGAACACTGTGCTCAGACATTAATACCCAGCAGATCTGGGAACTACAATTTTAAACAGCCAAATCTAAAGGCAATCATCTCAATTTTTAATATTCATCTGATTTTTTTACTCTTGGAAATAACATTAGCAATGCAATTGCTGTGTTGCTTGAAGTAACAGGGGTCTCATACAGACCTGTTTACTACATGATTAGGTATGTTCCATAAGCCTTAAAGTCATGGGTTTAAATGTCAGAGAAAAAGGAAAATTCAAAAAAAAAAAAAAAAAAAAACCCAACCAAACAAAAAAAAAACGTATTTTATGAGAGTTCCATTTCTTCTTACCTGAATTTTTTTTATAAAATCAATAAATACAAAAGAAAAACTGGAGATGTGGATTCTACTTTTGGCTGTACCAGAAGTGATTTTGGTTAATCTCTGTTATTCTATGTCTACAAATGAGTGAAGGGGAAGAATATTTATGTGTCACCACAGGTTAGCAAGTGAGACGCTTCACAGCAAAAGACAACTAAAAATGCCGTGAATAATTAACAATTAAACAGCAGAGGCAAGAGATCCTGGACTCAGCCAGGTCTCAGTTCAGTACATTTTCAATTAATAGTATTGTTTAGAGTTCCTGCTCTAAAATGTCCTTTAGGGGCTTCTGAGTATGGTAAGATATAAGCAGAAAACATGGCTAAATAAAGACAATACTGTGATGAAGGTGCTCAACAGTATTTTGCAGCTTATATTTTTTGAGGGTTTCACCCTTTAAACTTTATTTGCAGATGAACAATCTGTATTCTGTGTCACTCAATTCTGCATCTAAACAGTAGAAATAATGTTTCTTTCACCTGAATATTTTCTATCTTGTCTAGTTTTCCAGAGAAGTAGCTGAGCAAAGACCTGATATGCAAGGTACTGAAAGAGAAACAGCAGCAACAGGAATAGAGTAAGCTACATTTAATTAAGCAAAAACCACTGGAAGCAATATCAACATGGACATCAAGTAAACCTCCTCATTAGCTATTTAAAGGTCACTTAAAAGCACCCTATGACCACGTTTCTACCCTAAAATAAATTCAGTTATAGTTTTCACCCACTTCATGATCTTCTGATATTCCCAGAAGAATGTAAAAAGGCTTCAGTTTCAGTGAGAATCAAATAAACAAACTTCACAAGTTACTGATGTGATAATTGCCCACATCTGAAGTACAAATTGCTCTGGAAGCCTAAGAAATTATCAAAGTGGTGCAAAAAATAACTGCAAGTAATGGAATGCCTTCACTAAAACCAAGACTTAAAGCTGAACACCTGAAAAAGTTATCGACCATCAGATTTAATCAAAAGGTTTTAAGGGAAGTCACATAACCCTGTAATCAGGAGTGCTGAACCCGGAATACAAACACACCACATGGAAGAATCTAATACTAACAGGAGCTGGGATTTGATGACCTAATGTCTGTTTTCCACACCTGATTCCTAAGGCACTGTAATTTTTCTAGCTGAACAGTATGCTACCCTATTGTAATGCACAATAAAAAGCTTATAACAAAATCAGATTATCACATCAAGATCAAACCAGCAATAACATTCAATAAAAAATTCATGTTGTAGTTGAGGACTTCATTGACAGATTTAATGTGAAACACGAATATGAACCAAGCATTATTATTTCCAGGTTCATCTGCCAGAACTCCATTACAATGACTCCCTTTCACATGGTACTTCTTATTTGCAGAAAGTGTTAAGAATTTGCATTGCCTTTAAAGAACACTGTGTAAAGTCACAGATGTAAGCCATGGTGATTACACAGTAGGATTTCATTCATTTTAACCTGAAGGCTATGATTATGCCTCTTATGAGTCTAAGAAAGCGTTTCCTGCCCCTGCAGCAAATTTCTTCAATAACATTTGCATTCAACTCAATATCACTAAACACTTGTAATGTGTTCGGTTTGAGATAAGAAGATGGGGGAAATGTAAAATAAATTGTAATATGGATTTATTATTTTAAGTTTTCTTATTGACACAATAGCTTCTGTACACATAGACTCAATTATCCCCCAACAGTGAACACAGAGAGGGACAGTGCCAAGTTAAAAAAAAAAAAAAAAATTCAAAAGAAAGAAAAAGGAAATGGAAGTATATGCATATACAATGGAAGAAGCAGCTGATTGCCAAACTGACTTCAGCCAAAAGATTTTTTTACAGGAACATGGAATTCAGGATGAATCTGCTATAGTTCTGCAATAAATCCCTTTCTACAGCTATCAACATGTTTATTCTACACACCAGCAACAAACACACTGACACACAAACATACAGAATATAATCATACAGAAGACAGGGAAGTTGTTCACTGCTACTAATTTTCTCTTCTATGCCCATTTTGAGACTTCACAGTTTCGATATTGTAAGAATGCATCTTACAGACCTCTGTGTTATTTGGATTTCATTTAGAATGGAAGTTACAACTGTCCATACATACAGTACAAATTCATATTCCGTTTTAAAAAGGAGTGCCTGGTTTCTGACATTAAGATCAAATATGTGAACACCTTTAATACCTGATGACATAGCTCATGTACAATGACCATGGTGACATCCAGTAGGTATAATATAGAAGAAATGCTTGGATCTAGCAGTATTCTCTGCTCCACAAAAACACTCAGTCCCCAGTTCTCCATAGCAGCATATGGATGCTTAGGCACAGCTAACAGATCTAGAAACAGAAAAAAAGTGTATGTTAACTCCTTGTGGGAGCTACTATGCTGAAGAGCTATTGTAAGAATAAAGCATTTTAAATATCACGCATGTAAAAAAAAAACTACAAAAAAACCAAACAAACCCAAAAAAACCCTTCATTTCAGCTCTCTAGCAATGTTATTTAGGCAACATTAATATTCATTTTTTATCTTATGCCACTATCTGATCACACACGAGTACCATGTTATTAATGTAATATAGTACTTAGCATTTCTAACTGAAGCTTTCCATACAGAATTCAGCTTATTTACAAGACCTTGTTGATTTACTACTGGGTTTGATACTCCTTTGCATGTTTATTATACCATATCAATGTGGCAACCCAGACCTTTACCACAAGTATTTTTTGTCTTTTCATTAAAGACAAAAAAATGAAAATCCTACACGTCAAACTGTATGTAATGACTGCCACTAAGGGGTGCACTGAAGAAATACTGTTTCATAACGAGAAAAATGGCAACCTGTTCAGAATCATCAGTTCTTACAAAATAAGGCACCTTTCAGTGTGCAGTATTGCTACCACATATCCTTTGGGCTGCTGAGAGTCACCTCTCAGCCCCACAGGCTGGAAGTGGGACAATACACAACTTCTGGGGCATTACTTCAGTTTTGTACTCAGTAATTGACAAAATATTAGGAAGAAGATGGGAAGGTCCTTCATCAAGTGAAAAAAAGGCAACAAGGAACCTCAGTGGTATGAGGTTGAATAAGACATTATTACAATACATGTGTCAAAAAATCTTACTGCAGAAGACTGAGAAGGAACTAAATTGACTACTAGTCTGGAGAAAGAAATCCAAATTACAGTAAATTTCCCTAGGGAATAAACCCATACACAATGCTGCTTTATGGCAAAAAACATCTGAAAGAGCCCACAACCAACTTGCACAGCTCTAAGAAGCCCAGTGCATACCATGTACAAATCAGACAGAATTTTGGAAGCTACAATGTCACATCAGCATGGTGCTCCCTCCAGTCAAATTAATTAGCCTGACTTCTTAATTAATTAGCCTGGCTGCCACACTCCCCTCTCATTTGCTTCTATTACTTCTGGTTCCAAAGCCAGTTCATCAGCAGTTATCACATGTAGAATACATGTAGGTGGTACTTCACTGGGTGGGATGAAAGATCTCTGGGCTGACTTCCTAACCTGAACAAGAAAAATTCTGACCTACTTATTTTAAATAATACTCTAAATTATAACACAGCACTGACACATCTTCTAGGTTTGTCTCTTTTGGCTTGCTGATACATGCAGTAGAATTGGCTTGGAGAACAAGTAGACTGCAGGAGTTCTACTCCAGGATTCACAGCAAGTTGCCACTGAAATACTGGAAACAGAGAACTTGAGTATATTCTGGCATTCCCAAAAAGGGCCTGCTGCAAGAAGCATAAAAATACCAGCCTCCTAGTGGAAGCAAAGAAAAGAGTCTAGCAGCTACTTCCAAATACAAGGAAAGTGAAAATATCCAAATTGCAAACACAGACATACTACAAATGCTAAGGAATAAATATTTTATAGAAAAGCAGACACTAGAACACGAGTCTAATTAATGAAAACAAAGCAATAATCCAAAACATGGTGTTCAAGATTAGACATGCAAGTAAATTCAAAATTTCATGTTTTCCTTTTCTTCTTCAGTTGAAGCTGGAACTGTACTTAATTTTTAGAATAACTGCAATTTGTTATAAATGACAAGCAAATGAAAAACTCCTGTTTGCTACACAAAGAAGGTATAAGGATGAAGAAAAATAAAAAAGGACACAGAAGCTATGGAGTGAAATCACTTAAGTTAACAGCAAATCTTCATTAATATTAAACAGGGATCTCTCCCATTCTCAACTCGGTAAAGAAAGCCATATCTCCATAATTTCCCCTACAGCAATTAAACCTTCCTCCAAAAGGTGTCTTAAGAAGATGAATGCAGAGAGACTCTGTTCTTATTTATCCCAATTAAGTTTTCGGCAATTCTCCTCAAATTAGCAGAGAGAGACAGAACCAGAACTAGCACAGAAGTAAAACCAGTTTCCTACTTCTCACTGATCCTTTTGGGGTTTTTTCTCTCCTTTGGATTCATTTGCAGGTTTTGGTCTTTCTTGCCAATCATAATGTATAGATTTTATCGGTGTCATCCAGTAATAAATTGGAATAATTCTGTGGGACTCGGAAACAAGGGTGAAGTCTCACACTACACACCTTTACAGCTAATTATAGACTGTCTTTCACCATTTGTGTCATTGCTATTGGTCTGCTGGTTTAGACTGATATTTTATAGCACTGACATACCAATAAAACTTTCCAATCTGATGGACAGATAACTGCCTTGCAGGTAGGCAACCACAGAGGGCTATTCTAAATCACTTTCATTCAACACAACCTCATTGCTCTGCAAGCCTGAAAACTCTCATGCATTAGCTCATGCTTAAAGGGCTTTTCTGAACAGAGAAAACAAAACATATTAGATAACCCTGTCAGTTTCCAGAATGTTAAGCCCTCCAGGTGACATGAGCATACCAATAATGCTGAACAAATATGAGCACGCTACCTTTTCCCTAGTGCAGGGATTGATACACTGAACTTCAATGCCAAAGAAGACACTTAATCCCCAGTGACTGACAGAATGCACCCCAAACATTCTCATTGTCACAAATTTTTTTGCTTCTGATTGTCTACATCTAAACTCTGAATATCCAAATCTTAATGTTAATTTTTCAGTGGCTGATCTTTGCTCCAAAAATTTCTACTACCTTTAAATAAAATTCCAAACACGTCTAGTTTTGTAGTAAAAGACACAATAATCTGTATCTTCCTCTGGGGAGGAATAAGCATTTGATTTCAGAGGAACAATGTTTGATGTTCAAATCTCAACATGAGAATTTGTATTTCCCTCTGTTTATCACACCATTAGAGCCCTGAGGAAGGTATCCTGTGCTCCTGGAGATGACATGTGTTGAGATTTTAGTGTCATTTTTAAGGACTAAGGTACAAAAGGAGGGGTGATGATGCACATTTTGATAGAAATATCATTCACACATATTACTGAACAAAAGTGTTCTGCACTAACTGCAAAATGGGAAGTACTGAATATGTAACAGCTTGTGTACATGCTGCATCCAGTCACTCTGCACACTATTTAATTAAATTCTTTGCAAAGCACTTGTGAATGTTTGATTATGTGGATATTGTTGGAGAAATAGAAATGTGTGTTATTGCTTGCAGAGAATAATATCCTCATGCATCATAAAACTGTTACTTGAGATTTCCTGATACAGCAGTACAGAGTCCTGTGTACTGCTGGAATAACAGAGGGTTTCCACCTCCTGGCCTTCACAGAGACTAAATTCATGACCAAGAAGTAAAAACTGTATTGCTAAAATAAAATCGTCTGACAAAAACATGCTGGAACTCCACACTAACACACTATGCTGGTACAATTATTCCAATACAAGGATAGCATTTGGATTTTTTTAAAAATCTGTTTCTGTGTGAATCTCATGAAAAAAAATTAAAGTTATAAAAACTGTACATAGCTCAGCTGCTTTTGTTTCCAAACATTTAATTAAGGCATCATAACTATGTTAGCTGACATCAAAATGTAATCCTCTGACATTATTAGCAAGTTATCATCATAGTACAAAACAGAAATTAACAATTTAACACCTGAGTTGGTCACAAAGCAAACACACAAAGGACATGGGTGGGTTTTTTAACTATGAACTAGTATCTGTGCAATTTGCACAGATTATACTGGTTTTTTTTTTCTTTTACCCCACTCAGTTATGGTATTTTCTAGGCATTGTTAAAAACCATTAAATTCCCCAAACTACACAACTGGGAACATCACTCTTGCTTTAAATGAGAGCAGAGTTAGAACTGAATAGGATTAAATGCAAAATGAGATTCAACTCTCTCATGCAGAGTATGCTGAATTTGGGGGTCCTTTTTCCCTCCTTCATCATTCTACTCTTTTAGAAACATCAAAGCACCTTTTCCACCACTGTAATTCTGCTATATTTAACCATCTCAATTTGAAGCTGGACAAGGATACTGGTTTAACAGACACACATCCTTAGTATACACATAAATATGAGTGTGTGTATAATCACAGACAGAGAGATATCCATGTCTACATTTACTAATATTATGTACTGCAATCTTACATGTTTTAGCTGCTGGTTTTAATGGAACTGAGGACTCGATACTGCAGAACATATGACAGCATTAAATTTCTAATCTCAAGGTGGACGTTAAAAAGCATCTGCTAAGGGAAAAAAATAACTAGATGTGTGAACAATTTCGGCAAATTTTCTGTTAGCATACATGAGAAATCTCCCAAATAAATATGAGACCCCTGAAACACTGCAAATTGCAAATGAGAACAAAGCATCTTTATACATATATATTCCTTAACAAATCCAGGAGGCACACAGAGATAAACTGTTCACTACATAAATTTCATGTTTTTCCCTTATAATCCCTATTTTTATTACAAAATGACACTGCAAAAATAATTTGAATTTACCTATGCTGCTCTCAAAAAATTATTTTCATTCATTCCTTCACAGAGGCTTCCTTCAAGATATCAGGTGCAGATATCATGCTCCCAGGATTCCCATTTTCTTGACCAAAAATTAGATTTATAGACTACTCTCAGTTTGTTTTATTCATACCATAAGTATGGTTTTTGTCCTTTTCTAATGCTGCATAATGCAATGAATAGCTTTATTAAATCTCTCTAAAGGTTTCATGCAACTTCCTAAATGAATGCTGTTGGACCAAAAAAAAAAAAAAAAAACCACCACCACAACTATTAACTAGAAAGGTTTATATTTCTGATCCTCGGATTCCTTAATCAAAGTCATTTCTTTTACTAAGCACAATACCATTTAATGATTTGTGCAGACTTTAAGGATGAAGACAACTACAAAAGTGACAGCTGTGGTTAAAAAACCTGAAGTCAACGAGTAGTTATTGTAAGAAATATCCAAATTTTGTACTGATAAAAAACTACTAAAAGTACTTATAAGAAATATCTGAATTGGCCACTAAAAAAACCTTTCTTTTCTGCACTGTTTTATTAGTATATGATAGTGACATTTGTTCTGGAAAACCAAGTTTTTCTTCTATATTCTTCCATCCCCTTAAACAGTTACTGATGGGAGGCAGATTGGGGGGGAGCGGTAAACAACACAACAGGATGACACACCAAAAAACCCAAACATCTCAGGGTTGGTGATGTCAAAATTCACCTTGAGACACTCTGAGACACCCAAGTTTCAGAAAATACTAAGTGTGTTTTTCCTGAAAACGAAACCAATTTAGTATTTCACTTTTGGCAGTTAGGACCTAGTTACTCTAAATTAGCTTTCTTCAAACTTAACAGTATTCTTCTGTCTTACCTCACTACACGCAAAGTATTCAAACACACAGAAGTCACACACAGCCTGGATGGGTTTCCCATGGGAAATCTTCAACTAATGTTTCTGTTTACCCAAACATTTATTCTGGCTCCCATCAGTTTTTATCTCTTGGACTACAGCACCAATATTCTTCTGTAAGCATGACACTTACCAACCCACATGGATGTTAGCCTGCAGAGTTAATGCAAAGGTCTAAAACTGTTTGCCATTATTTCAGTCAAATTGAATGGCTTGTTGCAGACCTTGAGGAGAAATCACTGACACACAGCAGTTTATTGCTGGGGTTTTTATTGCTTCTGATTGCTGTAAAAAGTATTACTTAACATTAACTGACATAAACAATAGATGGATTCACAGAGTGTTTGATACAAATAGCAGATGTTTAATGCAATGTGAATACTAAAGGATCCAAGAGGGAAAAAAAATGTCTGAGGGAAAACTGGGGAAGGTAAGGAGAGAGAATAAGCAGAAACTCAGAATGGAAAAACCTGGCTATTTTTTCAAATAACTAAGCCTTGACACTGTAGGATGGTTAGTCCACAATTTAAGAAAATAAAAGAGAAATCTGTTGATTTTATTTGACAGGCATATTATTAAATTGCTTTCAATTTTGATACCCCCAACCTATAGCTCACTACTTTGTTATTTCAAAGTATATCAAATGATTCAATGTTAAAATGAAAAATTAATGCACTTGCTCATTGAGGATGAATTGCACATCATCTTGGTTTTATTGATCTCCACATGAACAATGCCTTTCTTTTAAAATAATACTTGGACAAATCATTATGAATTGCTGCACAATATCAAACAAGGAAAAAAAAAAAACTTTCACTAAGTTTCTTTATAAACTTTTTTTCCCAGTCTGCAGTCTAATGTGGGAATTCGAAACTCTTCTGAGACACACATGATGTACAGATCAAACTGAGACAGAGTCTGAAATCAGCTCAGGTTTCCATTACTCCCAGATACAGGAGCAGCACTGTAAGTGCATCCCCTACAGTATATACAGAACAAATGAACAGGGAAAACATATTCCAACTCTCAACACTAAAATATCTGGAGAAAGGAAAAAACAAGAAATACTTTTGTTGCCTTTAAAAATACTGTATCTAACGTAAATACTACAAGGACTGACATGATGGAAAATTGCCAACAGCCATTTTCCTACCACCAGAGTTAATAGAGCATGAGAATTGTATGGTTGCAAACAACAGGCCACTGATTACTGAGCACTTCCAGTATGAATATTGTCGCAAAGAAAATGATCAAGTGCCACTGCCATATTCCTTCTCTTTGCTGCAAAACCAAGGTGCAGGTACACAGAAAACTCCAGAAATCCATTCTACTTAAGAGCAGTAATGAGGTAAAATAGATTTTCTCATCTGGCATACATAAAACTGATTTTCATTACAGTAATAAAGACAGGAATGTTTGCATAAGTACAGCACTCTATATACCAACATTTACCTCTTTTATGTTTGCTTTAAAGTGAGATCACATTCACAGATGATGGGAACAGTTTAACAATGAAAGCAGAAACAGGCATTTTGGGAAGGCAGGAAGGTATTTCATATTATCAGCATCTTAAAAATATGTATCATGATATTTCACCTGGAGAAAAAATTACAATATAGATAATCATATTTACTACATCTGAAGGCAGGTTTTTGTGGGGACTGTATCTATTTACCTTCTCCTCCAGAGTAAGATGAAGAAATACAAATGGACAGTCCTGGATAGCTCCTGAGACACTGCTTTTAGGTCTTGTTTATCCTAAGCCCTAGAAAAAGGTATATCTTACATTCTTAAGCAAATTCTTTAGATAATATTAGATCAGGATAAAATTTTACTATGTTAATAGTAAAAATAGTAATCTATTAATCAGTTTATTTAATATACGATTTTAATAAAAGCAACAATAATTTTCTGTGAGATAGCACACAAAAAAAACCATAATCTTGAATTCTGGAATGAAACAAATAACTGAGGACTCATTTTGTCCCCATGCAAGTTCAAACTCTCTCCTTCACACTCATACCCAAGGATGTAACCACTTGCCACACACTTCATCCTCACAAGAGGCTCAAAGTACACCCTGACAGATCAAAATACAAATGTCAAGGCTGAACTTGGTGCAATTAGATATCCTAGAGAGATTTAACTAAGTGAATTTACTACTTCATTCTGTTACGAATCAGCACGGTTACAGGTTGCCAGCCATGTGCCGCGCAGGTACTCAGGAGAGGTGAAAAACCACGATTAAAAAACAGGTGTGCAAGATCAGGACAGAAAAAAAATCATGCCCCTCTACACAGTTACCCCATACTTTCCACAGTAAAATGCAGCACCAAGACATGAACCACTAAGAAGCTTCACTTCCCTGGTGCAGGAGAGGGCTGAGCGATGGGCTTTATTCAGCCCACATCCTGTTCTGCAGAGGCAGGCAGTAATGTGTCTCTCAATAAAGAGGGTCTTTTTTAAGGATCTTGGGCCTCAAATTATTTTGCAACCCCACATGGTTATCAGCAGAGGGGGTGGGGAGTGGGGTGGGAAAGTAATTAAAAGAAATTGGTAGGATGGAAACGCAGTATAGTTGAAATATTGACCAGGGCTGAAAATCACTTTGCATGGAAAACAATGGGAAGAGGTGGAAATGGTGCTTCATTCTGCACCTGGAAGCAACAGATAGTACTGAAGAGAAAGGCAGGAATGAGAAAAGAGCCTTATTTCTGACAATTGTGGTTTCAGATATACTTGAAGTGTTTAACAGTTTCAATTAACTCAGAGAGTAGAACCCAAACATGAAAGTCTGTTACAAAAATGGAATACTGCAAACTATGGAAAAGTAAAACTCTAGAGAGAAATATTTGTAATCTGAAGTTACAAAAGGAAAGTGACACACTAAAGAGACACTGGTGACCAACACAAAGTGAACTGTACTACTTAAGTTTGGCAAGGAGCTAACCAGATCTGAGACCGTAAGAGTTTGGAACACGTATTTCAAGAACAGACTACTGAGAGAAAAAAAAGCAGAGCCTGACAAATGACAGCAGTCATCTAATCCAGAACAAAGTTTATAGAGATCAGTCAGATCTCTGACACAGTAAGATTGATAATCCAATATCCCACCAGAAAATAAATCTAAAATAGAAAATCATCCAGATCTCAGAGAACATGTGGAGCTGCACATGCAGTAACAGCCTGGACAGGGAGCAGTCCTTGTCAGTGTGGGGGAAGAAACACTGAAAAGGTGATGGATTAAATCTCTTCACTCCACCAATGGACTGACCATACTGACAAGGGAGATGATGACAGAAACACTAACTCCTACTAGTATTTCCTGGGTACTTTTATGACACACAAATGCCCTAGGGTATGGTATTGCTACACTTTTGCATAAAATATGCCTTGTTCAAATCACATTTAAGCCCAATTCAGATTTAAAAAAAAAATCAGTCATACATTTTATTAGTAACTTTCAAAATTGACAATGCTGCTGAATGCTTACAAAAGTTATCACCAAACCGGCAAAATCTATGTTTATATAATTACACTGATCCATAATTACATTCATATTGAGCTGGTACTGACAAGTGGGTAATCATAGCTCAGGTCCTTGTAAACACCTTACGTTTCATGTTTTCCCAATCATCAAAAAATTATTCACAAGTTCTGGTCTGAGAATTCATCTGCAAGAGATGAACTTCTCACGAAGTATGTTCAGGAGCACTCCTCATTCCCTCTTAGATCTTCATATTCCTCCCTCCCTCGGTTAAACCATGACAGGTTTTTACCATTCTCACCTTTGAAATGTTCCTGGGATCTAAACAGACTTGATCCTTCATCTTGACTCATTCTGTTTCCCTCATTTTTGAGACACAGTGTGTCCATTTTTCTTAATAGTGCTTGTTCACTTCCTTGGATATGCAAATATCTGTTTATTAGACTAGAAATTATCTTCCCTACGAAACTGGCTAGTAAGCAGCTTCTTAATTCAATTACTTCAGTGAGGGACAAAAACATTCCCCATTCCCTTTGGTAATGCATTTGCATTTTTTCAGCGTGTAATGTGACCTCTACCAGAGCTTGCATTCTGTAACAATCTTTACCTGCATTATCCAAAGACCTAAATAAAATAAAATGTATGTAGCTCATTAGTGACTGCTAACTGAGACCTGTGTTTCTAAGACACCAGTAACAAACCATTTTGGGATAACAGTGGGCGTGCAGTGACTGATTTCCATTGTAGCCTCACTGCTCTCAAAATTAGAGCAGAGAAAGACAACATAAAAAAGGTGTCTTCCCTCACGTTTGCACACAGAAGAAACCATATAAAACTGAAACTTTTTTTTTAATTGCCTACAAGAGGAGATATTTTGAGAGGCCATTGATATCAAGTATTTCTGTGTTAGATGAATATGCAAAATTCAAGCAGATGCCATTTGAAAAGGTTATACATTCATCTTGTGATGGCATAGGCAGGATATCAAGTTTTACCACATTACACTTTATATGGAAAAAAACAGGAAGAGAGAGTGGCAAGAGGCTTTGGATAACTTTGGAAAGATTAAAAAAAAAAAGCCAAACTACAAATAAACACACACAAAAAAGAAACATAAAGGACACACATTGGAAGTACTGTAGTGAAAGTACAGAGAGCAGGCAAAGTATGAGGAAAGTATTATCATCATGTCTAGACAGTAGAAATGATACTGAGATTCCTTGGAATAATGGATTATGTCACCCAATTTGTGCCAAATGGTTTTTTGTTTTGTTTTTTTTTTTAAATCGGCAACTACTGTAACCACTACTGAGAAATTCTGTTTACAGACATCGGAGAAGTCCATGAAAAGGCAACAAGAACTGAAAGAGATAGATAAAGAGATCTCCCTTAGCCTTTTCGACCTTAACAATTCTATGATTCTATGAAACACCTTTACATGGTGAAGTTGCATTTGAGAGCAAACTATATAAGTAAAATGCAGTGACACAGAGAATTGAGTGACTACATGAGGATAAAAGATGTTGAAGGAAAAACAGCAGTTAAACTGAACAAGCAAAAGCCATAAAAAGAAATTTGAGTAAAGTGAACATAAAGCAGACAGAAATTCAGTATGACCAATTGCATCTGCCAGGTGCAGAAGCTGAGAACTTTCCTGATCAGCCCCTGGCAACAAGATACCAAAACAGATATAGCACGTTCTTCTAAAATAGCCCTATTTGTCCAAGTACAATCTTGTTTATGCCCCATGTTACACCATGGCATTACGAAGTCAGAGAGATAAATGTCTGTTCTCAGTACTACTAGCCCACTGAATACATGAACTTTTCCAATTATACAGAAATCAGAAAGGTTTCCCTGAGTAGAATTCCATTCTCTGCATCATAGATTTAAATATTAAAGTTATATTAAAGCTATATTAAAGAACTATAACAAAGTTAGGTTCACCAACCTCATCGAAACTTCATAACCAATGAATAATTTACATTAAAATAATACAGGATTTATTTTAAAGTGTTTGTTATGCTGACTTTTTTCTGTTAGAATCACAATTTTGCCATGCCATCTTGCTTCATTATTATTTACAGAAAAAACAATTTCTGATCATTCCACTTAAAAGTAAAAAATCCAATTAAAGATTCTGCTGCATTGGCAATGTTTGATGAAGACCATGACAGAGAACTCAGGCTTTCTTTTTCAGAAAATGTAAGAATAACTTGCACAAAACAACTATTGCAATGTCTATTAGAAGAAAGAGAATAACCTGCTAGATCTTCAGTATACTGAAAGATGCAAAAGAACAACTGGTATAGGACCAGGATCTAATAGTCCTTGAATCTAGGAAGTCTTTTTGTTTTGTCTCTTATCAACACAGTTCACAGTACACAGCTAATTCAGTGTGCACCATGGAAGCATTCTTAAAAATCTTAATACCATGCAAAGGACCATTGCACTCCTACAGTGAACACAGAAGCCAGGATGGCAAGTCATCAAACCACCTGCACTAAAAGTATGTAAGATTCACACTGAAGTCTTTGAACCAAGTTCTCCTCTACACTGAAGACATAATCTTCTCCTAAAAGACAGACAATAGAACAGACTGAATGAACCACTGTTTTCATGCGGTTCCTGGTCCCATTTCAGTACTGGAACAACATAAATCAGATTGCTGGTTCAAATGTAAATCAGAATTAAAAGGACTAGGACTTGCTTGAAGCAAATGATTAAGTACATAGAAGATCAAAGTCTAGAGCTTCACTGACATCTGAAAATGCAAATGAGAGATGAAGAAGAGGATGAAGAAAAACAAAGAACTGGGGGATTCTTTCTTAGTGCAAGCATTAAAAATCTATTGGTTTAAATTAAATAATAACAATTATATTAGTGGAGGAATCCTCTCCTTATCTCGTGGCTTTGCTTGATGAAACGTACATTATGGTATTTCTGTAAGAGGTCAGTTTGTTTTGGTTTTTTCATGCTACTACTTTCATACTCCTCAAGAAGATCTTTTACTCTTTAAGCCAGTTTTGTTCTCTCTCATTTAGTAAACATTGATTTTTTTTTTTTCCTCCGTCTGCATTTGAAGTAGAGCTAAAACAAGCAAGAGTGGTTTTGTTTAATACCTTCAAAGGTGCTGAACCTCCTCTGGCTATCTGGAATAAAAATCCACAGCTGTGACTTCTTTATAGATATTAATATCCCAATTTCTTCTTCTTTAAAGCTTCAATAGCTGTCTAAAAGAAGTAAAATGAATTCTTCTTTAAAGAATACAGGAATGGTCCCACACTTTGCATTACCATACATGATCTCAGTACATTCCTACATCAGTCTGTGCTGCCTGGGGCTTCAGCTTGATGTCAGCTTGAAGGTATGACAGTGATGACCAAAGCCAGTCATCCACAGAGACAAGTTACTAGGGGGGCTTCAAGAATACCAGCTAACCTGCCAGCAAGAAAAATGAAACACGTACTTATTAAATGGCACTTTTGACTCTTGCCACAGCTATATGCTGCCCAAGGAACTGCTATTTCATTTACAAGTGAATATTCACTGTTGCAGTGACAACACAAATTTTACTGAATGGAGTTATATGCTCGACAAAGTGATGAAGTACAAGATTATCACCTGCCCTATAAAATTTCAGCACGTGAAGTAACTAATGGAAAACTTTAGAAGCACCAGACAAAATATGAAAAATCCCAACCATCACTTTGAGATCCAGAAAAGCACATTCTTCCACTTGGCATTTAACATCCTAGATCCTTATCTTTTTCCACAGACATTCTCTCATAACTTTGTATTCACCATTTTTTGAAATAAATGTAAGGGTTAGCTCAATTGAAAATAAATGTCCAAACATAGTGAATTAATTGTATTCAATCTATAATACACAGAAATGCATAGCTTACAGAAATATATTCTAGCAACTAATGAAGAAAGGCAAGAAATCCTCATCACAAAAGTTAACACAGAATTTTGCTATTTAGTCTATAGAGTATCAATCCATCTTAGCAAAGTGTCATTCCTAGAGATTTCACCTCTTAAAATGTTTTTCCATATTCAGAGAAATATCTTGACTTGTTTCAGGATGCAATCTGATCACAACAGTACTGCTGAAATCACAGCTAAGAGAGCACATCTCCAGGCACAAAAATCCCTGTAATGATTTGGCCTGCTGAAACTCCAGGCTTCTCCAGACATTCTGGCTTCTCCATAACTCGCGTCATCAATCTAGCATAACTCTTCCAGCTCATGTTACTTATTAACTTTTCTCCTCTTCTAGTACTTTAATGATGCCTCCTTCCTCCTTTATTAAAACTCTTACTCCATTTTTGCCTCTCTCAGATTACTGCCTTTCACATCCTTATGTATACTTGTAATTTTCTGTGTTTGGATGCTGGAAGGGAATAAAGAGAAAACTGAAGAGAGAAATGAATCTCATGTGACCTCCAAGAAAGAAAAGTAGTTGTGTCATTAATCCTTAAAACTCCTTTGGGTGCACATAATCAAAGACCCAAAGGAATTGCTATATCAGCCTTTCCTATGCAGAATCAGCAATTGCATCTTTTTGCCACTGTGTTAATGCATCACACTGACATAACAGGAACTTTCCCCTAGGTCAAAATGGCACAGATCCAGAGTAATTTTTCTGGTCTAGTCTATTCAATGACACAAGATCTTCTTACCAAGCTCATGTGGGAAATTCTGTTTAACATATTTCCAGGTATAATGAAAATTTAGACCTCTTGGTTTCCCTTGCTTTCTTTGCAACTTTTGAGGCTTTTCCCTTTTGTACTGAAGGTTTTAAGTATGCTGCAAGGCAGTCAGCAATTATTTTGTGGTTTCCTCTGAACTAAAGGACTACTAGGTAGTCATATGCAGTTGAAGGTGACCAGATTCATTTCTTGAGTTGGTTTCTTGCAGGTCGGATAATTTTCTAGCCCTCCCTCTTCCTCCAGCACAGGGTATCAGAAAACCATACATATGTATCTCTATGATCAGATCTGAGATTACACACTGACATTGACATAAAGCTGTAATAACCTGCTACTTCCTAGACTTCATACTCTGTTGAGATCTACAGTTTTTCAGCAGGCTACTGAATTTGCAGGAGCCTGGTTGTTACTTTGGCTAAAGGAGGACCACTGATCTTTATTCTTGCTTGCAACAGAATGTGTCTGTAAGAGCTGATCTGCTGCAATGTGCTTTTTCTTCACTACTTCAAGGTTCTGTATTGGTATATGAACAAAGCTAGTGCTGATGAAGCCGCAGAGTGCTCAGGAAAAACACCAACTTAAAACATAACCAAAGCAGCATTCTTCTGCACAGTTCCAGGCTACCTCTGTCTTCCCCTGGCATAGAAGCCACTTGATGCAGAGCTGTGTCTGCCAGCCCACATAGGAAATATGTTAGAGGTGACTGAATGGCTCACCCAAATATGCTGAACTGGCACATGCTGCCACCTCATTGTAATTTTGCATCAATAAATCAACAGTTAAAAGGCATATAATGCAAGGTGACTTGAAGTGGCTGTCATTAATTATGTTCTATCTTTTGCTTAGTAACCACCACAACAGAGTCTTCAATAAAACTAATCCTAATTAGAGCCTGACAAGTTTCCCAAATTATGCTTATGATTTATTTTGGCATGACAGTTTTGGAAACTACAAGAGATGTTCATTTTCTTTTTATTTCACAAGTATATCCAGCAGACTTACATTCAGAGATAAACAAACACATAAAAAGTGCCATTTGAACAGCCAGGAAACACCAAAGCCAATGTTAGAAGACACTAGTGTACTCTGAAAATATTAAAAATTGAATTTTTTGTTACTACAGTATCAGTTTCAGAAACCGATTAAAAAGTGGGAGCAAATTAATCAAAAATTCTCTTCTGTACTTCACTAGAGGCTCTGCAAAAAGTATTTTCTTGTATCTATTTCAAACCTGTCTCCTACCACTTAAAATGTGCATCAGACCTAGTAGCGTCCCTTGTAGGATTTGAGTTCTGCATGAATTCATTTACAGTTTTAACTTTCCCTGTAATAAACTCTCTGTTAAGAAGCCCCTTAATAATATATTTTGTACTCTCAAAGTCAAACAGTTTTGGATAAAAATAGGGGGGACTAGAAAGAAGGGAGGAAGAGTAATTTTCAATTTTAAATTCCATTTCAGAATAATTCTTATCTGAATCATTTCAATGTTGTGAAATACAGTTTTCTTTGTTGTTAGCCTCTTTTTCTCCTGAAAACAAGGAAATAAAAAAAAAAAAAAAAGGATGTTACTGGTTTTGCCCACTTTACAATGAAATTTTACAACGGGGAGGGGGAGGGAGGCGGAAAAATCAGTCTTCACTACTGAAAGGTACAGCCAAATTTGAAGAGCTGTGCTTATGTAACACAGCTTTATAATCTTTTAATAGTTAGCTTACCAGCTAGCTTTCTAAACTCCTATAACCAGGACAGGACCCTTAATTTCCACAAAAGTAGCAGTCAGAATGAAATAAAATCTTTACATTCATGTGTTACAAGAAGAATTTCATAATCACA
Organism: Acropternis orthonyx; assembly: GCA_035583155.1. Classification (NCBI taxonomy): domain Eukaryota; kingdom Metazoa; phylum Chordata; class Aves; order Passeriformes; family Rhinocryptidae; genus Acropternis; species Acropternis orthonyx. The sequence continues at coordinate 35,895,001 of JAWWEU010000040.1, read as the reverse complement.
CTTCAAAATCATGAGTATGCAGCTAACGACGGAAGTGTCACATCTCCCACACTCAAGTCACTCATACCTGGCACTGTTCTTAGGAAAGAAAGAATCCTTGAATTGGCCTACACATGTTCTGCCTCAGCTTTGGTAGAAAATGGGTTAGTTAACAAAAAATGAAAGAAAAAATATTCTGCCTTCAGTTTGAAGTGTACATTTTTTTCTATACATTTTTGTCTTCAACTGACCTAAGTCCTAGAGTGGTATATGCTTCAACACTAAAACTGATTTCTGAGAGGTACCAACCTCAAAGAACACTAATGCTCTTACTGCCTAACAAAGAGATTGCAAGAAGCTCCCAAGGACCAGGTTTCCTTTCTCAGAAACCCACCCACACCAGTGAAAAGGCTTTAACCGTCATTCTACGTTCTGTTTGCACTGATACTCGTCTGCTATCCCGGACACTGCAGATAATGCCAATTACAGGGGTTGCAGACACTGTCAGCATTTTCAGAGAAGCCTCTGCTTCATCTCACTCCCAGCACAAGAAGGCTGGCACACCTCATGGTCCAGAGTGAAGCTACAGATGGGAAGGAGGGGAGAAAAAAGAGAATCAAAGCTTTTCCATGCTGTTTGCTCAGGGGTTGCCGAAACAGACACTGACAGTGAGTAGCCATTGGGTACTGAGGCGAGCTTAAATCCTAATTTCTCAGCAGGTGAAAAGCAAGGAGACAGCATTTTAAAACAATCCCCTAGTAGACCCTACATTTTTTCCCCTCTCCCTTTCTTTCTTTTCTCTTAAACTGTTTCATCTTCTAGCAAACAAAATTGCCAGTGGCTTTCAACTTACAGCAACAACGTGGAGGCAACTCATGTGTCCTTTGTCAACAATGCTAATACATAAGCTAAAGAAAAAACACTTCAATTTACAGTTAAAAAAATAGAAAATAGTTGTTTTCTCTGCAAAACAGGCCTATGAAATGTAAACTCATGCAATCAGGTCCCTAGGGCGTTCTACAATATTAAGAGTTCTGCTTCTGTTCCAGCACTGCAGATCTGTCTTTCTCTGTCCCACTCTCCCACACTTAAGCATTTCTACTCTATTTCACTTATGCTTGTTTGTATCTCAGAGAAATCACAAAGAATAACTCTATATGCTTCAGTGTGATGTTACGAACCACATGACAAAGATTTTCTTTCGTTATCGCTGGAGGACTTCTCCAAATCAATTAATCAAAAACGATCCAATGCCATTTGAGGAGAGAAGCACTTTTTTTATGCTCTTTAATTTGGGAGTTGAGTACTCAATTGATACAGTACTCCAGTACTCCAGGAGCATTACAAGCAAAAGGGAACACATTGAAGTTAACTAGTTCTTTTGGAATCAGCTCTAAATTGAGTTAAAGTGGAACAAATATACTCACTTTCTAAACCCAAACAGCAGTTTGCAGTTTAAAAAAAAAAAGTATAGTGATGATTTGGAGAGAAGAAACAAGTACTTTAGAACATTCTCCCACACTGTGTGGTTTGACTAGTAAGCCAGTAGTTTTTCTGACTGAGAACTGTTATTTTCACATGTGCCCTCTCTCCTTGGTTAGCCTTCTCCTACCAGAAGCGAGTCCAAATAATAAGATAGATTATTTTTCCTGTAACAAAGATGTATCATTAGAATTTTTCACTTTTCAGTCTCTCACACTTACTCATCTTCTGCCAGAACATCTCTTACTTGTATATGTCAATCCAGGCAGGAAGAAATTTAGTAAGCCCACCCATCTTCTCACCACGTCCTGCTTTGGTAGTGCTAATGTGAGAGATGAGTGAACCCTCAACAACTTATTTTCTATGAGGTATAAGACTCCTTCCACTGTAGCCTGAACTATTGCATACTCATAGCCTGAGACTGGCTGAAACACCTTAGCCTCTTATTTTATAGAGAGGTACATAGAGGACACGTGTGACCCACACAAAAGGCAACACAATCTTTTTATTGAGAGCAGCTATGGCAGTAACAAGTCTCTTTGGGATGATAATGAGTTTGAGATGAACTGATCTTAATCCTGTCTGGAAGGTTACATTGATACCCTAACAAATATCTTAAGCGGGCTTTGCACCCAGAATTAGAAAATGCAATCCCTGATCCCCCTCTGGTGACCATGCAACTGATGCATCTTACTTTACCCAGGTGCTTCAGTGAGCAGCACCACTGGGAATGAACAGCTGTAAAAGACCTACAGCACAAGATTATCCCTTTTTTCATTTGTTAGCCTCTCTCTCCCTTCTGCCCTTCCATCCCTGTCAATCAGCAGTTATATTATGTGCTAGAGCAAGAGGGTTTACATATCTCACAAAGCCTCAGATAATCTACCGTAAATGAATGCTTTTATTCATCTGACTCTTACTTCTTACAAGACCTGCAAGGTTCTGGCCTTGATGAGAACTGGAAGCACCAGGTTTTACAAATTAATATGCCTACCTAGCAACAGTGTGGATTTCCTAAGACCCAGCTCTGGGGAAAGAACTGCCTGTAGTAAAACTGGACACAGCCCCTATCAGTACAGGAAGCAGAGAGAAACTGAGTGGAATTGGGAAAGATGTGGAACTGACATAGTCTGAAAAAGAGAAATAACAGTACCTAAAGATTATGCACATACAGTATGCTAGTATTCCACAAAACAGCAACAACATAACTGATACTGTTACTTCTGGACCTGAGTAGTGATATCTAATATAAACATCAAAACCAGGGCATCCAGATTTTCTGTCTTACATATTTTTTAAGTAGCTATTGGTTCGAAGAGGAAATAAGTTACCATGTCATGCCCAAATTGTCAGACTTTCCCTTGACTGCAGAGCCCTTTTTCTCTGACTTATTTCTCCTTTCTGCTGCAGGCCTAAAGTATGTCACTCAGTCAAAAGGTTTTCCTTCAAAGCAATGAACTACACATAAGATCTAGGTTCAGTCTTTCCTAGTTGCACATTTTCCTTCCTGCCCACTCCTTACAGACCAAAGAAATCTATTGAGTCCAAAAAGTAAACACCTACTTGTTCAAAGACAGCTCACTCCTTCCTTTACCAAGTCAGTAAATAGGAATTCGGTGAAATGTGAAGAGGATTTTTGCCATATGGTCTCCCCACATTTCACAATTCTGCCTCCAGCAACATTTAGAACCCAAATATTAGTCTCTCTCTCCCAGCAGTACATCAGGCACTTCATTTTGGCAATGCCACAAGCCTACCTAAAACACTAAGGCACAATAAACCTACTTTGCATGAACAACACAACCCGTTTAGGAAGCTCATCTACCGCAGCCCCCTATGAAAATGCGGATCTACTCCCAGAGAAGGACATGTATTCATTCAGCTATTGCACAGAGACTCAACCGTCTTGAGAATCTTGCTCCCTGGTTTGACACAGGAAGAAACAATGAGTAACTATATATAAAGAGACAGCTTCTTTCTAGAGATTTTTGTAGTGTTTCCCTGCAATGAAGACTGTTTCTAGCTATAGAAGAAAGCAACAAAGGTCAGACAACATTCTTTGGTTCTAAACTTCACATTAAGAGATGGATTAGAGCTTGTGAAGAAATTCTGAATTTATAAAATTACTTGATAGAAGGAAAGTATAACTCTTTACACAGAGAACAGTTGCAAGAAATTGGCTTGTTGTTTCTGCCACAGTTTGGAAACTACATCTGTGGAAACTATTTCAGGGCATGGAATCACACTTCAAACAACCTGCATAGCTAAAGTTCCAATTATTTTGCTCTATCTGAAGATTACCCCTTGGGCTTTTCTTTGTGATTATTTCTTCCAGATGCTTTTATTCTATCCTAGAAATAGTTTAACAAAATAATGTAAATTCTCCACAACATGATAAAGAAGAAAATTTGCTTTCTCAGCCAGAAAAAAGTCAATAGCAAATGATTCTGTCTCTTTTTACATAACTTACTCATCTTATAGTATCTTTGGATGTCAGTGTACAGGGGGCCATATACTAGTCCTTCAAGAGACTACAGGCACAGCCTTCTCAACAACCTTCTTCACTGCTGTCTTGTCAACATGAGCTTGACAAAAGATCTCAGAGAAGGAGAGGCGGGGGAAAAATGAGGAAGAACATTTCTCATCTCATTAACAACTTGCTAGCAACAATAACAATCCGTCCCTTTACTTCTCCAGCCACCTTAACATTGAAAAGTGGTGACTCATTTCAGGCTTACTTGCAAAGACAAACAGAACATTTTAACTATTTAAACTACTTGTGCTTTTGCACAGAAATGGCAAGTGTGCACATAAAAACATTTGAAACGTAATAAAGTATCTGCTTGTTGGCAGAAATTGAAAAAAAAAAAATAGCCACAGGAAAAATATGACTCTTAAAAAGGGGTCTTACAAAGAACCACACAATGATTATAAATCTGGTTTAGAGAAATACTAACTTCAGTCCATTGCTTCTGTATTTGAATAAGTGATACTGGACACTCTTTCCTGAGATATTCCATCACATTAATATGCAAGGTATTGGGAGGGAGGGGGAGTTAATTATTTGATGAAAGCTGGTTTTTACCTTCATGTGTCTTTTAAAAAGCAAATTATTTTCTTTTAAAAAGATCCCAGGGTCCAGGAGAATCTTCCTAGCAGCTTATTTTAACCTGTGTCATTTCAACAAGCTGATTTGTAGCAATATCTAATAACTACTTTAATGGCCCATGTGTGGGGAAAGTGGGAACAAGCAGTTACAGGCAGAACTACTTCACAATTGAGACTTTTCCTGAACCTGTAAATGTCTGGCATAATTACACTCTCAAATAAAGCCTGAGAGGACAGAACAGGGAAGACTTCCCAGACTTGTGTGGACTCAAAAAGAAACAATGGACTCAAAAGCACAGGTGAAGAGTTCTCAGTCTGGAAAGCAAACTCTTTTCTTCTTTAGCCTGAATCTACACTTGACTAACCTAAGATTTGGTCCTTAAGACAGTAATTTCAAGGAAAGCCAAGTGATGATGAAAAGGCTTACTGGTCTGTTACTCTTGCTACTGCTATTTGTATTTCCAGGATGGGAAAATCCTGATGGAGAGTGTTGTACAGAGCCATACTACACTGAAGTGCTGCCCAAAAGAGCAAGAGATTCCTCAGGCAGCTGTCAGTTGAGAAGGTGACTCCAAACAGCTGCACCACTCACCAACATGAACATTGCTATCATGGCTCTCTAACACTATGATACATCAATTAGCAGATCACCTTTTTTTGAACTGCACATGCACTTTAATGTAATTTGCAGTTTACTTGTTAACCAGGCAGCAACATGTAAACCAGGAAGTCAGATAACAATTTGAGAGGAAAAGATGACTTACAACGGAAAATCTGGGCCTGAAAATCCATATAAAATATTCCATCCAACACAAGTGAAAGTAAACTCTGTTTGAAGCACCTTCCATTAACTGAAATGTTCTACAAAATTCTTCTTTCCTCTTGAAGAAAATCAAAAAAAGTGGTTTCTTCTGCAACCAGGTATCAGGAAAAAATGTTTGAAAATTTACCATATGTACCGATCATATTTTTACAAGGAAAGCTTACTGTAGCCAATTGCAAACCATTACCCCATGAGTTTTTTTCCATTCTTATGAATTATAAACCCCAGCACAATCAATACCTAAAAAGGTCAGCTTACATGTTTGTTCAAAAGGGAAGTCTCTAGCAAGTAAAAAAATTGTATTGCATCTATTTAAACTTTTTCTTCATTTATATTTTATTATGTGAATTTTAAACATTTCTTCAGTAAGCACATTGCTATTGACATCTGTTAGCTACCAAATATCCTGCACATTAACTACTACTGCACATAGAAATCACCTGTTGGCATCTCCCAGCTATGTATTTAAAAGTTCAGGGCAATGAGGTACTTAAACATGCTAGGTTTGAGTCAGTAAAAAAGAACCACATACTTAAATTCAAACACACAACTTGTTGAAACAGCTTCTGAATTGGCAAATTATTCATTTGAATGTATAGGGTTGCACAACTCTTCTTCTTCTATTATGTTCTTACTGAAAAAATAACTATTTTCTATGTCCATTGAGGGTATGCCAGTAAACAGGCTTAAAAAAAATCACACTGGATACATTTGAAAATTGCCTTTCTTCCAAAAATGTCTATTGCTATTTGAAAAACAAAAATCAATAGTACTATTTTTAACCACAAAATACAAGAGTGTTTTTTCCAATTGTTATTCAGTGGGAATGTTTTTAATGTATTTGGATATCACTCTACACTCTAATGTTGCCTATTCCAGAAAAGCCTTTTAGCAACTGTTAATCTTTTTATAAATCAAATTTGCAAGCTCTTATAAAAACCTACAACCTCTTATCCATCATACTTCATAATGTCAGATATTTCTGGTCACAAAGATATTCTTCCAGCCTTACCCATCATCATATGAAAATATATATGGGATGTAATTTATTCCAACATTTATGGTACAACATAAGACTTTCATTTCATATTCTATACCATATATATTCAATAGACAATATACAGAAATTCTGTGCATCTGAAAATATCATTTCATTGAAGAAAAAATAAGACTACAAATGGTATTTTATCCTAACTATAGAATTTAGGTTGGATAACAGCAAGCGACAACAGATTTTATAGAACTTCAGTGCTGAATTAATCACTTACTATTCGGAAGCAGTTTTGGCTTAGTGGGGTTTTAGATGTTGGTGATTCATTGATTTACACTACTGGATTCACAATTTACACTATTGGTGATATTTCACTAAATAGAAGTATTCAAATTTATACTCCCCCAAACAGACAATTATTTTAAGGTATGACATGGTGAAGGACTTCTTTGGGTTTCTTTCATCCCGTTGCAAATGAAGAATTGAGCTGTTCAGAAGCAGAACATCAAGAACTGAATTAAAAGACTGTTTTACCAACGAGACAGCCTCCATACAAATCCTGGTCATGCCTAGCCATGTTAGATTGATGATAGTTGATGGGATTACAGCCTAGTTGAGGCAGCCCACAATACACAAATGTGCTATTAGTAGCATGGTACATTAATCAATAGTGATGAGTGGGAAAAAAAAAATCTGATCTCAACATGTTTTACTTAGTTTTTGTACACAAGTAATGGGAAATTTAAGCAAAAAACCATGTTCACTGATCATTACACTATACCTTAATTGTATATTTAGAACTCTTGTTTTAAAAAGCTCTTCGTCTACAGAAATAAAAAGTACAAAAGCTCCCCAGTCTCATCTTCTAAAATTGTACAGTATTTTTGCTTTGGATGGCAAACAAGAAAAGAAAAGAAATTAACTTTTGTTAATTGCATCAAGATCTAAAAGAAACATAAAGGAAGACAGTAAAGTCTGAAAAACTGAATAAAATCTCTTAACTAAAAACATTCCAAATCAGATTTATGATAATTTCAAGGCTTAAATGAGATATCACCTTTTTAAGATGAAGCAGACAGAACATTATTTTCATGTCTGAAATCATCTTTTTAAAGTATATGTTTAGGTGGAATCTTGTTTAAAACATAAATCAAGTATGCACACTGAGTACCAAGGACAACCAGTTGGTAGCCCACATGTAAAGTTGGGTAGTTCATATTGATCCTCAAATTTGCAACTCATCCCAAGTCCTGGCAGCTCTCCAACCACATATTGAATTTCTAGTCTAACAGCACTTGGGATTCCCCATCTCAATGCTCATCACAATGTATAAAAACATGAACGGAAGATATCAAGCAAAGATTGCTGTAACAGAGAAGAGCTGCACATTCAGGTTTAATGATGGAGAGATGGGTTCAATGCTAGAAAAGCTTCAGTGGACATAAAAATAACACTGAGAGCTAAGAAGGTGAACAAAAGGTTATTTATAAGCTGATGAATGCTACCACTATACCTCCTTCACAATCATGTTGGCAGGGACGCAGAACTTAACACAGTAGTGTAGAGAAGTTAGTATCCACAAATTCAACAGTACAGTCTATCTGGCAAACCAAACACTTGAGACAAAGTCCAAGTAAATCCATAATCCCAAATGTCATAAAATGGGACTTCAGGTGAAATAAATAAAGGAAGGGGATGAAATCCTTCTTCATCTCTACTTTAACTGCTAGAGAAAAATTCTTTTTAAAGAATACAAACCTTAATATACTGCTAAAACCCATTAAAACTTTATGGCATTTTGAGTAAATACTATTTTTAAATCTGAAGTAAATCTCAGATGATAGTTTTAAACACTTGGGTACTGGATTCAGCTTCAGCTTCCTTATAACCGAGTCTGAAAACCATAGTACACCACAGAAAAGTATGACAGACAAATGAGAAAACAGTCTGACTCAGAGGCCATTACCATCCTAAAATGGCACATCCAGAAAGACCAGAAAAGGATGACAGAGGCAATCAGTCTATAAATTCAATCCTCCCCAGGACAGCAAAGAGAAGAAAATATTATTACTAGATTTTGAAGTAAAACTCAATGATCTGCATAAAAAAAGGTGTAAGCCAAGGCTCTATTACTTATTATAAAATCCAATGTGTACATCTTCTGTTTTATTTTTCACTAATTCTGCTAAGATAAGGAAGAAAGAATCTTTACAGGTGCAGCTTTGTAATATAGATTATAACAAAAATGCAGTCCATTCAGGTTGAAAGAAAAGCAGCATATTCTATGCATTTGAGAATGTATCCCCTGTAACAGATTTGTGAGAGGACAAAGATGCGTTTCCTTTATTATCGTACTCCACACACACCTCCAGAAAAGTGTCAGTCATGAGAAAAGAAGAAACTGTATCCAAGATGAATGCACTCATGCAACTTCCTTCCTCAGAGTATGAGACACAGAGATATTGACAAAAAAAAAATTAGAAGTGTGTATTGAAGAAACACTGCCAAAAAATGAAAATTTACTACCTTTCTATGATACATACATTTCCCTAGCACGCTGAGTTTAAGGAAGAACATTCTGCTAGAGTATCAGGATAAAGAAAAGATCTTATTTAAGAGCCCCCACCCACATATAGGTGTTTATCTAAATCCAGTTTTATAAAGGCCTACATCAGACATGAGGTTTTAGCAACTTGAAGGCATTACCCCATATAGCTGATGATAGATGGATCAAAACATTCAAAAAAGCTCTTAAATACACATGAGCGGTTCTGTATTTTAATACCATGAACCAATACCAACATTATCAGGAATTTTCCATATTCGCACAAAAAAAGAGCAACACTCTGATGCATGGACTTGTTCATAATCTTCAGGTCAAAATGCCTTGATCCTGGATGTGAACACAAATTCCTAGCTAGGAGTGTTAAAATGAATTTCACTGAAGCTCACTAGTCTTACAGATCAAAGAATATGCTGTCAAAAGACTGGCTCTGCATGGAATTATCTTCTAAAATATAAAACAGCTTGCTTGCCAAGTCAAAAGTTCTGATATGAAGAGACACATTTATATTATCTCTAGTCCTATTACCTCTCTGTAGGAGCCCTCTTCCTAAATATGAATATTGAAGGGAAACAATTTTGCAGCTTCTATGTCTGTCAACTTTTACTTACAGACTACTTGAATAATGGAAATGAGCCACTGGTGGTAGAGTATAAGACAGTTCTTTCTCTCTTGGTGAGTTGACTCTGCCACCTTTATTTTGCTGAGGGGCTTTCTGATGCTCAGGTCCCTGATTTTGGTAACACAGATACAACATACATCAGAATCTTATGAGTTACTTTGGAATTACACTTAACTTTACACTGCTGTACCACCTGTGACTATAATCTTCCCAGGGTTATAATTTCATGCATACTAGCAACAGAGCTGAATTATGAAGTTCCAGATTTCACCCATAGCCCAGCCACCAGCAGCTTCTCAGCAGTGCAGCTAAGCTCTGGGACCAGCCTGGAAAACAGCTCTCTGGAAAGAGTTGGTTAAAAATATAACCTCAGAAAAATCAAAGTGAAGAAAATTACTTTACACCACTGAAGTCAATGACTTATGAAACTACATGTAAGGAGAGCTTCTGCTTGCCTGATGTTTCTTACGTCCAGTGACAAAGTACTGCACTGATCATCTGTAAGTGAAGGAGGCAGCTAGAAAAAGGTCAGGTGACTTCTGAAATGAGGCACAGCTAGCCCACAAGCAGTGAACAGGACCCAACTGCACCACTGGACTATAAGAGCCTGAAAACAAGCACACGCCCCAATGTCATGGTTTAACCCCAACCAGCAGCCAAGCACCACGCAGCCGCTCACTCACAGTAAAAGCTGGAAAACTCATGAATTGAGACAAAGACAGTTTAATAGGGAAAACAAAAGCCACGCATACAAGCAACGCAAAACAAGGAATTAATTCACTGCTTCCTATGGGTGGTGTTCAGCAATCTCCAGGAGAGCAGGGCCCCATTACACCTAACAGTTACTTGGGAACACAAACACCATCACTTCAAACCTTCCCAACCTCTCCCCTTCTTCCCCACTTTATATACTGAGCATGATGTCATATGATCTGGAATATCCCTTTGGCCAGTTTGGGTCACCTGTCCCAGCTGTGTCTCCTCCCAATTTCCCATGCATCCCCAGTCTCCTTGCCAGTGTGGCAGTACAAAAAGCAGGAAAGGCCTTGGCCCTGTGTAAGCCCTGCTCAGCAATAACAAAAACATCTCTGTGTTATGAAGACTGTGTTCAGCACAAGTACAAAACACAGCCCCATACAGACCACCATGAAGAAAATGAACTTTACACCAGCAAAACCCAGCACACCCAATGTTCTAATTATCCACATGTCCACTCATCTCATGCTTGTAAGACTCCCTGTTCCCAGACTCCCTATCCTGTGGTGCACATTTCTTGGTTCCATATTCAGACTTAGACCCCTTAAATCAGACAACAGAAAGGTGGGAACTGTAGCTTGGGAGAGCCTCCATAAAAGTCTGGCACCTGCTGACTGGAATTTTATCTATAGACAAGTGTTCTTACAACCTTAATTATAAGATTACCATCATAAAATACAGCCAGAATAATACATACATATGCTTGCGTGTATCTTTGTGTACATACGTCTGATTGAAAAGATAGATTAATATTAAAAGGAACATTCACAGACAAGTATATATACAATTTTGAGAGGCTAGAACTACTTGTAGGAAGATTTGATTTTATTGTTTAAAATTGCATTATATTCACTTGTAGGGTTATTTTTCTCCATTTCACTATTGCAACATTAAATTATCCTTCAGCAGTGTATTTGGATTTGACCATTTTATACTCCATATCAGAGCTGTCACACAGCAATTGCATTTTGATTGCAAAGGGCAAGCATTTTTTTCCTTTTCTTTTGAGAAATAAACCAGCCAAGATAAAACACAGTGAATTTTTCTAGGGCTGGACTTCCATCCAGCTGTCCCCAAATACAATATAAGCATTATAGAAAGCTGTCTGTTCATTGTTACTCTGACTGACTTTGAGTGATTTCAAATATTCTTTGGTATCACCTGACAACGTTCTTGTCTTTGGAAGGTTTTATTAAGAGTTACATTAGATCATTTTGTTATCAATCATAACTTGTACAATTATGATCCTTATAATCACTTGGAAACTGTTGTATGGTTTCTACAGAAAAACTAGAGAGATGGCATGAAGCATAAAAATGCACTTCTAATGCATCTGTTTGTTACTGAGTAACAGCCTGCTTCTTCATAAAACTCAATTGTCTGTGATTACTTTATGACAGAAGCAAAGCTTAAAACATTTCAAGAATATGGAGAAGAGATGCCTAGGAATTCATTTCTGCATTAGCAGTGAAAAGACATATAATACATTTTTCTATGTATCTAACTTATGGCTGACAGTTTTATGAAGCTTTATCTGTTTCCACACCTGAGAATTTGCACCTTAGGAAGAACAACTCTCAGACCAATTTTAAGCAGGAAATATTGCAGCCACTTGTATGTCCCTCACAAGAAACTTCATCAATAATTATGAAAGGATTCAAGGTCCAGCTGCCTTCTGCTTTAGCACATACTCAAATTCTATCTGACAAGTGAACATTTTATATAGGTCTGATCAGCAAAACATGTGCCTATCTTCACCTCTCAGCACTCTTTGGCTTTCAGCTGTGCCTCTACACAGGACAACAGAACTGTGGTGCTTCTCCGTTTGCAAAATGCATTACATGTGAACAGACAGTAGTGATTACAACATGCTTCAGCACTATACCACAATGGAAACATCTCATAATTTCATATGAGAAATGCAACCACTGACTTCTGTTACTGCTTGTGAGTCACAGCTTAAACATAGCCATGTGTAATTAAAGTCCTGTCAAATTACCTGTGCTTTTACATTACTTTCAGAGGAAATCTAGTGTCATAGTGTTGGTGATAGAGCAAACCCCCTGCTGAATAAAATACATACAGGAGCTCTTTTGGCATCATCCACTCCACTGGTAAGTCCCCACTGTTAAAGAGTTCAGGGATCAGTTACACAGTCACAAACTCCTGGACTATTTGGAAACAGTTTCTAAACACTTATCTAAGCATCCCCAGAGTCAGCAATAGCTGCAGAAACTTATGACAAGGGTCTACAGAACAATTTCTAAGTTATTTTGTGCATCTGTCCCCTTGCCTCTCACTTCCACCCATTCCAGGGTTCAACTGCCCAGTAACATACAACAGAACTAGGCTCAGCTGTGCCAAAGCTGAACACACTGGGAGAAAAACTGACTTGATTTTTCTAGACTAAAATATTGCCCGAGTTTAATTTCAGTGAGGAGTAGTATATGACAAGGAACATATTTTTTAGTTGAACAGTGGGAGTTGTTTGAGCTTAATACACTTTCTGAAATGTGTTATCACTATGACAAATATACATCTTCATCAGGACAGATTTGTTAGAAGTGTTACCGAAGAGAACCACAAAGAGCGAAGGAAATCGCAGTCTTCACAGAACTGATCCTGAATCAGGAAATGTTGTGGTTTAAATACACAAGCAGATGGCATTTAAATAAATTACAAGAAAAGAAAAGGAGAATTCATAGACAGCAAGAGAGAATACAGCAAGCAAGTTTAGCAGCACCTGCCAGAGATCTCCACAGCATTTTTATTAAGTGATACTTTCAATGTCCATTTACCATTTTAAGAAGCTTGCCAGCAAGCAGGAAAGGGGCAGGGGGGAAGATGTACAGAGACAATTCACTTGTTCAAATGAAAGTTGTTCAGCCATCTTAATATTCTCATTTTAACACTGAAAATCATTGGTTTTCTTAATGCAAAAATGAAGTTGCTTCAGGCATGGAGCTGCAAACGTAGCATAATTCATTGTGTTAGGATATCTTTTCAGTTACAAAAAGCAAAAGCAATAAAAGGTGAGCGCATACATCCCTTTGAATTTCAGTGGCTTACAGAAACTAGCTAGTACAGGTGGAAGGTTTATAACTAAGCCAGCAAAATCTAGGCAGCAGCAATAGGTTTATTCAGCTCTGTAGTCATACATTTTTTCACATCTTTTGTATGAACAGAAATCTCTGGCCTACTTAAGTCCCACTTTAATGTGTTATGATCTTTTTCAAGATGCTGTCAATCTCTTGAAAGAAACTCCTCATGCTCATCACTGATACATGAAAATGTATCTTCTTTATGTGTGGATCTATAGGGGGTTTTTTACAGTGCAGAAGAAAGATGTGAAAACTCACTTTTATACATCTACATAGAGACTTTTAACTATTTCTAATATTCAGAACATTTTCAGTAGGCAGTAGCTTTTTTGTAACTCACTGCACCAGTAATACATGTCTTACATTTACTAGGAAGAATATTAATTGCATAGATTATTTTGTGTGTGTGCGCATGTGTGTACTTCCCTCATCTATTTTCTTTATGGCATGAGGTCCATAGTGAAGAAGAATGTTCTTTGTAGGGACAATTACACAATTGTCATGATCATGGCATTACACTATGTGTGAATACGGTAATATTAAATACAAGTCAGTTGAAGTGAAGTAGTGGGCAAAGCGCTTTCTCATCAGTTTTGCCTAGTAAAACTTCTGTTTCTCAAAGGAATATATTTGCTGCCCTCAAATCAGCATCTAATGGAAAACAAACTTTGTCACAATACCATCTGGAGAGCAAAACAAAGTACCCCAAAGGAGCACAATCCTTCTAAAACTGAAAACATGGAAAGTTAACAGGAATGTTTCTCCAGTGCTGCAGGAAAAGGGGGGAAAAAAAAAAAAAAGGGAAAAAAAAAGGGGCAAAAACGAACAAACAAAAACAGACCCCCCCCTTGTTTTCTGTTTAAGTTTAGCAATGACACTGATATGAAAAATGAATAAAATCACATATTCTTAAAAGTCCAAATAATCAGCATGAAACTGATGGCAGTGTTTTCAAAACTGCTGTGAAAAAATATGCTATCTGCAAAAGGAACAACACAATGCAAGTATTGTTAAAATCTCCTTTTAGCCTTTCTGCATGGAAGTTGTCATTCCAGCAATCCAGAGACTTCAAATACATGGCAGAAGTTAGAGATTAGCTCTGAAACTATCTAAGCATCCTAAACCACATCTAACAACTCTCTGACCATTAGGTTTACCCTAAGAGAAGGAGGGCAAGAAGTTAGGCAAACCCTAACAAGTTCAAAGTGACTCAAGTGAGGGAAAGATGCAGGAGAAACGTCTTTTAAGGATTCCTTGCCTGCCTTGACCAAGGAAATAAGCTATAATGATGTTGCTATGTGAATTTCAGGCTAAATAAAACTGTGCTTCTCAAAGATGTCTAAACAGGCTTTGCCATTACATTAGCTCTTTCATGGCTGGAGAGCCAGCACAGCAACTATAGGGTTTAGCTAGCATAACACTAGGCAGGCCATGTTTTTAGACAGGATTGGAAAAAAGATTCCATTGTATTAATTTATAGTTCTTGTTAGACTCATTTGAACTTGTTTCTGAGGCTGGCCTGAAGTTGAGTCTTCTCCACTTTTAAAATCATATGGGAGAGGCCAAAAACCACAACACTAAATGAGAAGAAAATACTACTGAAAGATATTCCTGTTGCTGCTGAAGTATGCAAAATTACCTGTCTCAATCAATTCACACTAGAAACTCTTAAAAAATAACAGAATTGTCCTGTACTCAAATCATACATGTTAAAAATAAAGTTTGAGTTGCCATGTTTTTTCCCCTCATCAGCACAATACCTTGATATAACTGAGCTCCACTTCTTCAGGAAAGCCTCTATTTCACACATAAGACAGAAAAACCAGAAGTTACCATAGTATCCTTGTTTCTCCCTGCCCTCCACTTGAAACTGCAGGGTTAAATGAAAACTGGAATATTCATGAATTCAACTTGAAATTATCTTTATTTACACTTTGTCATATGACTACGAATCAGAATTACAAAAAGTCCTCAGTAAACTTTCATATTTACTCAAATGGTGTCATTATGACCTTGTTACTGTTATTCCATTAGCTTTCTTTGTGAACATACAGTTCTCTTGAAGGTGCTGTTTAAACAACACTCACTGTATAAGACAGCATAGGGAGACTATATGTTTCATTAGGTCAACAACAGCCATTTCCTTTTCCACAAAAAGGCAATATACTTGAGCAGACTGTGTATCCCTTCTGTACTGTTTCAGATGTAGACAGTATAGGGTTTCTATCTCAATTCTGAGAGAAAAGGCCACTACTTTCTCTTCACTACTCTAATTCATACAGACCAATCACATTACCTACTTCATTCAAACTAAATGCTCTAGTACAATTTTCAAAAGAAAAAAAATCCTGGTTTAGCACATCTTTCTATAATACAATCTTGCTACACACTGCCCAAGGATTCATATACCCCTCTTCTTCAGCACCATCTAAATCTATCACAATATTCTCAGTGATATAATTTTTCTTTTTTCCAAACCCTTCTATGTTTATTTTTCCACCATGCAGCTCTGAGCTATGTCTGCATGTTAACTTTCATAGTGCCATATCATGCAGAGAAAGTAACTCTCCCAGTATCCGAATGACATAGGGACTCTATCCTGTAATAAAAACCACTGTTCCCAATGGCTATACAAACATGAAGTTCATTGTGGATGCAAGGAAGGCCTGAGCTTTTTTTCTACATATGTTCCATTAAGACAAAGCTAGAGTTGCTTATGTAAAAGGTTTCAGCTGCTGGTCAAAGCCTCTCATGAACCCTCTGGACTGTCAGACCTAACAGGCTATTAAAACTGTTCTGTAACCTCTCTTAAAAATAGAATGGGTTCAAAAGCTGGACACGGTCAAGAGGATCCTGGTTGCTACAATTTAATTTTGCAGGAGAAATCAGTACCACCCTGCTGATATTCATAAGTGAACATTTCTGGTCAGGAACAGTATGACTAAGCTAGCAAAAAGACAATCACTAGCAGCCTTGGAGAAGACAATCAGAGATGAGATCTCTGCTCAAGCAGAGTGAAAGAAGCTGTAATGAAAACTACTTCACTCACAGCTATCTAAAAAAGTATTTTGGATTCATGTGCTTTTAGGCATTTAACTGTCTCATATCAGGTGAAAGTTCACACAGCTTTCTGGTGATTCCGATAATTTCTGTGTCTTCGAAGATCTTACCCCATTTTGTAAATCCTACTGAAGGATTAACCTCATCTTTTAGTCATCTAAGAATCAAAGATCAAATTTAAACTAGCCAGAGTAGCTTCCTCTCTCTGTAGTCAGCAGAGATACTTTTACTGGTACC
This sequence comes from Acropternis orthonyx, assembly GCA_035583155.1. NCBI lineage: Eukaryota > Metazoa > Chordata > Aves > Passeriformes > Rhinocryptidae > Acropternis > Acropternis orthonyx. Next base: position 35,878,279 of record JAWWEU010000040.1, on the reverse strand, counting down.
TCTGCAGTGAAGATTTTTTCCTCCTAACTCCTGATAAAATGCATCATTTTCTGAAGACGTTTATGTTTCTCACAAGGTGGAGAACTAAGAATAGATACTGCTGAAAGTCAGTGCACCCACTTCTACATTGGTACTAACTGCTCAAATGATGTACTGAAGAGCAGCTTAGGAAAAACCTATTTACATTCAGATGAGGGATTCTCTTGGCTCAAAAGAAGCCCTGACATTTCCAGGGAATCTCCCACAATCCCACATTCTATTACTCTCTCATAACAGAATCACTCTGTTGTTTTTTGGTTGGTTGGTTGGTTGGTTGGGTTTTGGGGTTTTTTGTTTTTTGGGTTTTGTTTGTTTGTGGGGTTTTTTTGTAATTACTCATTTAAAAGCCAAGCTGATTTAGCTGAGTAGCCAGTGGGGACATTGTCAGATTTGGTCATCTTCTTTTTACTACAGGCTGACTGAACTGCTGCTGGCAATAGTGCTCCTGTCTGAACACTTTCCTTGTTTGAGAGGTACAGATTTTATACGTCACAATTAAGAGGGGAGGGAAATAACTAAAGAAGGAAAAGAAAACATTTCATTCAGAAGAGGATTATTTCCACCAGAGCTCATTCATCTTTATTCTCTACAAAGCTGTTTTATTCCTTTATCCGTCTCTTGCAAACAATATCAGGCTTGCCAGGCCAAGGCAACAGAGAGAGATCAGGTCCCCATTGACAAACTTCCAAACCTGATACAATGCCCACTGTGAGCTGTATTAAACTCATTCATGGAAATAATTGGTTTATCATTAAAAATAATTTAGAACAATACAGTAAGTCCTAAGTGGTGGCTATTTTTTCCCTTCTTTCTTAACACCCTACTATGGATTGATTTCCCATGTGGTTTGCTTCAGTTTAGTATCTCATAGTTCCTCTTCATATTTAAAACCATTGTTCTAAGAAAATACAGTGTTTTTCCCTGCGGCTGCAAGTGGAATTTTCCCCCTGGTGTCCTGACCAGTTGCTGTTTTGAAATGTTCACACGTTAGAAATTTAAAATAAAAATTAAAAAATCCAAACCAGAACACCACAACCACCCCCAACACCATTATGCTACCACACTCCAAATCTCAAAACAGAAGCCTCAAAGACCACGGTAGAAGTGACACAGTTCATTCTGTGTAGGAATTATCTGTATCAACAAATAGTCCTCTGTGCACATAAACATTATTCTTCTTTCAAATAGTTGATCAAAGAAAATGGTAGGCTTCAATTCTGCTGTCTAAACGTGGGTGATAGCCCAAATTGAGATTTTCAAAGTTATTAGGAAAAAAAAAAAAAGCCACGTGAAACTGTGAGGTATGGGCCAGGCATTGACCAACAGTATCTCATCTGAGGCCAGCAGGAGCAGCAGCTGAGAGTTCTCAGGATACTCCGTAGCATTTAACAGCACTTAAATAAAAAGGAACAGTTAATCACTAGTTCTCACAGCAAGTCACCTGGCCAACATATAACACTTTTATTCTGGCCTGCAATGACTCACTGCATCAGTCAGCAGCAGTCCCTCTCACCAAAATATTATGACATCAGGGAAAGGAGCACAGGTCCATGAGTTTCCTCTAAAAACCAGAAAAGTCCCCTGTTAAAGTTCTTTTTTCTCATGGCTGAGCTATTCTTTACATCATAAGGAAGAGTTTAAATTCTTCAATGACACACTTTAAAAGCTGAATCTTTTTCTCCAAAAGTACTCCAAGAACAAACGTTAATGGTCCAGTCTTGTCTTCCATTGTGCAGCATGTTCGCCAAACCCCTTGGAAAATCATTTCCTGAGACTTTGCATTCATAACTTCAAAGCATTTTATGCAGCATAATGCCAACAAGACCATATAATTTTTGCATGAACCAGTTAATTAGTACCTTAAACATGCCTGTAAGGTAGAAAAAAAAAAAACAAAAACAAAACAAAACAAAACAAAAAAACCCCCACTAACTGTATTAGATGAAACTCCAAAGTTTACTGTACAGCAAATCTACAGAAAAAGACTAAGAAGTCTGGACATGTACTTCTCTTGGGGGTGTTGGTGGATGAGAGACTGGACACGAGCCAACAAACGTGAACTTGCAGCCCAGAAAGCCAATTGGAGTGTTGCATCCAGCTCTGGAACCCCCACAGCACAAGGACATCAACCTGCTGGAGCAAGTCCAGAGGAGAGCCAACAAGATGATTAGAAGGATGGAGCACCTCTCCTATGAAGGAAGGTTGAATTGGGATTGTTCAGCCCAGAAAAGAAAAGGCTTCAAGATGACCTAATTGCAGCCTTCCAGTACCTAAGGGGAGCCTACAAGAAAGACAGAGAGGACTTCTTACAAGAGCATATAGTGACGGGACCAGGAGGAACAGCCTTAAAATGAAGAAGATTTGGTTTAGATCATATAGGAGGAAGACTGGAATATGTTGCCCAGAGAAGTTGTGTGTGTCCCACCCCTGAAAGTGTTTAAGGCTTGGATGAGGCTTTGAGCAACATGGTCTAGTGGAAAGTGTCCCTGCCCATGGCAGGAGGCTTAGAACTATATCATCTTAAGGGTCCCTTCCAACCCAGACCATTCTATGATATTTTAACAGTATAATGCTCACACAAATTGGAGTAATTGTAAATTACATACTAATTTCATATCCACTGACCTCAAGACAAAACAGCTAGGGAATTTTCATCCAGTCTTTCTGTAGCATATGCAGTCATGTCCTAAAGTGGATTTTTAGCTGTTCAGATTTCCACCTTTTGGGACACTTTCTATGGAATAAAAGTTTCCTGAGAAGCCTAAGCTCTTCCCAACCCTATTCACAGCTCTCCATCACTAAACGTCTCCTTCCCAAGTCTGCACATTGTAAAGGTTTAATTGTGCAGATGACAAATTAAGCTCAGGGATTAATAAAACATTTTTCCTCTTATGCAGCTCAAGCAGGAGACTTTGCCTACATAAAATTCAAACCATTCATAGCAACATCCCCTCTACTGATAAATAAGGAAGCTAAGGCAATCGGCTCACTAAGTTAGACATGGAAGTTGAGTGCCTAAAGTTGAATGAATCCAACCAAAGCATCTTTAAGTCAGGCACTGTGCGTCCAGTCCTTGAGAACCCAAGTTCCTTTGCACAGCCCATAGTGGTTATTCTAATTACATGGATATTTAAATACAGTACTCAGAATAAAATAAATTGAGTTGTAAACAAGTTTACAGGGAAATAGTAAACACATCCCACTAACACTATGATACTGCAATGCTGCCAAGAGTAGGCAAACCAAGGCCCAGAAACTCCAAAATCTTCACACAAATGGCTTGTTTATGCACCACATATGAAGTTTTTGTAGCCTTTCATAAAGTTCCCCAGTTCCAGTACATAAAGCATTCTGGAAAAGATTCTGTGGCCCTTTAGTAAAAACTCGTGGGAAACTGGAAGACTATGAACATGTGGATAACCTTGCCAGCTCAGACAAAACGACTGCCTTGCTCAGTACTCTTTCCAACAGCAGACACAAGCAGATGCTCAGGAAAGAATAAGACCAGGGAACTATTTCCTAGCTTCTATTTTCAAACCATGGGATTTTTTCCCATGGAGCACCTTTCCAAGTACTTGTCCGTGTCTCTCTGGACCTATATAGTATTTTTGCATCTACAGTCTCCTTTGATAAGGAGTTGCACAAATCTACCACCTGCTCCAGTTACAGTGATCCTTTTGTGTTCTTTGGACCTGTCACCTGCTAATGGCACTGGGTGACCCTTGAGTCTTGGTTGGTAAAGGCAGTCAGCCTCTCCACCTCAAATCATTCACAACTTAAAGAGTCAAAACTGTCCACATGTAAAGAGAGCTTGATTACCTTTTCATTCCCCATAGCATCACTTACTCTGACCTTTGAAGCCTCTGTTTTGATTCAGTTTGATTTTCTATTTTTTCTTTTAAATTTGTAAGCTGTGTGCCCTTCAAAACAGCAACTGGTCAAGGCTCCAAAGGAAAAATTCAAAACTATTTCAGTCCCAAAATCCTCATAAGAAAAAGCTCTATGCATACATTTTTTTGTGTATTGCAAACTGGATTAAAAATAATTATGTGATATAAATACAAAAATATCTTATATTCATCAACCATAGCAACACAAACTTTTCTGAATATCTTTTAGATTAAATAAAACCCAATACTTTATCTACCCATTATTTTAACTAGTATTTATAATTATACTATAGTCTTTCAAAAATTTAGGGTTTTTAAAAGACCTGACATATTTTTCAGAAATTAAATTCATATAGAAACTATTGGTCTGAAACCCTACACAAGAACCTTTCAGTTCAGAGTATGATGTGGGTAAAAAAAGAACAGACCTACAAGCATTGGTAATTCAATTCCCAAATTCACATTCATTAGCAGAATTCACATCAATTGGTAAACAAATCTACTGTTCCAGGGCATTCAGAAGCCAGTATAGGCCATCTAAGATCTAAAAAACCTTAGCCACATCCATCTGACTGCATGTAAGCACAGTAAGAAAGTCTGGTCAAAAACAATTAGGTAGTCAAGAGTGTCAGGAGAAGGAAGTTCCTTTAGAGAACACTAGCCAATTTATTATAAACTCAGAGGAGGAACACTAGTTTCAAATGTCAAGGATCCTTGGAAATGGATCTCAATGACATAAGAAGGGAATAAATGAACACAGATATAGCAATATATTTGAAGACCCTAAATGTCCTTAGATAATCCTACCATACAGAGAGTTCAAATGGATGACCACACAGATGACCAAGTGCTTTGCCAAGGTTTGCAGCTCCCTTGTCCAGGAAGGATCACCTGTGGTTCCAACTCTAACACACACATCCCTTCAGCATACACCGCTGACACTAACAGTGTGTTGCTCAGTAGCTGGTAAAGCACCTGCACGGTAAACTGGTCAGTATTTCAACAATAGAATTATTTTGCAAGCATAAATTGTGCTTCAACCAAAATAATTGAATTTGCTGAAGTTCACTCTTGTTAGAGCTCGATACAGGAAAAAAAATTTTTTAAAACATTTACGTTTGAAACAGAACATATACAAAACTGATGGTGGCATTAAAAAACCTTCTAAAGTACACTGTTCATTTTTTCACTCCCACTTTCACATTTAGAAGCGCAATGAAAAACTCCTAAGATGTCCCACAAAAACATTCTCATTTTTCTTAAAACCTTAATAAAGTATTCAATCCTTTGCTGTGGTGACAGCAGTGAATCAGGTGAGTGTCCTAAGCCTTCAGAGAGCCCAGGTGCATTTTCAGTATCAATGCATCTTCCTGATGCACATACTTTTTCCACTGCTGTCACTAATGTTGTTTTGCCTTTTCATTTAGAATATTCTCTAATACTACTGCAAAGTCACTATCATAGGCAGACTACAGTTTTACCATTTTTAGTCCTTCTATTCACCTACCAGACTGTTGTTCCTAATGTTCCATTTTCCAGTTTAAAAAAAAAATAAAAATTCTGCACTCTTTCATGTTAAAGACACCAGCACATGCTTAAATGTAACAGTGTTTGGATGAACTGGGAACAAATATACCTGTATTCATATGCAAAATTAATTTCAGAAATATTTACATCACTGAGTGATTTAGGTTTTCAAACTCTTCTTCCTATATTTACATTAAATAAATTTTACCTTACTGTAGTATAAAAATCAAGTATAAATACTTGATGAAAAAGTACAATTTTACTTGTGACAATGCCTCCAGTTCTTTTCCAAAAAGACCCAAACTGCAACATCATCATTTCCAATCAAATATTTTTAAAATATATGCCATAGCATAATGACAATTAATAATACAGCATGTTGAGTTTAAAGGCCATATGTTGCAATTTTGAAAGATATTCTGAAGCAAATACAGTCACTACTTCCTGCTCCTAGCTCACATACTCAGTAAAATACCTGAAGTAATGATGTTTGGATGTTCTGATATTTTGATGGAACTAGATGATCTTTAACATCCCTTCCAATCCAAGTCATTCTGTTTCATCATCTGTATTCAACAGCAAGTTCTTGATTATGTTTCCCCTCTAAATTTGTGGCCCCTATTAGTCTATAATTTCCTTTACAAAACATCACTAAATACCTGAAGTCATGTATAAAAGCATACACAGAAAGTTTATGTATCCTTAAACACGGCATATGCCATGCTTAACCCAGTTGCATATTTCCCCAGGAGAACACTGCCTGTAACCCGTTATTTAAAGACAACAAGAAATAAATGCCACAGTATATTTATTTTTAAAAATCATGCAATACCCTCATCTAACAACATCAATTACTTTACCTATCTCCTACACCATTATCTGTAAGTCTAATAAAGCTACTCAGCAGGCAAGGGATTTAATGAAATAAACCCTGAGTTCCTGGGAGGATCACCTGTGGTTCCAACTCTAACACTTCTGATCAAATACAAGCTCTCTTTCTGCTGCTGAGCAATAGGCTTTTCTGGATCTTGATCAAACATACTCCAAAGAAGGGAGGGCGTAATAATACAGAGTAAAGTATTTAAGTGTGTAGGAGAAAAACTGATTGTGGTGAAAGGGAAGATGAGAACAAACTATTTTTTTTAAAAATATAACAGAAATTGACAGGGCCACAGCAAAACAAATTCACAGCAATTCTTTCAATAAGCAACAAGACAATTAAGCTTGCCTACTAATCATCATTAATAAACCAGAAAAAGCCAGAAAAAAAACCCAACAAAAACCCCCAGATTTGCACTGTTACAGGTTCCCCATCTTAGGCTGAGAAACCAAGATATGTATCAGTGAAAGGTCCCAAGTTCTCTATCCATTGTTTAACAAACGTAAGTACTATCTGCTTCCTGCTCCTTTCAGGTCCAGGCCTGGAGAAGAAACAATTTGTCTTCCCTTCCTCTGTAAGGAAAAAATCCTTATCGATCCTCCTAAACTAACCCAAACATTTTTTACCTTGAAATCTAATACATTACAGTCTTAAAATTCCTTTAAAATAGATTACTTAATCTCTCATTTCTGGATGAACTTCACATTCTGTGGGAAATCTTACCTAATTTTGGCAGGGAATAGGGCACTTTAAAATAATCTTCGTAAAACTCAATGAGACTCCTTGTAATATTTAGAGCGTAGTCCCCTGATCCTCTTCGGATTGCATCAGGCCTTGCATATAACCGTACCTGTTAAAAAACAAAGCAAAAGACCAATCATTTCAGCATCTGCCTTTTAAACCTATCCTACCTGCAGAGGTGAATTATCCTAAGGTTTCTGTGAAGTAGCAGGATTATTCCCTTAAAGCCAAATATGACAGTCATACATTTCTCAAAACATGCCACAGCTGAAAACCAAAACTACCACAACTAATGTTACAAAGTTCAGAAGTCACAATATCCTACTTGCTTGTGTTGCCAAGTAAAAAAACTTGACACTCCTTACATCAAAATAAATATTCAAAGAAAACACATGTGTCTGCTAAAGATATGATGGGAGAGTGGATTAGTTATAATGGTTCTCTGCCTACACTGAATGTAGGCAGGATGCAGTGACTCAGTAGGAGAGAAGTTCATGGTTTGTTAAAGGCACATTATATCAAGCCCTGAAAACATTAGTAGACTGTGAAGAAAAGAAAATAATCATTCTCTTTTCTTTTCTCTGGTAGCGACACAGTTACTCTCGATGAGCTTTGGGAAGACTGCAAAAACAACCATTTATAAGCTCATTCATGTACACAAACAATTAACATTCCTGAAACCTCCATGACTGCTTCAGGCCTCTGTTTTCAGAAAGCACTAAATCAAAGCTGTTTATACATGCCACAGACTGTTCTGTTCAGTATAAAACAACTTACATATTTGCCTGCCTGGACTGAACCAACTGAACAGGACTCACCTCCGTAATTCAGCATTCATGTGTGACCCTGACTAAGGAGGCAGCAGAAAGCACTGCTTGGTTATTCTCTCTTTCCTGTCCTTACAGTCTTTAATGCTTCCTTAGTGCAAACACAACATACAGCCAACAACTGTTAACCAAGAAAGGGGTAGAAAGGAGAGCCACTTTCTCTCCTCATACACCACCTGATGGAAGAAGTGTGTGCTTTGTCTCTAGTGACTGTGGCAGGAGGTCTCTCTCTGCAGTACATGACACAACAGGTACCTGATGCAAATGAGACTCTACTACTCTACTTTCTGTGGTAGGATTAAACCCCAGCCAGGGTTCTGAGGAAAGCACTAGGGCAGAAATCAGAAAATAACAATCCAAACATAAGGAAGAATGCTTCTAAACACTCTATTCTAGATCAAGAAAAGCCAATGGGATTTTTGGCTTCAGTGAAAGCATTACCAAGTATTGCTTTAGTGCTCTTTTCCTGAACCAGTTCAGTATCCAAGTGGAAACCAGATATCAAAAACTGTACCTGTCAATTAATTCTGTTTTAACTCACTATCTCTTTGTTTCCAGCATGCAGACCCATTATTTGCTTCATTACAATGCCTATCTTTATATTTAATCTTTGTGTTGTATTAGACTCAGTGCACAATCAACCATACACAATTGTGACTTGTAACACAGGTAACAATGTAGCCTAATGAGTTACGTAATAAAGCAGACTTCCTATAATCACCACCCGAAAGCAAATAAACCGTTATCTGAATCCCTACAAGTCACTATTTTTGCTTATTGCTTCCTTTCAAAGGTAACAGTAACATACACATTAAATGTTCCCTTATCTGCTAAACTAAATGTATTTTTTAACAAAATAGATATTAACCACAGAGATGCTTATCCAAATATCTCAAAACCTTTAGTTTATGAAAGGATGTTAAGAATCACAATTAGATTTGTGATGAACACTGTTTTGTATCATTAAACCTTTATACACAATCTTGCAGAATTGCTTTACTGGCACAGTTGACTGTATCAGCAAATTAGGAAAAAAAAAAAAAAAAAAAAGAGTCAGCTAACCAAGTATGCAAAAAAATCATTCAATTTGACAGTGGCCAAATGTGTCCATAATAGCATACAGGACAACAGCAGGGAAGAAAATAATAGGTAGATACAAGAAAAATGAAGGTTCAACTTATTACAATACAACATATATCTTTTGGCAAATGCAGAAAAGGCATTTAATAGTGTCTGAGATGGAGCCAAGGTACCAAAGCTCAAAAACTGCAATGCTGCAAACTTTCATTTGTCTCCTTCCTAACAATAAACACAGTTTTATTTGTCCATAAAGTTTCCCTGGGTGCCTCCCTGCTTGCCCAGAACAGGTCCAGATTGCCAGGGCTCCATGACTCACACTGAGGTCACCCCTAAGCTGGAACACAGTTCAGAAAATACCTGTGCCTTTGCCCAGGTCTCTCAGGGGCTTTGAGGCAACAGGTACTGCTGAAGCAGCCAGCTACCTTCAAACACCGGGTCTGCTTCTGCCTTGCACCCAACAACCACTGAACATGTAATGTATGGAGGAACCTTAGACATACCACCTCAGGCCTACCCCTGGCCTCAGAAAATTCCCTGTTGGTTAACAGAGGGCTACCACAGGGGGACAATCTGTGAAAGTCTGCCTACCCAGCTAGCTGTTTTGGATGACACCTTCTGAGGTGTCATTCACAACATAAGGAGCTTGGTCCAGAGTTGAGTTTGGCACCTATAAGCTAAAAATTGGAGCCCCTAACTTTCACACACATTCCTGAAATTTGCATGCTAAATTCCATGCATTTCTTATAAGTGATCAATAACTTACTTCTCTGTAGCTAGTGAAAAGTGTTTGCTGTATAAAACAGTGTACTTTTACAAACAATTTGTACATATTGCAAATTTTCTGTAGTCTTTCTTAATATTTCGGCATTTGTTACATAAAATAATCCAAAGAAATTTTAAAAATATTTCTAATACCAGGCTGCCAGAACAGATCAATGTGATTGTAAAATGAGAACTGTTTCGCATAGTGAAGGACAGCAGTGATATATCCTAAGAAATGTACAACATATTTAAAACAAATCACACCTAACTGAAGTCAGGTTATTAACTACAGTGCATGAGAAAACTTTCCTGTCTACAGCAGGTAGAAATTATCCATCAAAAAGAAAGTTAGCAGTTAAAAAGAAAGGAGAGCTTTTCTTGTCTTATTACTTCAGAGTGTTTAAAAAAAAATGTGTATTAGTAACTATATACAAGGTAAAATGGGTAAAATTCTGACAAGTACAATTGTAGATAGCAATGAATATCTTGATTTCTGGAGAATAGTATGTTCACTAAAAATGTTTTCACCGTACCAAAGACTAGTGATAATTTCAGCACAGGAACAGGTTCAAAAGAAGTAGAACTGTTCTATTTTGACATTTTAAAATCATCTTTTTTTATTAAAATTTAAGTATGTGACAAAGAAAAGGATGAAAGGGCTGATGAATGTACTGTGACTACCTCCGCTGGGCACCAGGTGCCCATCAAGCCTCTCCATCGCTCCCCTTCCCAGCCAGACAGGGGAGAAAGAATAAAATGGAAAACAATTCATAGCTTGAGATAAGGCAGTTTAATAAAGAAAAAATGAAAGCTTGCATGTGCACAAGTAAAGAGGAAAATAACCAGGTTTACTCTCTACTTCCCATTAGCAAGTGGTGTTCGGCCACTTCCTGGGAAGCAGGGCTTCAGCACACACAGCTGTGTCTCAGCAGACAGCCACTGGAAACAATGAATGCCACCCCCTTTCCTTCTCTGTTCCTTAGCTTTTATACCTGACCTGACATCATATGGTATGGAATATCCCTGTGGTTAGTTTGAGTCAGCTGCCCTGGTTATGTGCCCTCCCAGGATCTTACCCTCTATTTAGGAGGGAGGAATGCTACAGCGCTGATGCTGTGCCAGCTCTGCTCAGCAGTACCCAAAACACTGGTGTGTTATCAACACCCTTCTAGCTACCAGTGCAAAGCACAGCACTGTAAGGGATGCAGTGAGGAAATGAACTCCATTCCAGCCAGACCCAATACAAACAGTAAGGAAAAACCTGCAGTCATTTTTTCACATTATGTGAAATACTTCAGGTCACACCAAAGGGTTTGTACAGTTCTGGAATACAGGTAGGAGAAATATGGACTACACTCAGCTTTTTGATCATGGAAATAGAAAGCAAAAACCATTACTTAGACATGTCTAATTGCAAAGACACTGTTATTCCACCTTCTACTCTCCAGGAATTCACTCAAGATAAGGGAAGACGAGAGAACCATAGTATTCTCTACTTCCCGCACTAGAAGAAGGCACTAAAAACTTTTGCAAGTAATGCCACAAGCCTGTCAACCTGTTTTCCCAGGAATTAGGAAGGTGACAACCTGGCAGAAGTCAGGCTGTTACTGTAAGAAGTTTGCATGACTGAAGCACCAGAGCCCACCACTTACTTTAGACTTAAATATGCACTTATACATTTGAAGCCTGCTCTTGAAGACATTATTCTCTATGACACCTTCTAGTTCATGTGTGCATCCCCTTTGAAACCTTTGTTCTTAGAGTAGTATTAATTTTAGGGTTACCTTGCTTGATATCAAGACATTTTTATTCTTTTATTTATTGTTAAAGTTTGCTGATCACAATTATCACATATAATAGTCTGCATTCATTCTGCAAGCCATTTTTCCTTTAAATATTTAGTCATCTTTTCCATGTTTTAAGACCCCTCCAATTGCCATCACTGTCTTCCCCTATGCCCTGCAGGGAATCACAGCTCACTGGATGAGAAAGGGAATGAAGTGCACCTCCATTTTAGCAAGGAAAGGTTTGTGAAAGCAGATGCCTCATTGGGCTCTAACAGACTAAAACAACACATGCTGACTTCAGCTGAATGACTCCTGTTAACTACCGGGGCAGAAGACATGACTGGTCCAGCCTCTGGGCTAGGGACACTTCAGCCAAGGCAACCGTCACTAACAGCACCTGCCATGTTCCTAGATCCCTGCTCGAGCAGTCCTTGTGAGTCAGTTGCACGGGGAGGGCAGAAGAAAGAGAATCTTTTAAATGTCTGTACTTTGGTCATGACCACTGATAATTCAGACCATGGGAGGGAGGACTGGGTCTTGTGTTTCTGTCTCACGTATTATAAGGGAAACAGCTCTAACAGCTCTCTGAATCTTGAAAACAGCTTGATGCAGAAGTTAATACAGCAGTAACCATTTGCTGCATCAGGTGCAAGGCCAGCTTTGAGAATGACAAAGGGAGAAGATGCATATATAATCCTAACCCTTGGTTCACATCATCTGATACCACAGATATTGCCACCCATGTCACTACACAAAACCACTCCCAAAGGTACTCACATCCACGGAGAGCCTTTCCCTGGCCCTCGGTGCTGTCACATCATGTAGGCCTGTGGAACCAAAGGAGACCTGAACCTCTCTCATCCACCTCAGCACTATTGCAGCATCTCTCCAAGCAAACATGGCTAATGTTCCAAGGATGGCATATACCTATTTTGCTAATGCCTAGATGTCCCCTCCCCTTTTCTTCTGTCTTTGGTCCATTTTGCTGCATGTACTTAAATTTCAACAGACTGGAAGAAAATGGGAGTACGGAAATGAGAAAAAGTTTGCTGACAACCTTAAACGTTGTTTTCTCAGGCAAGCATGGATTAGGTAACCTTGTATCAACATAAGAATTCACTTCACAATTTAAGGATAGTTACCCTTCCCACCTACTTCACAGAGAATTAAAAGTAACTCTGTCAGGTGTTATAAAGCAGCTTAGAGTACTTTCCCCTTATGAAACAAGTTTTGCACATCAACTGGTGTCAGCAAAGCCATTCTGGGAATAATGTCTGTTCTTTAATCACTTTCTCAAAGCCAGCAGACTCCACATAAAGCACTGTTCTTGGGAGGCCCCTCCAAACTAGCTCCAGTCCTCTGTGTGACTATACCCATGGGCTCAGCCCAGCACTGGTACGTCTGGGATCTCACAATGATTTTAAAGTCTCAGTTCAGAAGGGGCTTATGCATAAATTTAATTTTAAACACGTTTAACCTCATGTTATAGTTACAGAAGGCCCTAACATTTCAGCAGAACAGCCACTTACATATTTTATAAAGGAGGACAAAATAGTCTTATACTCTTCTTTCAAGATTTGTAATACTTCAGCAGCAAGAGACACCCACAGCTGAAAAACACATGCATTGCCTCTGTACCTAAAAGCTTCAATTTACTTGATAATCTGAGATCTCTTTTATTGTTATTTTGCTCACTGACTATTTTAGGCATAGGTATTTCTTTTATTATTGTTATAGAGATAAAGGTATGGTCACACCATGCATTCAGTATAGCAGACAGATGCCTGGATCCAACAGTCTTGGCTGGGTCACTTCTGCAAACAAGGCACTGCATCTCAAATGGGCTTTTAAATGTGATAAATCCAAAATAAATAATGCTTCACTATATATACAAACAAGCTACACGCCTGGTTCCACTAAGAATGTGTATGGATTGTTTCAGATGTGCACATAACTCCACAAATTTTGTGTATGTTCAAATGCAATAAATTTTACAACACTGATGAGTGAAGGAGAGAAAGAGACAGGTAGTTGTAATGAAATATCAATTCTGCTGTAGTGAACATAGTTAAATGTGATAATGGGAAGAAATGACAGAAGAATGCCTTGTTTCAATCTTCTATTCATTATTCATCATGGATAATACTCAAAAAAGACTGCATGGCACTGAAATGTGCTTACTGAATACCGAAGGGACAGCTCACCTTTCTAAGAAGATTACTCCAAACTGAGCAGTCACATACAGCATTGCACTGAGCCTTAAATATTTTAATAAATTTAGGAATTCTTTTAAAGCTAGCTGAAACCAATGACCTGAAACTTTCCAAGGAAACAGCTTTGTTAGAGATTGGATGGAACTTTTTTTAAAGTCAACAAACATTGTCTTTGAATCCGCATTCAAGACTGCTTTAACAAGCCAGGTAAAATAAGAGAAGCCATCAATAAAAATAAAGTTTATATGAAAGAAATGGTCACTGAGGGAGTTACACTCGTAGAGAGAGATGTCTCATGAAACTAAATGCAGGCACTGGGGTGCCTGGACACTGTTGCAGGGCAAGGGGAAAGAGGCTTTGAACAGACATAGCAGATGTTCCTGGATAAACACTTGTAGCATGACCCTCAAGGAGAAAGAAGTGAGAGAAACTTAGGGGGGTACAGGTGACAGTGAGCAAATGAGGAATATTAAACAAAGAGATTTTTCAGGTATTTTCAGGGTTGTGAGAGTGGGGGAATAGTTTTGTGCACCCCCTATCTAAATAAACATGACCAGGTGGGATAAGCATCTAGGTGCCTTATCAATTTCTCATCTGAACCAAAAGAAATGTGACTGCTCCAGCCAAAGGTGCAACAATATATTCTACCAAGAGGCAAAACTGTCATGCAGACATGCTACAATTTCTAACTTGAGATCATAAAATACTTTTGTAAGTTAATGAGCTGCACTCACATATAAATTCAACCAGTGCTCAGCTGACACACAATAAAATACTGGCTATGTCACTGACCACACTGCCATTAAGATTAATTTAGAGCACTTAGAATCTGTATCATCTTGTTGAAATGGCTCAGGGACAGAAAGTGAACATGTTAACAACTAATGTAGAGCAAATGTAATTACAGACACCATTTTATGGCCATTTCAGCCAGCTAAGACTGCCACGATCTCACCACCACACACTCAGTCATTCAGTCTTGACTCTTCTATTCCACTGACACTCGAGTTCATCTCCTCTCACAGAAACCTGTCAGCCAGATGAGTCAGCTAACTGTGCCAAGCAGGTGGGTAGGGTCCAGATAACCCAGCTTCCTTACCTGGCCACTCATCAGTTCAGTGCCAGAGACAGTATGAGAAAACAATTGTGGAGGCAAGAGAGGACCATGACAAACTGGTTACAGATAAATTTGAGTTATTACAGAACTTCAGCCTAGGAGAAAGGTTCAAGTTCTTCTGCAGTGCTATTGTGGGGAATTCAGTGCCTAAATTGTTGAGATTCCCAGTGGTCAAAGCTTCTGACAGTTTTTTGTAGAAGGTGAAAAATCAGCATACCTTTAAGAAACAAAGTGCAAAGATTTAAATTATTTACCTATTACACATAAAAGCTCTGCATCACAACCCCAGTGGTAAGATGATGTAAGAATGGCTTTTTTCTTCAGAAAAAAAAATCTGCAGTAGATGTATCCCAAAGGTTAACACCAATTTTGATTTCCTTTGGTTGGACTGGAATCGGATCGAGTTCTCTTATTCCAAGTAGTATTTATTGACTATTTTATAGTCAAAGCATTCACATCGCACATAATTCATAAACGATAGTTCACCTATTTTTGGATTTTAGAAAAGTTACAGAAGCACACAAATTTAAAGGTAGTGCTAACAAGTGACCTACAATGTTCAGCAGCCCTATAGCATGCCTGCTTTTACCTGGCTGGAGACTGCTCTGTCACAAGCACACAGATGTTACCATCGAGTGATTCTATTTGAAATGTTAATAGGAGAACATTGTAACTGCTGATTTATATTTTGGCAGCATCTGGAGACTGTCAATATGACAACGAAGTTCCCCTCTGCTTAGTTGACTACACAAATAGGAGCAAGAGATGTTTGTTATTCTCAATCTTCCTGTCTAAAGAGCAAAAGGCAAAACACAGGGAAAATTAACTGTTATCATCTTCATTTTATAAATGACAGATGCAGAAAGATGGGCTTAATATCAGGAAGGAAACCTGAAAAAGAGCCAGAAATACAATTTGAACATCCTCATTGCCCCAAACTGATAAATCACCTTCACATCATAAATCATCAAATTACAATTTCTAAAACACATTTTCTGGAAAACAGTACCTTTTCTATAACAAATTTAAAAAAATAAAAAAAAAAAAATTGAAAAATCCTGTTTTCAGGTTCCTCAGTCATAAAATATTTTTCAAAAACCAGACCTAAACTTCATTCCACACCATAGACCTGTACCCCTGAAACTGCTTAACTTAGGCATTCTGAAAGCTGAAGTTCCCCACACTGACTTATGTTAGAGTAACCATCCCATTCCCATAATAACACCTTTTGTCAAGTGGCTACCAGATGAGACTATTTAGTGTTCTTTAAAGGCAAAGGGTTTTTTATTATTCACATAAAAGGTATTACTTTAAGAGATGTCATCACAGTGGTCCCCTACAAAACAGCTACTAAGTAAAGTGATGTACTTGTCCAGAGCATAACCAAAAAGCTGGGAGAAGATAGAGACAGGCTGTACATGACCATGCAAAGATGATCACAAGACAGTACTTCTATGTTTCATATAAATTCAGCACAAACATAGTCCAGTAGGTATACATTTCATTATACATTTATAGTAATCTTGATCAGTACTAGAAAAAAAAATAAATCTGTGGTAAATAAAAAGAACCAAGAAAAGCAAAGCAGAAACACAGCTCACCTGTAAGCTCAAAGGCATTTACTCAATGCATATCTTGTAATAGCAGCGATCAGTGAGAGGAGCATAGCAAAGTATCTTGTGACCTACATGTAATAGCAAAACTGCTTGCAAGGTAAATAGACCAGGTGCTGAGTTTTAAAGTACCCTTTAAAACTTGTTGGCACTGAGGAAACTCAGTACTTCGTAGACAAGCCTGCACTGTGCTGGATTGAGCCCACAATACTTTGTGAAAAACTGTACTTAGCCCTTAAGAGGGAAAAAAATACGTCCATGAGAAATTTTGTGCTCTGACTGATACAAAATTCATAACACAACCAAAACCAGGTTACACCAATAAAAGCAGCAACCATATTAACAGTGGGAACTTCTTCAGGTTAAAAACTTGTCAGAGCAAAGAGACAAACAATTAGGCCAGTGAAAACAAAAACCATAAATCATTAAATAAGGAAACAAGAAATCAAGTTTTTTTAATGGATACACACTAAAATCCACTAAAAAGCTTCATTAAAAGCTGTGGTTTTGACTCTCAACTAGCAGTTCATATGTTTTCTAAAAAACCTCCAAACTGGTAGAACAATATAAAAATGGAAGAAAAAAGCTAAATGTGGTAAAAATACTCAAACACTTTTGCACATCTAGCCTCTGACAGAACCATGGACAGAATGAGGACTTCAGCCAAACAAGATAGATTAGAAAAGAGGCAGCTAGCTATCTGTCATCAATGTCTTCAACTGGAAGGATTCCAGCCCCCTTCTGAGAACTCCAATCTCAGAGTAAAACATGAGAATTAAAAGAGAAAAAAAATTTTCAAAGACACATTACAATTATAAATAGAGAAAGCAAAATAGAAGGGCTGAATCAGAATATTAGTTCTATTTCAGGACTCCCATCTGAGAAAGATCAAGGAATCAGTGATTAACCACCTAAGCACCAGGCAGCAGAGACATAGGTAAAAAGTAGCAGATTATATACACACAAAAAATCTGAACTGGCAAACAGAGGTTTTTGTATCTTAAGACAGAAGAAGCTGCAAAATTCAAGTACACTGACATATACAAATGGGATAAGATGACTCTGAAGCACACTGATTTTAATCTACAAAACACACACACTTACTATGTGAATTGCTAAATTAAAATGCTATAAAAATTTTAACTGCAGGGTTAATAACCAAATTCCTTCCATTATACAAAATTCTCAAATGTTTATGATTATGAAAAAGTATCTTCACACATTTTGTTGTTCAAATTACTTTCCTCATCTTAAAACCTTCACTACTCAGGTCATAGTTCCTATTAGGAACATGCGAGTTAATCAGCGATGTCCTCTGCCTGCCTACAGAAAAGGTCCATTTACTAACAACACCTTCTCATGAGTCACAGCTCAAACACAGCATCTAGTCTACATCTTAAGAGCCAGCCAGTCAACTAACCAGCTGAGGTTAAACCAGGTCTGAATGACTATGACAGAAGTTCCCTAAAGCAAAACAATTTGGTGAGAGCTGACCTCTTCATTCGTATCAATGTGCTGGTTAGCATTAGATTAAAATAACATGTTTTGGACAGTATCATTTCTAAGAAGAAACAGGATTAAAACCTTTTCTTAGGGAAAAAAAAAAAAAGTCAGATCAATTTCGTCCCCAGTAAGCTAACT
Source organism: Acropternis orthonyx (assembly GCA_035583155.1). Lineage (NCBI taxonomy): Eukaryota > Metazoa > Chordata > Aves > Passeriformes > Rhinocryptidae > Acropternis > Acropternis orthonyx. The sequence goes on along the minus strand of JAWWEU010000040.1, from coordinate 35,860,162 downwards.
AGCATAAAGCAACAACAGGGTCCCATGGATTACAGAAAGATGGAAAGAAGACAAAATTTTCTGAAACCTGAATATCAAGCACAGTGGTCATACCGCAGGCAAAACTGAACTCACACTAAAGCTTTAAGTCTTAAATAGCATGTTAATTATGGAAATAGGAAGACAAAAGCATTTTTACCAGAATCATTACTTCAGTTCCTAGCATAATAAAACAGACTGCACAGGTATGTCCCTTTGCTGACAGTGGGGCAGATCACTGTTGTTTCAACAGTCCTTCCTTCTCTACTCCTAGCTGATGAAGAAAGCTATTCCCCTGGCTTAGCTTCCAGCTGACATTCACATCAATATAACAGCTTCATTAGTCTCTCTTTTTAACACTTCTTAGAGTTTAAGATAGCATTCCCTCTCTGGAGACATACTCTGACTGCACAGTGCAAGGTAAACCTTTAAAATGGAAGCCTTTATTTGCTCTAATCGTATCTCTACCCACAGCATAAACTGTGTCTACAACTGGAGGATCTGCAGATTAACAAGCATTAAGAACAATTATTACAGCAATATCAACAGTGCCAGGGCAGTAAGAGCATTTGTGCACTTCAGCAAGTACTGAAACAAGAAAATGCAAAATCTTTTGGAAGCTTCCACAGGATATAGACACTGGAAAGGATAAAAGAGAACTCTGTAAGGAAGGTTTCTCTAGGTTTAGCATATCAGAACAGGATCTCAAATATCCTTTTCCCCAAAGCTTCTGGTGCTTGAGCGTTGTTGGCAGGACAAAGGAAGAGAAGATTCGGTCCTGCAGTTTGTGTACTCTTAATTATGTGCAACAAAGTATCAGTGAGGACTGGAATCCCTGAGCTTGAAACTTCATTTCCGTAAGAGGCAAACTGTCACTAATGTCAAAGGGATGTGGAAAAACTATTAAAAACAGAAGGGGACTGAAGGAGCCAGGCTGAGAAAATTAAACTAAAAAGAAATTGAGAGTCTTCAGTTTGTGAAGGAAACCACTGCCAGAAGTTTCTAATAAAAAAATTAGTTTAAATATCACTGACTAATCTTCTGTTGTCAGTCTCACCTAAAGCTCTCAAGTAGAGGCTGCTGCCCCTAAAATATCTAGTACACTTTTCCCATGAGGGTCTTCAAACATGCCATTTCCTATATTAGGTAGAGCAAAGGGATAAAAAAAAAGATGAGGAAAGAAGAAAGAAATCCCAGGGAGAAGCATTGTTGCATGCTCACAGTGCTGATTTACTCCTTTTTAAATGGAAGGCCAAAGCTTAAAATGTTCCCTGATTCAAGGACCAGTGCATCTCATTGAGAGCACCCCAAGGGATTAAGGCTACAAGACAGTGAGCCTTCAGCTGCTGTACTTCAGAGACTCCCAAACGCTACCCAGCCAGCTGCAGTTTCCAAACACCTCCATGCGTTACACTTACAAATCCAAACAGGTTTTCTGACTTTTACAGCTGCATTTGACCACTGCCCAGCTTGCTCATGAGAAGAAAAAAGCAAACAAACAAAAAAACAAAACAAAACAAAAAAAGTCAATAGACACAGATTATGTTAAACAATCATTAGAGAACTTCACCTCTGGGTTTTTTCCTAACAAAATGAAAGGGCCTCATTACTCCCAGAAAAAGAAACCCAAACTAACCACAAGATCATTGCAGGCCTGTAGGTGTTAAGCTCACAAAATGGTAAGCTTTTGATGGAGAAGACACATGGAGATGTGAGCAACTTTATCAGCAGCCTGGATCTGCTTGTGAGGAGAGCTCCTCTTAGCAGCAGAACATGGCATAGAAGAACTAGCAGGGGCACTGGCATCACTGCACTTTACAATTCAGCATTGCTCAGAGACACATGTATGGCAGAGGCAGATCTGTGTCTGATCTAATAAACCTTGACTTACAACACAGCAAATGACCTGGGACATGATACTCTGCCGACATTGCTATCCCACTTTCCATTCCAGATCCCATTAAGGGATCCTCATGCTGTACTTGCACTGTACTCCACTGAGAATTACTCATCTCTCCCTAAAAAGAACAGATGTGCTTCATTCATTTGACGCTAACACAGGAATGTGTGTAATAGCTGTAAATCAGCAGAACAGCCCTTGTTCTCCATATCTCCATATTCTTCTCCATTATTTTCTGTATCTGGACACCATAACACAGACCCTTAAGAAGTAGCAAAGGCTGCTCCAATGATCTTCTCTGACCCAAGTTTCACTGATGGGCTTGCACACTCTTCAAAGAACACTCACTTAAGACCCTGAGAAATGACTCCTGTTTGAATGTTATTTTTACTGTCATTTCTGCTGAGATGGCTAAGGGCTTTTCACGCTCTCGAGCAACAGGCATTCTGAAAGCTCTATTAATGTTAAAAAAACCTATTTAATAGATGGAGCTCATAAAAACCAAAGCATCTTCATCACACTCAAGATTAAGTGTAGATATTTTGGAAAAAACTCCAAATCCTAGGTCAGTGAGGGCTCAGGAATTATGGAAATAGATCAGGTTACAAGGCTGCTCACATAAGTAAGCAAGCACAGTAAGGAAAAGATGTAATATCCCTTCACACTGTTTTGGTCCCACAGCTTAAGAAAACTGAGACAAGAAAGTAAATACAAGTTTAAGGGTTTGTGTACACTGAAGGCTGCAATGTTTGAAGAGTTGACCTACAATGCATTTAGTCCCACATTCTGCAGCATAATCACAACTACATAGTATCTCCATTTAAATCAGTGATATCTCTACACCTGATCTTAGTGCGTATGTTATCTATTCCTGCTAGTTTATATACCAGTAGCTTTCCTAGCTGTACATTTCACTGCATTCATAGGAATGTATTCAAGGACTTAAAAGCTACAACAATCAATACCCACACAAATATTTAGAAAGTACAGGAATGGATGAAACTGTAACACCCTGTGAACATTTCTGTCTCATTTAACTCCTGTGATAAGAGTCAGCAGCAAATGAAGTTGTCTGTGGACTCAAAACCAGAGCTCTCAATAGGTTTGTATATTATAACCTAATCTGAAAAGAAAAATGTGCTCTGGTTCAGAAGTTTCTTGTACACTTGTGTATTCCGATATTCATTTATTGAAATGAAGAAGCTGCAGAGGAACAAACCAGAAAACAAGTGTATTTTTAGCTCTGCAAGGTGTTCAGAGGCCATTTGCATTCATTTTGAGTCATGATAAACAGCCAATAGCCCACTATACTAGTATGAAATGCTATCCAGAATGTTGAATTTTAACTGGGAGAGAAGGGATTTCATTATTGCTATTATTATGATTATTATATGACTATATTGCAATTAGGTACTGTGGAGACACAGTATTCATGATTACAGAGTCTGATTCCACAGTCAGCTATTCAAAATGAAAATTCCAGCTTGCAAACAGTTTGCAGATGTTCAAGATTTCATTAAAAATACATTGTCAGATCCAATCGGGAACAAAACACAAGTTTGCTCAAGTCTTTCAAAGTTGTGGATTCCTATCAATGTTTTGATTCCAGTATAGGCATATTCTGAAACTAATTCTCTTTTAGAAAATTCTTGAAACATTAATATTATTTGAAAATAAAACAGAAAAGATACTTTTATTATTTCTTTTGAGAAAGTGAAATTGGTAAGTTTGCCAAAACTACTTTTTTCACTACTACTGCTCTAAATTACAGTGTAAGTTGGTCACACAGATACACCACTATAGTATATAGCCATCAGTGGTAACTCTGCTTTCACCACACAGAGGTTCAGCAGCCTGCGTGCCAAGGTCCAGCTACAGTATTGCCTAGCTGTATAACTACTGAAAAAGAGCTACAAGCAAGTGTGGAGGCAGATAAAAACATTAAAATTACATAGTTTATCAAGACATCCTCACTAGCTCAGGAATTCAAGAAGGAAACACCAACATGAAGGTATAAAACCACAGAGAGTGGTCAGCTGGCCCCACTGGGAATCATCACCTCCAGTCATCACCATCAACAGTATTGTCAGAAGTGGTGGAAGACAGAAGCTCAGCCACACCGAGTGTCTACGGAAAGGAGCCACATAGGATAATCCTCCCCAGCCAATGCCTGCCAGGCCAGCAAAGACTGTGAGCAATGGTGAGCTCACTAACACTGAGCCTAGCAGCTCATTAACTCCTAGGTATCTTTCATGTGCATTATCAAACAAATAATCTCTTTACACTTTTAAGGTGAATGTATCCTAGGTGCAGAATGCTTTCAATACCCAGCCCAAACAACCTAAGCAGGGTTGTAACAGACCTTCCCTTTGCAACAACAAAATTCCATTATTGGCAAAGCCAATGACCGAAATGGTACTAAACACTTAAGTCACACTCATTCTTATGATTTTACAGAATCGGGACATCAATTTCCCCTGCAATCAACTAATAATGAAGTAATTTACACAAATAAAAGAATAAAATACAAAAGGAATGTGTTTTACTTAACACACTGTCTGGGGTTAATCATACTGAGCAATTGTGTGTTGCCAAGCACTGATTTGATTTTCATTATACTGCACTGACAGCAAAGTCATTTATCTTTTCTGCTCCCAGTCTCCTTTTATCTTTTTCTTATGCTTCTGTATTTTTACTCTATCCTGCAGTGTTGCTGAATGCTGATGAGCAGAAAATGGTACAAAACCACAGACAGCCTCTTTCAGATTAAAAGTGCAGGTATGGAAGGTCCAATTTTTTTCCATTTTGGAGTTCCCAAAGAAGCTGTATGTTTGGCATTGTCCAGCTATATAAAGATTGGTTAAATACATCACCTGCTGTCCTTCTTTAGAGCAGACAGACTTTCAAACAATGATAGGATGTTTCATTCATGGTTCTAATATGCTTTCCATTAAGAAGAGAAATTATCTTCCTGTCACTGCAGCCTTGGATGTTTAAATAAAAAATAAGGCAAACAATGGAAAGGCAGTTGTCCACATATCAGATCCATAATTTTTACAACTTTTTTTTTTTTTAATTTGGCTTGCTATATTTGTAGATTACCAGCATTCCATAAAAATCAGGAAAAATGGAATTATAAAGAAGAAAAAATCTTCCCAGCATTATGGTACTTAGCCTTTAAGTGTGTTAGCATCTTACCAGGCACATGCATACAACTGACTTTTTTATCAATTGACCATCTAAACTTGCCATTCTTAGTTTGCTAATATTGAATCAAGACTGTCTTAACCCTGTTTCACAGCAAAACAAAACTGAAGTATTTAATGTCATTAGAGACAACACGTTCCGCTTGAAATAAAGTGGAGCGCTAAATTTCCAAAGATTTATTTAGAAAAAAAAATGCAACAGAATGACAGCCAAAACACTGTAGCTTATGGTTAGAGTGATGCTTCACAAAGCAGATGTTTTAGTCATATTTCAGGTCCTAAAGGTCTCTATGCTGTGCATGCCTGTATATAAGAGGGTATCAACCTCCACTATAAGGCAATGGTGGTCTGTTCAACACAGTTAATAGAACCTAAAGAGGGATTTCAGAGTATTCCGGAACAGACACACTGACTAAAATGCACTCCAAAGAGATGTTGGCCAATCTCAGTATAGCAATTGCAATTGCTAATGTTACTAGATTTCTCACACAGCAGTGACCTGAACTATAATTACACCCATGACTTCTAGCAACCACCTTCATATTCTCTATTCACCTCTTCAGGCATACACATTAGCACACTATTAGAATATTTCTCAGGAAGACTTTTTGGTAAAAATCCATCAAAGTTCCCTGACATAACACAGAACACGCAACTGCCATTTTCTTGGTAGTCATGAATTTTTCTGCCACACCAGCAGAGACAAGAAATAAGGAATATGTCCAGAACCAAGGCGGACAGATAAGCAAAAAAGTGTGCAGTCTGTACCGAATTATTTGAAGAGTCATATGTACAAAATGCAGATGATGAAACTCCTGTCACTGAGTAGCTGGTTGGTAAAATGGCAGAAGAAATTCAACATCAATAAGTGTAAAGAAATGTAAACAGGAAAAAATAACCTTAACTATGCATAAACAGGAATAATCTAAATTATCTATGGCTCAGGGAAGAATTCTTGGAGTCACTATGGACAGATCTCTGAAAACACCAGCTCAGTGCTCAGCAGATATTCAATAGGCAAACAAAAAGTTACAACTGATTAAGGAAAGAATAAAGCCCAAAACATTATTATGCCACAGAACAAACTCAAGCATATAAACTTTAAGCATTCAAGGCAGTTGTGGCACCACCCCTCTCTTTTGCTCAATGTTTCAAACAGGCACTGTAGAACTTAAAAGACACAAAGAAAGGTGATAAGAATAAGAAGAGATGGGGAGTGAATCCCATACAAAGAGACGTTAAGTACTTTTGAGTTCTGAAAAAGGACAACTAAACCATCTATAGAATCAGGACTGGTACACAAAAAAAGCAGATGAAGAATGACCAGTCACTAATCATCACATAAAAAGAAGAGAGCAACCCATGAAAATCTTGAATAAATGCATTTAAGTAAACAAGGCACATAAGCAAAATACAGATCTTGTTGCCACCAATTGTCAGAGAGTGCAAAGTGCAACAGCTTCCAACACGAATAATGTACATTCACAGAGAGCAGGTCCTTTGGCAGCTATTAAACCAGTGGTCCATATATAATTCCAGGTCAGGGTCACTGACAACTGGGGCCTAGGAGTAATACTCCACTGGTTATCATCTCTAAACTGGTCTTCATACAGGACACAGTAAAATATTTTCTTCTGTGGCTGTTCTTATGTTAGGCATGTTGGTTTTTTTCTAAATACTGGGAAACAAAATATCTCAGTGTAAAGCAACACGACTCAAAGGCCAGCTCTGACTGCGGGTCCCCTGAACTGTGCTTCTTTGTAGATAACACATGGCTTTTTCCTTCAGCTATGGTGAACAACAAATTAAACTCCATGAAATAACTGATAAAAGATTTTTAATAATCAGGAAGGTGAGGGTCAGATAGAGAAACAGTAACAACATCTCACTCCTCTGAAGGATCTCACTTGTAATTCACACATACCAAGCACTGGCATTAACTTCTTCACCCAAGTAATAATGTAGCTTGGACATGAAAGAGTGACACCTCCACAAGTCATCAAGAGTGGTAAAATACCTTCATAGAGAGTTTTATATTGTGCTTACTCCACAGTTATGACGGTATATCACTAAAAGGACAGTCACACATTTCCTCCTCCTCCCAAGTTAGATGCATGGACTATCTGCACACTGGACAAGATTGTTTGGTCAAAAGTTATTAAATTATTTTGTTAGTTTCCCTTTGGATTATTGCAGTGAACAGGCTTACTGTCCAGCCACAGATCACTAGATGTGACAGAAACAGTACAGCAAAAGTGTGCAGGCAAGGGAGGGGGAGGGATGACACAAGTCTGTTCAGCAGCAGTTTTCAGCTACACTGTTTTACCCATGATGCTAAAATGCAACCTATGGTTCAGTAGCACTACTTGAACTTGGTGTGCTGAATCAAAACCACACAGGTCCTTGTACCTGAAAGACAGTGAGTCTGAAGTGACTAGATGCCATAAAGCAGTCACCTAAGAGGAAAGCACATGAAAATCTGTGGTTAAAGGTTGTTAGGTAGAGGGGAGCTTGTCCAAGTTCAGGTGACAGAACTCAATAAATATGGAAAAGCACTTCAACTTGTAAATGTTAATTATAATTACTACAACAATCCAGCTTAATAAAAGCATCCCAGTGTCAGTAAATCTCATTTGCAGTTGAGAGGAAGCATCTTTCAGAGCAGACAGATTCTGCAAGGGAAATCAGTTTTGTTCTTTTCCGGACTTCCTCATGTAGGTACTGCAAGGTATCATTGTACTGGTGAGTTCAGCTAGGGAACAGACTGTATAATTATATGTATTTAAATACTTAAAATGCTGCTGAAGCACAAATGTACATAAAAAACCAGTACTCAGAATATTTCTTCTTAGCCATCAACCCCTGAATAACAGAACTGTGAAGCCAGGCAACTCTACACTACCAGCTGCACTATGATTCACGGATCCTTTTTATCCTCACAATACTTCATGGTAGTGTAATCATTCCTAGTCATGTGTGATTCATCAGAGTATTTTGTAGAAAAGAAAAATGTTATAATATGCCCCATTGTAACCATGCAAATCACATATCTTCATTTCCATACGTAAATTATGCTTTCCCCTGAACTTTTTCTGCTGCTCAAGCAGCTCTCACATACCAAGCTAGTTAGGCATTTCAAAGTTGTTTCATAGCAAGAAGTCCCAAGTTTTCTTCATCCCTTTTGACTTTCTCAAGCCTCTTCATGCTTTACACATCACTGTTTTTGAAAGGTTTGCACTAGGTTCTTAACTCTAAGCTACCACCCTACCCACTCTGTATGCCTCACATGTTTCCTGTGGCCAGAAGTTAATGCAAGTTCGCTTGGCAGACAAACCTTATAATACTTCCCACAGCAACTCTGAATGACAGGTCCTTTGTGGATCATCACAAGCCAAGTGCTACAGAGACACCAGGAGAAGTTTCAAATTTCCTTTTTCTACATCAAGATGTCATATTCCCAAGGAATTCATCTTTCTGCTCTCTTGGGGCCTATTAACTTTAATATACTCATTGCTACACTGTCCACAACAGATGCAAAAATTTTTAATAGAAAACTTAGTATAGCCTATTTCTTAATCCTCTGCTACTAGAACTTTTTTTTAAAGTGATCATTAGGGTCAGCAGATGACTGCAATGTAATTTTAGAACTGCTCATACTGTCTAAATTTCCAGTTCAGACTTAATGGTCTTGGCTCAGGAATAAACATTAAACAGTTCCCAAGAAAGTAAAGCAGAACAAAAGTATGAACCACCACTCCACATTTCACAGGTAAAACAGCAGATCACAACAAAGATCAAATACAGCCTGAGCACAGGATGATAGTAGGTTTCCAAAAAACGGCATAATGTGCCACTACCTTTGCTGGTGCTTATCGCAGAAAGGTGATACAGTACAGTACTGCAGACTGAAATAAATCAGATATTCCCTGTGATCACTCTGTTCTCCTACCCTAGGACTGCATATTTAACATTTTAAACATATGGAATTGCTAAGGAATCCAAAAAAGAAGGGTAATGAGAAGAAAACTAAGTTTGGGCACCACTCCTTTTCCATCCCCCAAATCCAGTTAGCAGAATTTCAGTAACACGTAGAGAATTATTGCTTTAGTCTGAAGGGACTAAAAAAAAGGCCAAAACATGTCTTCTCTGACACAGCCATAGTCAAAAATGTAAGTATATTATTTTATAATATAAGTATTTATTTATATGTATAAATACTTATACAATATATATATTACAAGTATTTATTTTATGAATGCATATGCATTCATGTACATGACTTTAAATAAAGCAGCACACATTACCACTCATTGGCATTCCCATTTGGGCTTCTATCTAAGAAACAGACATCTATCTACCAGACAAAAAACTATCAAACTTTTCCACCAGGTATAAATCAGTTTCTCTTTCTTCCCATGATATTTAAAGGACAACAATAAACTTACAATAACATTATCAAATTTTAAACATACAGGAACACTTTTCAGTAAAATGAAACACAGCATGATGTACTGTTGTTCAACCATGGACTGTGATTTATTTAGCCTGGGGACTAGAGACCTATAAGAAACAAATGTGGTATGCAAATGATTCAATAGCTATATTTCTTTCTTTGAAATTATTCCATAGGAATCCACTTCTCTTCTTCCTTCTCCACCTTTTATTCCTGTCTTCTTTTATCTTTATTAACTAAAGTACTGCTTGCTGTCCTGAGGATATGAACCCTTAATTGAGGTTCCAAGCTGCTGTGACTACCAAACTATCACCACTCTCAGGAAACAGAGAGTGAAAGAACTGTGGGTACTCCCAGAGGTAAATGCTAGTAACACCTTTTGCTTCTGATTCCCTACCCACCCCCCCACACCCCCCCACACCCCCCCGCAGTAATTTCAAATAAATAAAATATTAGTCTCCTCATTCTGTCCCACATTGCCACACAGCACCGCTGCATGCTGTGAAAAAAAACTGCATGGCTAAATATTTTTCATGTTAATCCACTGTGGGATAACTTTTTTTAATATACGCTAGGTCATTTACCCTTCAAAGAGAAACATAATCTGCTTTCAAATTATGCTGTTTCAAATACAAAGATAACATGCTCAGTTCTCATTTCTGACTGCTCTTGCTATGTCTCAACAGCATGCAGCAGCCAGGAAGCTGCCAGGCAGGAGCAGCAGAGGATCTCCTCGGGGTACCATTCAGTGGAACCAGGCCAACAAAGCTGGTTCTCTGCCACCTTCCCCCACCTCAGTGCATGAGAGGGGTGCCAGGGGACGGGGCCACGTGCTGAGCTTGAGCAGTTGGACAGTCACAGCAACCGCTACAAGGTGGAATAAACTCAAGAATGAGAGCATTGCCTGCAAGGCGGTCAGTCACCCTGGCTATTTCCACAGCCGCAGAGTTTGCCCTGTGCAAACAACACCCTTGCAGAGTAGCAGGGAAGGACATGTGAAGCCTGGCTTGACCCTGGAAAGGCACAATTAAAGAATCATAGAATATGCAGAATTGGGAGGCACCCAGAAGGATCATCCAAGTCCAACTTCTGGCCCTGCACAGGACAGCCCAACAATCCCACCATCTCCCTGAGAGCATTGTCCAAACGCTTCTTGAATTCAGAAAGGCTTGGTGCTGTGACCACTCCCTCAGAGAGCCTGTGCCAGTGCTCAAGGACACTCAGGGTGAAACACTTTTTCCTGATATCCAACCTAAACCCCCTCAGAACTCAGCTTCATGCCACTTCCTTGAGTCTTGTCACTGGTCACAACAGTGAAGAGATCAGTCTGATCAGTCCTTGCCTCTCCACTTCCCCTCATGAGGATGTTGAAGGCCACAATGAGGTCTCCCCTCAGTCTCCTCTTCTTCAGACTACACTAGCCAAGTGACCTCAGTTGCCCCTCATACATCTTCCCCTCAAGGCACTTCACCATCCCCATTGCCCTACTTTGGACACTAATAGCTCAATACCTTTCTTGTATTATGGCTCCCAAACACAATACTCAAGGTGAGGCCGCCCCAGTGCAGAGCAGAGCAGGACAATCCCTTCCCTTGCTCAGCTGGTGATGCTTTGCCTGATGCCCCCCAGGACGCCCCTGGCCCTCCTGGCTGCCAGGGCACTGCTCACTCACATTCAACTTGCCGTTGAACTGGACCCCCAGGGCTCTTTTCACAGCATTACTCTTCAGCCTCTCTTTCCATTCCGGCACATGATAAAAAAAAAGTCTTCAGAAGAGGTACCTGAAGTGTGAAAGAACCCCACTGGAAGAACAAAAGTTTTATCAACCCTATGGATACCTTAGTAGAAAATCAAATTGACTAGATCTTCTTCTAGTGAAAATGCAGGAGAACACCATAAACCTCCAGGCAGCAAAAAACAGTGGGACAAAAGCAAAAACCAGATGACATTTGTGCAGGTTTTCCAACACTAAAACAATAGGTAAAGGCAAGTCTAAAAGGTGATCATTAAAGACACCTGACTGTCTCAAAAGAAGGGTTTGGACTGGCAACAGATATGAACCTTTGAAAAGAGTGGTTACTTTCCCACCACTAGCTATAAAAATTGGGAACAAACAGGCTAAGTTTCTTGTTCCTGTATGAAAAATATGATTAAAACTTAGCTAGACCCTGAAGGAGACAGTGGTCTATAAATCAATAAAAGCACACATCACTCTCCTCCCTCAAGAATACTGTTACCTGTCACTCAACTAGATGTCAACTAAGTCACCTGCCTCAGTAATCCATTTTCACTGCACAGAGTGCAGTTGCTATAGGAGGTATACAGGATAACACTGCTTTGACTGACAGATGTTCAGGCTGGTGCAGGAATGTGTTCACCTTTACACTGTTCTGGAGTGAGATACCTTCTACAGATTATTTCGCACTTGTTTTTGCTTTTATAGGGAGAGCATGACTCTTATGGAAATATGTTAATAGACTCCTGCTACTTCCCTGGACGTCAGAAAGCAGAATTCATACTGATGCCAAGCACAGAGACCTTAGCAAATAAGTTAATGAAGTCAAATATGACAGCAGAATATAGGAGGCATAAGGAAACATGAAACAACATAGTACAAAAAGCAGAGCACAGCTCGGCTGTTCAGTCTTTACTATGAGTTGTACTGTCACAGTACATACTACTAAGCATATGCTCATTAGCACATGAAAGGAAAAGGAAACAATCTCTTCCTTTACATATCCCTCCTTCCCCTGCTTGTAGTGTTGAAAATAGGAAGAACTGCAGGAACTTCACACTACTCTACTCTGGGCAAATAGCAGGGAAGGAGCGGACAGTACTAAGAGTCTCAGACCTTTCTTTCTTTTCATTAGCCAGCAGAGACCCCAGACAAAGCAGCACAGGCTGAACTGCTCCTGAATGCACAGAATTACAATTAGGATGCTGTTCTGACAACCATCAGGCCAAGAATCACGTGCTCTGCCTCCCTATTTCTCCTCGCTGTTACTGCAGGCAAGCTATAAACCTACAAAATTGTCACAAATTAAGAAACCGACTTGTGCTTTTTGACAGTCTTCTTGCTACTACATACGAAGTACACCACTGCCCCCAGATACTTACAGGTAATCTTCCTTGCCAAAAGCAAAACAATGTTCCCAAACTCAAGTCTTTCAATTCAATAGTATTATTTGCAGAGTGCAGTTGTACACTTACGTTAATGAAACAAATATCACATTTAAATACAGCATGTACTACAAGTGCTGATGGAGAACATTTTTTTAAAGTAGTAAGCACAATGCACGTACAGTGTTTTTCTAGTGCATTCGACTTGCAAATTCAACCAGAAATCAATAACAGGGGATTGCAAGTTTGCAATTTATGTTTTTAACAGATTCCCTGGCATATTCAGTTTAGCATGGATGCTGATCACATAGGTTTTTGTTTGTTTGTAGCACATTTTGTAGCTATAGTATTTAAAAATTAATAAACTAGAATTATTTTCAATATACAGACCTGAAACAGAATGGGTAAACAAATATTGATGCAGTGAATCTGAAAAGGTTACAATTTCTTTGGATTACTATTGTATTATATTACAGTTTCCAACTTAACTAAAATAATTCACAGTAGTAAGCACTGACCTGACTAAAAGATACTTGTGGAACCAACCTACAGAGAAAATGTCATACAAGCCAAAGAAAGCACAAACACACCTGTCCATGTTCATATGCATGTGTGCTTTTCTAGCTCAACGTAACCACATACTTCCTAACACATTCTTTGCAACATGCATTTTATCTTTAACTATTTGATGAAAACTGCTCTGGGGAAGGCGAGACTGGGACATTTGTAATAAAGACCAAAAATGAATGTGCATGAGATTCGAGGGTATACAAGTATTAAACATTACGTGTCTGCATCGGACCAGGCTTCAGAAATACACCTGGTGCCCCCTGTGTTAGCAGTTACCTGTCTATCAGATACCTGTGTGGCCTCCCAGTGGTAAATGATGGGCTAACAAAAGTCACTTTGCAGGGCTTCGAAAGTAGAGCACAAAAACTCTGGAGCTGGACAAAATTCAGGGTACAGAGGAAGAAAACTTAATTTTAATTGAGGACTAATTCTACTTTTGATAGCAAAATCATTCTGCTGTAACCAATATGCTCACCCACAAAGAATTATCTCATGTATAATTGCTTCAATACTGATTAATAAATAATAACTGATGAAGAGACTTTGCTGGCAGTTACTAACCATCAGCTGAAGAGAGGGCCTAAGGAAGAGCCTCAGGCCTTTAATCCAAGTAGTCATTAGCTGACAGAAATTGCCTGGTCTTGAGGTCACTCCTGCTAGTAGATAAAAATATTAATTCATTTTTCAAATTTAGAATAATGTCTAAAAGCTACAGGCTGAACTGCATAGTAAGTGTATAGTTATTTTAGACAGGGACTGATATTTTCATTTTTTTCTAGCAACTAACAAATGGCAAAACTCATGGAGCAAAAAAGTTATTCTGCTGTTTAACCTGTATTTGTTACTTTTTTTTAGACTATTACTGAAAGTCAGTGCTTTAGTCTCCTCAGACTGAGCATCACACTGCACATAAGGGAATGCCCAGCACAGCTGTCCAGCATCTCATGGATTACTAGAAACACTACACTACCTACCTCCAGTCATCTTGTCTTAAGGACACGGATAAAAACATGGTCCCATGGTGCTGGAACTAAACAAACATGAGCTGTTGGACACACACCAATTCTAACCTAAGTCTGCTTATATGACTCTGTTCACTAGTTCTTTCTGGACAAAAATGATTTTTCACTTGTGCAGAATCAAGCTACTACTACTGCATGGATCTCATTTTTGAGACCACTGTATCTTTTTTTGTGATACTGAGCCAAACTGAGTGAGCCCCTCAAGCACATGCCTGAGAGAATTCAGTGCCAGACCATTTATGCAGGCTCTCTGTAAGCCAGAGAGCACTATGAAAACAGTAATTATCCTATTTTCCTTTAGCAGAGCTCCTCCTCATTGGCCAAGATAAGACTTAAACATAATGTAAAGTATTAAATTAAGATCTTTAACCAGGAGCTTGTGATCTCTAATTACATCTTAGATAAAGTAATAATGAAATAAAAGCAGTGCAATAAAGGTTGGCCTTATTGTGGTATGACTCTTATCATAAGATCTTTCTTAGCATCAAGGTCTTTTTCTGAATCATGGCAAATTACTCAGCAATGATGACTCAACAGTAATGTTTAATACAGCTGACACCAAGATGTACCTGGTTGTAGAGGTCTCCTCAAAATGGAACACACATGGTTTCATCAGACACTGGAGGTTCTGCTCTAAGCAGCTGACCCAGCTGCTGTCAGGCACACACCCCCAGCACTGCAACACATGCTGCAACCATTTTGGAATAGAAGAAGAGTAGGAAAAGTGAAACCACGCAAAATTCTTCTTAAGGCACTGCCTTCCGTCAGCATTCCTCCTCCCACTCACCACCACCCAGCCAGATAGCCACTTTCTTTCACAGATGCTCATTCCCATCTGCTCTGGTACTGACTGCACTTGTCTCTTTTAACCCCTGCACCCATAATTCCTCCTGATTCCACTCCTTTCCACACACTTTCTTTTTAGCAGATACTCCCCCTGACAAGAGACACACTTTAGAACTGCCAGTTGGCATTTTATTTCCATATCTATCTTCACATCCCATCCACAGCAAAAAAAGAAGAATGGTAAAAGAATCACCCCAAAACATCTCTTTCCAGCAATATGTTCATCTCAATTGATACACTGTGCTTTGTCCCTGAGTGCCCACTCCTTCCACTAACTGAAAAGAGAAAGAATTAGCAGGAAAAAAAAGGAATTAAAATAACTTACGAGACAGTGAAAAGCCATGCAGGGATATAGTGAGTTTCCATGTTCACCTGACAAAGGAATGAGAAACAGAGGGTTTGAAGAACAGAAGCACAGCTAAACATGAAGTACCATAAAAATTAATCCAAACAGGAAAAAACAGAGCAACAATAGTAGGAAAAGGCCTGGTGAACTGAAAGCACACATAAAGACAACAGTGAAGGAAAGAGACAGAGAGATGATGTGACAGACAGTACAATCCAGCCAGCAATATTTTGCATTTAAGAATTACTGACAAAGAATATATATAAGAGGTATGATTAGGAAATGCAGTGTAAGAGTAGAAGCAAGCAAGCATGCGGAGGTAAGTGGAGTTTTCTGGGTTATCGTACTCTATGAAGATTACAGTACACAGATCCCATGATTTTCACCAGCTACAGTTGGCACACCTGCTAGAGCAACACAGGGATCAGCTAAGCCTGCTTGTAAGGGCATCCCTCCTCCCTCAAGACAACATGACCTCAGGCACCACCCTGGTAGAACTATACTCCTCTCTACTCCACAGCAGCATAGATGGCTGCACCATAATCCTTTTCACAGGAATAAAGTTTCTGCCCAAAGACAGTGGCAGCTGCAGTGATTTCCTGTAATCCCAGATGAATCTGAATAACATATTATATATCTGTAATGCATATAAAAAAGTTAGCTCCAATTTTAAATTACCTACTCTGCAAGGGATTCTGATCAGACTCATATGGACTAAAGAGTTATGCTAATGATTTACATCCACTGAGCTGTGGTCCTAGAAGAGAACTGCCTAATTCCAAATTAATTTTAGTGTATGAAATACAGAACATCTTCATATCTCCAAGAATAATATAGGATATAGCAAAATTACTGTTTTGATTGGCTACCTAAGATTTCTAAAAGTAGATTCTATTGTTAACTTGACTTGCATTGAATGTCATTCTTATATTTAAACTAATTTTGAGGTCAATGTCATTCTTTAAGAAAAACTGAGCTGCTAACACTTAAGCAGTTTTGAGGAACAAATCTGCTTTTCATCTCACAGTTACTTCTGTTCCTCTCAGAGTTTATCTACTCTTGACCACAACATTTTATTAATACTGGTCAGCAGGAAAAGAGGTGAGATTTTAATCATTAGCACGCTGTCAAAATTTGAAAGAACAGCCTCCACCCCCAAAAATGTTTTGTGAATAAAAACCCAGTTCAGGGAAGTACCAAAAGAAATGCAAAAGTATATGCAGTGTGAAGTCTTTTAGGTGTCTACAATATGTCTACAAAATAAATATAATATACATTGCATTAATTGAATTGAAGAAAGAGTCATCAGAAATGACATATCAAGATGCTTCAATTGCAGGTTTGGTTAATTTTCCTGAAAATCCACTCATTTTTAAAAGCAAACTTACTTTTATTATATATTTATGTTAAATGTTAAGGATATGGGAATAACTATATTTTAGTGAAAACATGGCTTTGAAGAGTTTGAAACTGCATGTGCAAGGATTCAGATAATTGCAAATTCAGCCAGTACTGTCCATGAACTCCTGGTATTGCAATACAAGAGACTCAAAAAGATGGATTACCTCAGCAATTCATCTGAAAGAACACCGCTCTGAACTGAAGAGCTTGTCAAGAGTTCATACCTTAAAAAACATTCTTTCAACAAAACTGAACCATGATTAAAGACGTTTAGATCCCGAACAGATTAGAAACCAGCAAGATATATTTAACCAATAACCCAGCATAAACTATTCTGGTATTCCTGGGCATTAACAGCCCTATCATAGAGGTATATTATAAAAAACAAGTGTTAAAACTCTAGACTAACCAAACAATTTTATGGGATAAGAGACTACCTCAGCCTATGTAGGTTTTGGGTCTTCAAGTCCTTGTAAAGATTAATCTACTAATTTGCATAATTGTTAGCATAATTCTATACAGTGATACTGTCAAGCTGGTGAAGTATACACATCCTACATGCACTGAATCAAGAGACTTAAGCATAACTATCAAGCTTTAGTAGCTATAAATTCCTAACAAATAAATACCTGAATTTTCTCCTCAGATTTGTGATAAACCTCAAGGCTTGAGAACAGTTTTGCCAAACACAAAAACAGTGGGAAGTTATCAACTGTTACCTAGAAGACATGAGTGTGCCTTTGTCTTCAGGTTATCAAACATACTCAAGCAGCAAAAGTCTGCAGGATATGAGCTCTGAACAACACTACAAGAAAATGAGTTGAAGAGAAAGTAGGTTGTGTGTTTCAAATTGATGACAGTCCTGAGGCCCATCCCCCCTGTTTCATACAGTTGCTGACACCAATGCTGGAAGCTGAACTGCTTGCAGTTGGTTCTCAGATGAGCCCAGGACACTTCAGAGTGAGATAACAAGGTAGCATTATGTAGCACAAACTTGCAAGCTTTACTCTGTCCCAGAGCACAGGGAACATGAGAGCCACCTACAAGGGTATACACCAAACAACTTCCATGTTATTAGAGCCATCAGTGTTTTCTGAAGTTGAAAAATACAGGCCATTCTCAGCTTCAGGCTAAATCCTTCAGCAGGTGGAGTACATTACAATGAAAATCATCAAATCCTACCTGAATTGAAGTCTGTTCCAATACTGGTTGATAACAAGTAAGAAACAGCCAGATAGGCCAGTGAACACTCCTCTTTATCAGTGAGTGTAGTGATAGGACAAGGAGTAACAGTTTCAAATTGAAAGGGGATATGATTAGACATTAGGAGGAAATTCTTTACTGTGAGGGTGGTGAGACACTGGAACAGGTTGCTCAAAAAAGCTGTGGATACCCTGTTCTTGGGTGTGCTTAAAGACAGGTTGGATGAGGCTTTTGAGCAAGCTGATCTAGTCCCAGCCCATGGAAAGGGCGCTGGAACTAGATGATCTTTACAGTCCCTTCCAACCCAAACCATTCTATGATTCTATGACTATTACAAAGTCACAGGCAACCAGTTTCTCATTCCATGAGCAATCCCTCTTGTAGAGATAATTAATCTGTTGGAAGCAACACTAAGAACTAGGCATCCACTTCTCCCTCCTTACATCTTTACCTTGGCACTTTTGAGTTCCTCTTCTAAATTAACTCACTGAATTGACAAAAGAAACATTATAGAAAAATAAATAAATACACAAAAAACCCACCAAAAATCCAAATCACAAACTCAAAGCCTTTCAGCCATCACAGGTAACATGAGGAATGCAAGCATGGCCTCAGCAGTTTCCATATCCTTATAGGTTTAAGAACCATAAAGAACCACTTCCTAGTCATGCTTCCTCCTTTTATGGGGCCAGAGAATAGTCCGCTGGCCATGGTCTGAAAGGGCTGAAGAAGAGTGAAAGGCCCCTAATGTCCTATCCAGCTGTTCCAGTGACAAAAACAAGACTTATCTGCTGATCCCTTCAGTATGGCTTAAATGAGATTCCAATGCAGAGGGCCGTCCATCTTCCATCAGTGCAGCCTTAAATCCATGCTAGGGCTCTGGCAGTTGCACAAAAAGCTGGATCATTCATGTGTTTAGGTTGAAAACTTACCACATTTTCATTTATTTTGCAGATCAGTTTTCAGCCAGATCATAAAGCTGTACAGAGCTGAAGGCTGGCACAAGGAAGGTAAAGAATACCTTTAGTTCAGAGAAGATGGGCTCAGCTCACTCCACAGCAGCACAATGCTTAGGCTGGCTCAAAGTGTTTAAGGCGATGTTTACTAATCTGATCAGCCTGCGGTTCTTCCTCGTGCCCCCAGGCTACAGCACAAAGTCATACAGTATTTGCAAAAGTATACGGTAAACACCCCTTTGCTCAGGTACACAGTTCAAACTGCTGTCTGGTCCTCTGCTTTCAGAACTAGCTCTGTTTTGTTATTCACAGTAACTAAGAAGGAAGGGCTTCTCTGTACCTTCACCTGAAAAACCAAGATGACAGTGTTGTGAAATATTCTATTAAGATGACAGCATTTCTCATGTATGTTTTGGCTTGTTATACAGTTTTGAGCTTGATATTTGTACACAAAACTGAAACTGACATAAATAAAGGATTTTGTCTATTTTTTTTTAGTGCTTTAATTCCTGGCACCACACCGTATTTGGAAACAACAGCTCCAGAAAATTAGTGCTTCCATCAACCTCAGGAAGCAGATAGGTTGCAAAGTCCTGCTCCTGGAGCAAGAAATCTAAGATAGAAATTACTGTATCAGCCTCCTGAGCTAGCACACAGCACATCACAGGACACATCATTACTGAAGGAAGGAGACTGGAAACCCTACCAGTATTATTGCTTTCTTTTAATAAATAGTCTCATGAACACTGGTACTGAAAAAGTTATAGGAAAAACAAGAGAAAACTTCCCAAGAAAACCAAAGTGAAGTGAAATGGCGTATTTAAAAGCTTAACATTTCATCAGACAACCACACCTACTAAGTTAACCAGTTACAAAAAGCCTAAGACAAACCCAAAACTTCAGATAAACCCTCAGAAAAGGTCCCAAGCAATACACACCATCATTAAATAGACTAACAAATTTTAGAAATTATAATCAAGGCAATATTTAAAGTACTTGACAGTATGATCCCCTACAAAAAGTGAGGGTTTTCAAATTAACAAAATGTATTTGTCACATTAGAAATACTTACAACTACTCCACTCTTGGTGACAGTTTCCCGGTATGTAAAATTGCACACTGCCCAGGCTAAGTAATATGTGGACATGAGAGGGGTCTGTGAAAAGTGATCTGTAACCCATCCATCTTCTTCAAAAACAGAAGTTTCAACTGGCATGTTGGACAAAGATAAGTAAGTTGCTTGATGTCTGATGCTGATTTTGAAAGTGGCCTTGTAGATGGGCTCATCAAAGCAAGGAAAGGCTTTTCTGGCATGAGTAGGAGAAAACTGCGTAACACCAAGAAACCTAGAAAAGGAGCAAAGAAAGATAAAAAGTGATTACTGTGCCCAGCATTTGATTCATAAACATACCAGATAAGACATTACTTGACTACTGTGGCTTAAAGGGGGAAAAACACAACTGGCTAAAGTATACAGTGTTTGAACACTGCTTCATCACTGTGTTATTACCCCTACTGCAACATTATTGATACAAAGCAATGGTCTACAAATTTGCAGACACCACGCTGACATTAAATAAACAATCCCTCACCTTGCATCAAACTTCAGGTTCTAGAGGTTTTGTTCATCAATATGTGGGAAAAAAATGAGTCACTAGTGGTTATACAACGTAAAATAAGCACAGTCCTCAGTTCAAACCAGGATTTAACAGCCTTCAGGGAGTTCACTCTGCCCTGAGACACTGACAGGGCACTTTGCCTTTGTTTGGGCGTGAGAACTTACGGTCACACAGTGCACTCAAGAGGGTCATTGTTTTCCACTACTGATTACTTCTGTACCGACTGCATGCAGGTCTGGCACACAGTACTGTACAGCACTGCTGTGTCTGTCCAAAAAAACTTCTGTGAGCTTTGCAGAATTGCAAATGTAAGTAAATGATCAAACAAGCATGGAGCATTTCACTGTTCTTCTACTTGTGTTTTTGTTTTCTGGTATATTTTATAGGGAACAAGTCAATGTTTTCAGTTAATGGGTCAAATTATGAAAATATCTCTGAAGGAGGAAAAGGTATTTATTATGCCACTGAAGACAATGGGAAGGCTTCACCTTGACAATAAAACCTGTAACTGTTTTCCTTGGAAACTTTCTGGGTAGAGACTTATATTTACACATGTGGAGAAAACCCACATGCAATGATCTTTTTGCAGAAACAAGAAGCTACACTTAAAAGGTTGAATTACGGGGTTTTATAAGAGTATTTTCTGGAGGCATGCAGAATGAGAAAATTACCATGGGTCAACCATGTGACTGTAAAGGTAGCACATATGTAGGCTTTTTGAGTGGTATTGATTCATGTCTCACTTTCCAAGGTTCCACCAGTGGAAATAACCACGCAATTTTAGATACCAGGCAAACATTTATCAAAATTTTAGAGGCTGACTAATCATCTGTTATTCCTCTGAGGGAAGAGGTTGGGTAGACAGTTTTGATATAATGAAAATGGTGGCACCTATAATTAATCAGTCTATAACCATTATTCTGCAATATGATACTCTCTAACACTGAGGCAGCAAATAGGTAGTCCATAAGGAAAATAAAGTATCTAATAAACTTCTTCTAAAAATTCTTGGGCTTGACACATATTTTGGAGACAATGAAGAAATAAATTTATTGAAATGTTATGCTTTTCTCTTGTTATAGGGCATCTGCACCTGATAGAACTAGATGCAGGTTTTCCAGTGAATTATCACCTCTTTTAAATAAGAATAATTTTTTTTAAATTTGAAAAAGTTTTCCACCACTGAAGCAGTTACCATCAGTCTTTTGTCTAAAGTAAAAAGCCTTTTTTTGTCTAGTAATTATTGAAGGAATTCATCATACCCCATTTTTCTCATCTCATTACAAAACATGGATTACTAAAACCACAGTTCTGCATAAGGCTGCTAAATCTAAAGTAAAAAGTTGGTGCCAGGTATTTCAGTGTTATCAGTGGATTTGCACTAGTGCAACAAAGTCAAATCAGCCAATTAAATGAAGCAAAACAACTTAATTTATATGCAAAGTGTTTCAAGTGGACCTGGTTCTGCATTCTAGGCACACTCAAAGCAGCTACAGACATCAACAGAAGCTTCAAGTGAGTATGGAAAACTGTACTGGCCTATTATTAATAAAGGAAGAATGATTAACTTTCCTCTGCAATTAACAATTTTAATGAGCTCCAACATACATGTAAATGCATACTTAGGGAATACTGTTTATACTGTGACACTCTCTAAATAAGGAAGCTTTCCCTTGTTCCCCCTCCCTGGTCTTCCCCCCTCTACTTCTCAGAGATCTTATGAGTAGGCTTTTAACACTTATTGAAACAATCTCTTTGCCAGGTAATAAACCCTGGTAACTTGATAACCCTGGTAAACTCTTCATCTTCTGTATTCTCACAGACAGATAGATATAACCACATAGACATAACTGGGCAAACACTGGGTGGTCAATATTTCATACTAAAAATATATCAACTACCAATAACAGTGATATTTATGACATGTGCATTACTATCAAACACTGATTTGCTTGTTGTGCCATAAAGCAAAACAAACAAAAAGTTAAAACTGCTTCCCAAAAGCTAAACATTAACACTTAAAAACCCAAACAAACTAAACCCAAAACATTGTTTATCTATCTGTCTCTGTGTTCAAGTAAAAGAAGCAAACTTATATACCCTACCAAAAGTGAAGAGCAGGCTAAGTATTTCATCCATCTCTTTACACACCTCTCTGGGCAACACCACTTTTATCTCCAGTTCCCCAAAATATCACCATAAGAAGTTGTACTTCAGGGAATGACAGGCTTCCAGCCTGTCTTCTCAGCATACCCACAGTAGTACTTCATAGGTGTTTTAATTCCATCTCATCTATTAAAGGAAGACATGTGTTTCTTCAACAACCTATCTATTTTGACATCTTAGTTGTTATAAGATGAAAGAATATGTCTGTTTGTTTTGTCTGTGTGATGTAAGAAAATTTTTTTCCTTTTCATTTATGCCACAGTTTGATGTTCACTTAAATTATGCCTGCATATCTTTACAGTACTTTACAGTAGTTCTGTATTATATGTCTGTTGATTAGTGCCAGTAAATTCTGGCATACAACGTAAAGTAAATTTGTAGCATATCACTTGCATTTTACATGTCAAGTACAGTAGCAAAGACTTCAGTCAGAAGCTGCTTTTATGCAGCTGTCAACATTTCAGACTGATTTATGAATTTCACCTGTGAAGACCTCAGAAACTAACTTTAGGGGGAAAAAAAAAATCATAAAGTGAAGGCATTACAGTGTTTGTGATGCCTCACAGTTAGCCAGAGTTATTAGCTCCTTGTGTACAACAAAAGTGAAAAACAATGGTTTGGAACCTTTTATAGTAACTTTATTCCAACGAGGCTGTTGTATTTTAATCAGATATAAAGATGACAAAAAGCTGAAGCCCTGCTGGAACATCAAAGTCTCCCAGAACATGCAAGAAGCCTGTCTGTCTATCACAATAGAAGTTGTCCACATTTAAGGAGTACAAATGATTATATGTATTACAGTAAAAATTGTGCTATTAATCAAAATGCAAATTACTGCATTGTAAGAGCATGCTCTGATCAAAGAAGTTTCCTGCTTTAGAATGTGTATTATTCACTTTATACTATAGTACGTCATTAAGCCTGTGACATTTTACACCTGAAACTATAACCACATCATGATTATAGTTTTAAAAAGACTTTATGGAAAGAAATACAAATGAGCTGGTGTAAAGAGAAAATATGCTACTGATTTCAATATAGCAATGCTACCTTACATAAGGTAAGAATCTTCTACACTAATAAGTGTATGAAAAACAAAGCAATTTATATCTGAAAAGTTACACACAGAGTACTGGGAAACACATTTTACAGTTGCCTTCCACCCTGTGTCTTAAACTATTCTGATGACTGATAAAGTGAACAGACCTATTTTTTGTTGCTGGTGGTTTTTAAATCTTAACTAGGGAATCTATATTGAAGTGTAGTACAGTAACTCTGGGAAAAATGTCACTGCCACACCTATTTGACAGTTCAATTATTCTTATACAAAGTCTAAGTACACAAGAATAATAACTGCTTAAATAACTTCTCAGATTTGTAAAGTGAATTATATCCCCTGCTGTTAACAGTATTTTGTTTTCTGATTTGCCAATTTCCAT
This sequence comes from Acropternis orthonyx, assembly GCA_035583155.1. Taxonomy (NCBI): domain Eukaryota; kingdom Metazoa; phylum Chordata; class Aves; order Passeriformes; family Rhinocryptidae; genus Acropternis; species Acropternis orthonyx. Next base: position 35,835,897 of record JAWWEU010000040.1, on the reverse strand, counting down.
ACCAGTCTGTAAGAACTCCCAATTACCCCAGCCATTCAATCATCCATGATAAAAGGCATTTTACCAGCATCTTTTCCTATAACCATGTTTTTTCAAATTTCCATTTTATTTCACTTTGATGACAAATTGCAAAGATTTAATTTCAATCCTGTTTGCAGTTCTAACACTGGGCTGTTTAAAATTTTCAGCAACCATATTAATGAAAATACATTTTAATAAAAGGACTTTTAACTTAATTGGGTTGGTGAGGATGCTTTTAATGTCTGACTTAGAATTTTTGCCTAGTTCTTTCAACTATAAACTCTTTGTTTCACTTTGCAGTATAAAACAGTAAGATTCGGGAAGAGAAAGCCTGTCCCTGCACAGATGTTTCAAGAGAGAATGGCTTAAAAAGAAACTAATTCTAAAATTATAAACCATGCCAGAACTATCACGAAGCCCATCCCACCTTTCTTTTCTATTACAAAGCTTGACTGTACTTAGAAGACTGCTTTAAAAGAGAAAGCCTCTGTAAGTGCCTAAATGTGGGCCTCCGCAGTGACCTTGAGTATCATAACAAGGGTCTTGACAGGGAACCAAGGGGCTATAACAACAGCAGCAAATACAGATCAAGACTGAATCTTGTTCTGCATGAAAACTAATTAGGTTTGCCCGGTCACAGGATGTAAATCTGCAGCGACTCAGCTGCAGGGGTATAAACGTATTCACCTTACGTTAAATCATATCCCACCAGGTTTTTGCTCCAGATAATAGAATCAACTCAAACCAGCAGAGAAGTCCCTCTTCCCCTACACGCTGCTGGCAAGGCTCTATCACACAGGGGCACACGGCAGCCGGACACAGAGGAAGGGTTTATTAAAGAGACTCGGAGTCTCCGCTCCGGGCCTGTCCCAACAGGGACCGAGCAGACAGTCTGGTTCACTCCTGCCACCCTTGGAAGTTTGCTCGTTACCCACGTCCATACCCAAGCCGCGCTGGGGCATCTCCTGACCCACAGCCTTCCCCGCCCAGGAGGAGCGCTCCGCTCACCCGCCGACGTCCCCGGCTAACCCCGGCCCGGACAGCCGCGCAGCCCGAGGCAGCTCCGCCCGCAGTCCCCCAGCCCCGACCGCACCCCCAACACGGTCCGGGGGCGAGGAGCGGGCAAGGACTCGCGGTCCCCGAGAGCCGCGGCAACTCCGCCTTGCCAGCGCCAGCCTTAAGGGGATCCCCAGCGAGCGGCGGGAGGCTCGGCTAGGTCTGCGATCACTGACCGACCGACCGGACCCGGCGGCCGCTCCTGCCCGGGCCGGCAGAGCCCCGCGCCCCTCGGCGAGACCGGCGGGACTGGGCGGCGCGGAGCCCGCAGCATCACCCGGCTCCGCAGCCGCCGGATCCTAGCGCCGCCCCGCCCAAGTTGGGCGCGGGGGCCGCCAACTTCGGACCGAGTTGGGTTTGAGGCGCCTCGGCGGCCCCGCTACCTTCGCTCGCCGTGCAGGACGTAGGAGCTGCGGAAGAAGCCGAGCAGTTCGTTCTCGATGAGGGCGTTGTAGATTATCTTGAGGTTGTAACTTCTCTGCACCTCTAGGCTGCGGTTGAGGACTACGACGAACACTTGGGTCTGGGGATAGAAGAAGGTGCGGGCCACCCGCACGCCACCGGCCAGCTTGTCCTCGGCCACGCGGACCGCCTCGATGTGCATGCGGTGGGCGTGGAGCACGATGTACCGGCTGGCGTTCCGCACCTCCAGCTGCACGTTCACCTCCCCGCTGAAGGTAAAGTTCTCCATGAAGGCGCTCAGCATCAGGTTGTAGTGCAGCGGCCGCAGGTGCTTCGGCAGCCGCGGCCGGGCCCACGGTGGCAACTCCTGCCGCCGCTGCCACTCCTCCTCCTCCTCCTCCTCTTCCTCCGCCGCTTCCCCGCCCCGCACCTCCTCCTCTGTCCGGCCGGGGTGGTGCCCCGCACCGGGCTGCTGCCGGGCCGCCCCCGGGAGGCTCCCGTTGCCGCTGCCCCGCGGCGGGCCGTCGGCAGCGGTGGCGCACTCCTCGAAGCGGACGCTGAGCAGCACGGCGATCATGGTCACCGCCAGCAGCGCCAGGATGGAGACGGCGAAGCCCAGCACCAGGCGCTTGTGCACAGCGATGTGCCGCTCCGTGGTGCGGGGTCTTGGCCCCGCCGCCTCTGCCCAGGGTCCCGGCGCCAGACCCCGGCTGCCGTTCGGCAGGGCGGCCTCCTCCTCGATCATCATGGGGGTGACGGGCGGGCGCTTCTCCTCCAGGGCCATCACGGCAGCGCCGCCCGCGCCTCCCGCGGGGCCGCCGCCACCCGAGGGGGCCCCGAAAGCATGGAGGGCTCCGAGGCAGGGGGGCCCTCGGCCCGGACGGGACGCGCCGCCTCTCACTTCCCGGTGAGCCGCATCACCCTGGCCGTCGGGAACTGCGCCGGGGAGCGGCTCCCGGGAGGGGGACGGGACGAGGTCGGATCAGGTCGGGCAGGAGGCGGCGAGCGCTCCCCGCCGTCCGGCCGCGCCGCGCAGGCAACTTGTGCAGCTTCTGCGGGGCACTTCAGCACATGCCGCCGAGCACACCTCGAGCCGAGGTGGGGGGGCTCTGCCGCTCCAGCCCCCCACTAGCACCGCCGCCCGCAGGGAGCTCTCCTTGCCCCGCGTCCCGAGCCGCCAGGGCCGGGGTCGGGCTCCTCGCCCGGCCCCGGCAGCACCCGAGCCATGCGCGCCCCCGGGGCGCCGCCGCGCAGGTCGGCCCGTCCCCGCGGGGCTGGCCCGGCACCGGGGCGGTGACACCGGACAGTGCTGCGGGGCCTGCCCGTCCTCCTCTTCCTGCTAGTGGGTCGGGCTCCAGAGAGTCGCTCCTCGCGGCTCCGCTTATTTTCTCTTCCCCGTCTCCTGCAGGTACAGACCAATCTCCCGGCTGGCTCGAGCAGAGGCGGCTATATATAGGCACCGGGGAGAGGCAAGGGAAGGGATGGGAAGGGGGGAGAGGCGGGCAAGCCCCGCCGCCCCTCGGCTTCAGCGGCTGCTCCGGCTGCCGGTGGTGACGGTGGCGCCCCGGGGGAGCGGGCGGGGGCGGGAGCGGTAGGCGGGGGCGACGCGGGATGAGGGAGGCTTTTCCCCGGTGTGTCACACGCGGCGGCTCCGGGGGAGGTCGCTGAGGCGGCGGCGGGAGCCCCGGCAGGGGCGGGCTGAGAGCCAGGGCCGGGCTGCGGCCGGGGACGGGGCGGCTATGAGGCCCCCGAGCTGCAGGACTGCCCGGGATTACACGCAAATGCGTGTGCTCGCCACATAAATATTGAACGCCCTTACTGTGTCGTATTTATAGAGACTTAATAAAGAGCCGCCGACTACGTGTTTGGACGACAATAGTGCTGTCATACTAACGTGGGGATGGAGCTCAGAAAAGGATAAATACTCCTACTTAAATCGATAGGATTAATGTGCCGAGGAAAAAATCGCTCCGTAAACGTTGTCAGGGACTCTCAGAAATCCCCCTGCCGGTACTGCGCGCACCCAGGACTCTCACTCCTGCTCTCCTTCCTGCCAATGCTGAACTCCGCTTCGAGGCTGCAGGGATTTAAGGGTGTGTTGAATGCTGCCTGGGTAATAAAACAGCAACGCTTGGCTTGAGTAGCCCTGGGAACGAACCCCCGTTTGGAAAACTGAATCAGCCCACTTCTTCTACCTGCCCCCAAACTTTTGCACATCGGGACTGCAAAAACACAGAGTTAATATATGCAGTGAGGATCTAGATCAATGTCTGAAAGCATCTCTGTTCCCCTTATTTTGCTTGCATACTTCAAAAACTATCTCTGTTCATTTTCTTTCTGAAGCTCTTTAGCTCCAGTCTTGTAAGCAGTTACAGATGTGTCTATCCACGGCATTCACTCCTGTGGAATCTACAGGAATATATGCTGTATGTCAAGTTAAATGTGTATATAACAATTTGCAGAATAAAGGCCTTATTTTCCATAATGAAGCAAAAAGGAAAAAAAAATTAAGTCCTACACTTCGTTCATAAGCAAAGCAAATCTGCCGTTTCATTAAATGTAATATATTAGCCATTTTACTTCAAGAGGAAATGCCTAATCTGTTTTCCCTGAATCTACAACATCTTCTAGAAATGTTACATCCCTTTGCATTCTGTTGTACAATACAAATTATCGTTTACTGACACTAAAACCAGTTTTAAATCGAAGGATTACCAGATTAAGCATAAGGAATTTACAAGCTTCCTTGTATACTCTTTATATTTCCTTATATATTCCTATAGAAGGACTGTATTTAGCTCTACTGTCCCTGGAAGGAAATGAACACAGTCTAAGAAAGGTGTGTAATCTTAATTATTCTTAATTATAAGTGTGGTGATACACTTGCTGATTGTGTTTATATGTCCTAGGAGGACTAACATTAGCATTCCCACATATTTCCTCTGGTGATATTTAACTACCCACTTGTCATAACAGGCCAAAGAACAGAAACATTTTATATATCTGAAAATAGCCTTCATTATTTGTTGACTGAAGTTTGAGGCAGAAAGGTAGAAAACGATTGCTGTGTGATTTGGGGGCGGGGGGCGGTGGAGGAAAGAAAGAAACAAACTGACACGGCAAACTAACACCCAAAGCTACAGGTTTAAAATGTCAGTTTCTATATGTTTCATTAAACCCTTTAAAAGTGGCACAAAAGGAAGTGTCTGAGTGCTTTTAAGATTTTGTATGCAGGCTGTCAGTATCAGGCACGAGTAAAATAGGCAGTGTTTCCCTCTATCGCTCTCTGCATTTGATTTTTAAGTTATATTTGTTCTCATCAGCAGTGCATGGAGACATGCAGGTAAAGATGTGATTCAAGAGTAGAATACAGCCTCGAATACAGTGGAACATTTATAAAGATTTATAATTTATAAATATTTTTAATTTTAATCACCTTTTTAATTAAATACAGTTGATTAGTTACAGCTTTCACAGGTCAAGGTTTTTTGAAGCCTTCTCAGAAAAGTAGTGTGTGGCAGGGAGTTGGGCTAACCAGTTCTGCCACTTTTAAAGAGAGGTGTACTACTGGGACAGCACAGGAGCATCATTCTGGCCTTCTTGATGTACAGCTAACAAATACATAACTCTTCAGGCTGAGATCTTCCAACCTCGGCCAAGGGAGTCAGTCACACAATTTAAGTTTGACAATATTGGTCTATAAATTGAAGGACCAATATTGGGAGAGGGTATGTAAAAGGTTTAAGGTGCATGCTATTAAGAAGCTATGAGGCCGATTCCTTTTAAGCCAAGTTGAAATAGCACTCAAAATCCTGGCACATGGCATGACTGATGGGAGTTAAGACTGTTTATATTCACCTCCAACTTTTGTCATTGCTCAAACAGACCACTGAGAGGTTTGCAACCCCTTTCCACCTCTTTGGGCTTCTTGCCAGTCTGGAGACTTGAAATAAGAAAGTGCAGCTAGGTACTGTGTTAAATAGCTCATGTGCCTCAACTCATCCATCATTCTAAAACTTCACTTTATTAGATTAACCTCCTCTTCATATTAGAAATGACAGGTTTCTAAAAGGTAGCTTGACCAGATACAGGTCAGGGAAGGTATTAACTTACTAATTTGTTCTCAAATGCTACTCTCTGCAAATAGTTCTGTGTACATACTGATACATAGCCATTTTGCTGAGAGAATACAAAGGCATGGGGCTCCAAAAAAACAATGTGTATATATCTGAGGAAAAGTCTTTTTTTTTTTTTTTTTCATTTGTTCACAGTTAGAAACATAGATGTGTGTCGCAACTCTTTTGGTCTTTCTGCAAAGACTGTTGGAAAATACATCAGATTATCAATCATTTTTTCAGCAAAACCCTGATAATGACTCCCTGTTGTTCAAAATTTCCTCTAGGCCATCAACATGTTGTATGCAATCTCATTTTATGAGCCTATAGCTTAGGGTTTCACATACTTGTACAAAATAAGAGTATGTCTCACCGTCACTGAATTGCTATGGAGATGGCCCTCCCTAGACAAGTATCAGAAGAAACTGAGATGTACTTCAGACAGCACAGTTTCCAATTCTATACCAGCTTGTAGCATGGCTAGCAAAGAGCTGACGAGGGACCCCCATAAAGCTGTAGTTTATGTTACGTTACTATTGCACACAACGCCTCTCAGTATTCACACTGGTGCTTTACAGTCTTGGAAGAAAAGCTCTGTAAATGAGCAGCCTCATTGTATATCATGCAACTGGGTACAGTTCATCCAAACTGGGGATCAGCACATTACAGCTTTCTGAGTCTGCCCAACTATTGCTGCTCTTTAACCCAAACTATTGCTGCTCTTTAACCCAATTGATCTATTCTTCTTTCATCTGGGTATAGCAGAGGTTTACAGACAGACTTTATCATACTGATTCCGCTCACAAAAACCCCAAACAAACATACAAAACATAGTAAGGGGCTCAAAAAATATCCTTCTACGCAAAGTCAAAAATCAACTGGAATTTATATTGGGAAGAATTACAGGGGAAAAAGAGTGCATCAGCCCACATCAGTGTTCCACTGATCCTTTCAGCCTCAGTCAGGCATTTCGCTGGTCATAGTTGGATTCTCCTTGCATACTTCAAAGTCAAGGATACCTATAGATCTTAACCCCTCCTGTTTAAGTCCTAAAATGGGCTACAATTCATAGCCTACTCATACATTGGTCAAAAAGCATCAATAACGTGACCTCTTAAAGTATTATAAACTATTCACTTCTCACAGACACAGATCCATGTGGCTGTTACTTACAAGACCAAGTGTTGTTTCCAAGCCACACAGCTTGCCAGTGAAGCAAAGAGGAAATTGTCAGTCCATCATCACTGGCTTTTCAGTTATGACTAATTCCCCAAAGAAGTGACGCTGCCTTACAGGGGACAGTTGAGTCCTCTGGGGCTTACAAATAGGCCAAAGGGAGTGGACTGGGACAGTGGTCCTACCTTTAGTGGTTTGGGGGTTGGTTTTGTTTGGGTTTGGGATTTTTTTCCAGAAGCATTTTCAGTAACATGTCAGGTTTAACATATGGCACTGGGGAATACACCTTCTGTTTAGTTTAAAAATTGCTGCTAAGAAAAATGCTAAGGGAAAGACTTTCTAATTAAAAGTGAAAACACTGGATTGTAAAACAAGCTGACACACAGTGATTTGTGCTAGCTTAAACATACAAAGAAAAGGAACATTCCTTCAATCATTTTCTGTTCCTTGACCCTCACGTCACCTGTATAAATGACCTTTCTTACTTGAGTTCATTGGTATTAAGCACTATTTATGTTTAGTTTATAAATATATATATATATAATAGTTTATAATATAATTAGAGATGTTTAGATGATTTGTTTATCTTGGACAAGTTTGTTTTTCCTTTTTTAAAGGAACAGATATATGACAGAGGAATTTGGTGCTGGTCTGTGTTGTGGGTAAACTCCTATGTAATGAGTAGCTGAAAGTTTGCCACAGGACAGATAGGCTCCCCAGTAATCTGGATCCTTCTTTTCCCCTCCTTCCTTTCTCTTTTATCATCACCTCTTACTTTTCTGTCCTCTCTTGAGTTTGAAGGAACATCAGAGAAGGCATCAATAGAACATTGCCTGTACACCACCAGGCCCCAGTAACCACCTGCTGCTTCCCATTCACCTTGTGCTTTGAAATCATACCATCACCAACCTTTGTTGTGAAATTTTCTTCCTTTATGTTTCAATCCTTTTAAACTATTCAGTGCTAGCCTACAAAATCATAATACTTTTTTTTTCCCCTCAAAACTCAGCATTTTCTTTCTCGAGTTTTAGGATAAAAATATCTACTTTCATGTGAGAACTAAATATTTCAAATTTCCAGTTTAGGTGGCTGAGTTGTATTCTTTCCCCCAGATGTTCTATTTTCATATTTATCCACATCTACTCAGCAACTGATTTTTCTTTTTCTTCATTTCATTTCTTTTTCTTCATTTCAGCAGTAATTTAAGGAAAACAAGTATCTTCATTTTTCTCTAACAAGTCTTAGTTAAAGTATATTTCAATTTCTTTACAATGCAGGGGGTTTTTTTCAGTGTTTTTAAATACAGCTTCTTGAAGATCTTTTTTTTTTCCGTGCATGAACCATTTCAATTCCACCAGTTCAATAATGCCATGTTGTTAGTAGTGGAATACAGAGCATAGATATAATACTGTTTGTTTCTTTCACTGAACAATTACACTTAAAACTGGCTAATTGGAATCAATTAGTAGTAAGAAGTTAGTCTCAGAGGGAGAAGAAGAATTATTTACGGGAACTCTAGATTATGTAAGGAACCAACATTTCCACACCTAGATTATGTCTTATCTGCTGCACTTTTTCATTAAAAAAATACAAAGAACGTGGTAGTGAGCAAGGCAAGGGTTTACTTCCATTAAAGTTTAGATTAAACCACATTTTTTTAAACATATGTGGATGATCTCTTCATCCATTTAACTCTTCAATACATATTCAGACTTCTGGTACTGGATTTCAGTACAGGATTTCAATACAGAGTTTAGTGTATTTTGTAAAGCATTATAAACATGCTGCACTCTTCTGTTTCTTTCAGTATCCCATTTCCATTTCACAGGCAAAAATATGGATGTTTCCTCGCAAGATCCTGATTTAGCCAAGGTAGAGCATTCCAGCTTATGTAAGAATACTTGTGCTTTGCCCCAGGTCCATATTTGTGTCCAATAGACATTATATGAGTATATGAATGTATTTTGCCAGCTCCACCATAACCATTTGTACCCTGCTATGGACTCCCTGCGTAATTGTAAGGATATGCACACTGATCTTCACCTTCACCCTTCACTGATCACCTTCACTGAACTTCACAATCAAAATACCGTAGGGATTTGTGATTTGCCAAATGTCCCGGATAAGCATAAAATAGGCAATTTTTACAGGAATGTGGCCAAAATTTAACAGCTGTGGGAATACAGCCCACAACAATCCTTCAAGAAGAATGATCTGTAAAAACAATCACAAGCATCTACAAACATAATCACTCAGATCCCTCAGTCCACATGCTGATTGATCCCAAACTTTCCCTGAGTAAGGACTGCAGGGAAAAGGTTAGCATATGTTTCTGATTGCCATGACTTTATAATTGATTCCAACAAAGCACCCTGGGACATGCTGAAACATGGCTTTCTTTGGGCTAGCCTTTAAAATGGAGCAAGAGCCAAGAGGGAGTCATAAACAGAGGGGGACAAATTATGAAAGGCAAGAGGAGTTCAGCTGATTGGGGAGGATCCTTTACTTCAGAGCTCTTGGCAAAAATTTGTCTAGGTTTGATTTTACTGGGATCCCAAGGATTAGATCCTTCTATTTCCTCACACAGTGAATAATGTGAACCAATCAAACAAGGTCTTTGAATGTAGAATATCAGTTACTGATTTAAAAACAAAACCAAAACAACTAGCTGTTTGCAGGGATTAATCTAAATGCCTCAGCAGCATTTAAGCTTTAACCTATGTTTAAAATACATGAAAATATCCTACTTGGTCATAATCCTAGATTCCAGTCTTTCAAGCTACCCATGGGTCACTCTTGATTTCCAGGATGGTTGTAAATTTGCAATTTCATTAAGCACCAAAATACATTATATATATATATGATCATTTGATGAGTCTCAGAGCACACTACCAGATACTCTGTAACACCACTCAGCTCCTAGAAAATATTTCATAATAGTTTTAAGGATTTTATTTCTTAATGCATTGATACTATTTTAAGTCTGTCTCAACTCCTGCCCCCTATTGCCCTTCATAGTGCTGATGCCATAGGCACACATCTCAGAAGAATTAAAAATGTTGTAGCTATTCTGGCTATAAAGGTCTAGAGAGTACTCAGATGCAATTTTTTTCACTGTGTTGTATGCTTCAGGTCAGCAGTCTACAGAACAGTCATGGCTGCTACTTTCTTGTTACAAAAATGTTAATCTGGCTGCTCACATGTAACTTGGATCTCAAAAGGTGTTTCACAATTAAGCTGTTCTTGGTGAGAATTCATACCCATTATCAAAGTGGCAAGATTTAACCCCTGTTGGTATAAAGTTCATGATCACAGAACACTATTGTTTCAAATAATTTGTTTATGAAATAAGACCAGAGCACTCAACAGCAGAGGCAGAAAAATTAAACAATCAAAACATTCTAGTAGAAAATTCATTCACATTGCAGACAATGAATAATTCCTTGTGTCATATCTTACCAACATGAATAATGTGTGAAAAGAAGTTTTCAGTTTTAGTTCATTTGAATTCCTTTATTCCTTAGAGAAGAAAATTAATTAACTACATTTTGATCACAATTATCCTCCTTAAGATTCTGAAGCTGTGATAAGTAGATGACCTATGTCTCATTTATTCTCTTAAAAACTTAACTTTTGATGTGGGACAGGGGCAATGAACCAACTTTGCTGCTATATAGCTTTAAGGCTTTTCACAAAATAAAATTTAACTGACAGTAAAGGAAGTGCACTCCTAATTAAAATAATATTGATTCAGCATATGGTATTTTGCCTTTGGTTTTCACTTTTTATTAGCCAAGTTGTCACTTTTCTCTTTAGTGCCACCTTGTGGGTCAGCCAGTTATAAAAGCACAGAAATCTCTCCTGCACTAAAAATAATTGTATCTGGCATTTAGAGCATCATGGGGAAAGGGGGGAGTTGTGGTTTGGGGTATCTCTTTTTTTAAGAAAAAAAGCAATAATGTATGAAGAAAATGGCTTCTATTCATTTATAATAGGTATGCAAGAAGACAGAACAATCTGTCTGGGATTGAAAGTAATGGGATCTACAGAAAAAGAAAATCAATGTTCATTTACAGGATAATCATCAAACTTACCTTAGAAAATATAAGTGGCAAGTTCTGACTTGTGTGATTTTTGCAACAAGAAAAATGCTTATGTATCTTACTGCCATTAGTTTTGCAACAGTTTTTCAAAAGAAGTAAAGCTAGATAATTGTAAACTCCCACTAATCCCACTTTCAGAAAAGATGAAGGATGAGATACAGCATCATAGCATACTTGCTTGTGAAATTCAGGGTGGATTTGCACACACCAGCTTCAGATTCTTCTGATAAAACATGGAAATTCAAAAACATACCTGAAAATTAAAAGTGTTGGGTGACACATATACTGCAAAGGACATTCAGATCAAGATTTGGCTGGACTGTGGTGACAATAAGTTTTCTCTAATACAGTACTAATAACTCAGCCATCCCCTCACCTTACAGAATGGCACATTCTTTACTTGAAGGAACTATGGACAGTGGAATTATGATCAGTTTGTCTTCTTGAAAGGAGCAGAGAGAATGTTTCTGATGTTTCTAATTTTTAAAGATCCCTTTTTGTTATTTTATTAACCCTTTTTGTTGTTTTTCTTAATGCTGACAACTTTGGAAGCTACAAGAAAGCAGTCTTTGTACGTTATAATCCCCCAAATAAAACATCTTCTTCATTTTATTCTGCATAGGCATTAAAAGCACTTTAATCTTACAAATTCAGGTTTTTAGCTAGCCAGATCCTTTGCATTCTTTCTTGATAAATACTGACTTATAAAGGAAAATAAGTCATCCCCGAAAATGCAGTTTCCCATGATCATATTATTTAGATGAAAAGAGACTAACGAGCTGCACAGGAGCATATGCCACAGCAGGTATTGAGGTTCAATGAAATTTCCCAAGGATAAAAAGCCCAGTAAACTCTCCTGCCAACAAGTAGGTATGTATCCTGCAATTTCTCTGAGTCTTAAATAAGTTCAAACACAGTACATTCAGCTCAAGCAGTAGGAAGGGTGGTCCAACACTCAGCTCACTAGCCCAAACTGTAGAAAACTCAGCAGTTGAATGCCCAGTACAGCCAGGGCCATAACCCCTGTATTCCTACCCCTTTGCTAATGTCATTCCTCCAAACAATGGAAAAGCCTTTGAGGAAAAGAGCTATTAATGACTGTATGGTGTCTGAATGCTACATCCCATGAAAACACTGAGATAGCAATGTCTGAGATAGCCTATCATGTTCCAAAATTTGCTGTGAGCTGAATAGCCACCCACTGCAAAACACTGATGGGCAAATGCTTCTCTACTGAGAAGATGGCAGGGGGGAAAGGAGTTGCAATAAGGTTGAGTGAAGAACAACACATGACAAGTAAGAGAGGTTTCACCCTGTGCTCACATCTCAGCAATTGCTGAGGATACAACTACAGAGACAGCTGTCTCTGCTTGACTCCACCATGCATCAGTTATTCTTATCACTCTTTTCCCTCCCAAACCTTCACATAGACCAGACTATGATCAGTTACCAGGTGCTTCTACATAGTTACCAGCACCAGAAGACAAACACTGGAAACCTGTCTCTCTGAAAGTTGCACTGACTGGACTGAGAAATGGCCACATGCTTAAAAATAGGATTTGAACATCCTTGAAAATCCTGAAATTCCAAAAAAGCATCAATGAAGTTTAAATGGCGAGTGTGAGTGTAATGGCATAAAACAAATACTCTAAAGAAAAAGTAATGGGATACCCAGGACTGCAACCACTGTTCACACAGAAGGTCCTTGTGCTATTTTTGAGAAGTACGTAATAGAACCAAATTCCATTTTCTATGAGGGGTTTTTAGCTTCTGCTGCATCAGAAACAACATACATGCACCACAAGCTATGCTTTTGCCAGGCCAGTCTCCTACCAGACACACCAAGCGTGATGCCCCTCAGCCCCAGCTGGGTGCAGTCTGACCCATCTCACCAGCAGCTCGTGAGGAGCCAGGTTCCACAAGTCAGACAGTGACAGTATCCAGACCCCAGTTTTGCAGGGCTGTGTCCATCTTGGCTGTCACACTCCTCAGACAGACATTTTCTCATGTACCTCCCTTCCTGAAGAAGCTGCCCAATTTGCTTTTGAGAAGTTACGTACATAAATAATTTCATACAGTTTTATTTGAAATGCAAGTTCTCCAGACCCCAGAAAGTTCCAGTTTTAACACTATATGGATATGCAGATGGGAAACTTAATTTTCCTAGACTGCAGGATAGAGCAGACTAGCAGTGTCACCCTGCTTCAGCAAACACCAGAGCCTTGCCTTTTGCAGTATTTTTAGTATGTCTATAAGGCACAGCATCACCTGGAAGAGCTGTGATTCAGCTGGGGTTAAAAGATTTAGCTGCTTCAAACACCATGCTGTTCACACTGCTCCAACATGTTTTTCAGCAGGATTACCTGTGCAAGAGCAAGCACCACACAGTCATCACATAGTGCTGTCATCAGAGGTAGCCTCAGGGTCTCTGCATAGCACTGAGCTGTACTGCACAGCTAAATATCACTAAGGCAGCATAAGCCTACTCTGAGCAGCAGAAGCCTGCTGTACATGCTTATAGTGAAGGCAAGCATCCCCATTCCATGCCAGCCTATCCAACCATAGGATCATATTCCCCACAAATAACAAACAACTCAAAGCCACACCCTGTAAATGCAAGGGGTTGCAAACTCAGTTATGAGCCCCTACTCTAATTTCAGACACTCTAGCCGAGCCCATTCAGGTGGGAGCAGGAATGTCCACAGATATTCTTTCCTGCTAGCTTTAGAGCAAACAATAGCAGGTTATCCTTCCCTACCTCTCCTTCTTTTGTTGCAGCCTCCTAGCTCCCTGCTTGGCAGTTTTCCTCTCCACATAGCTTTTTCCACCACTTCTGTCAGCCTGTATCTCTGAAGCCTCTTCAGGGCAGCCTGCAGCCTTACCATTTGCTGCTCTGTGATGCCCAGGCAGCTGTCTCTTACAGCAGCTGGTTTAGATCCACAGCTTGAGCTCAGATAGAGGATATAATTAAGCCATTCATTAACCCTTCCTAAAGGTGTGAGCAGGCACAGTGTACGCACTCCATCTCAGTAACTGAGGGGTGTAGGAGCATCTGTAGGTCATCATCACACATATGGGCCAGCACTAAGGAGCCCAGGTGCCAATGGGCTTTACAGACACATCTTTACCAACGGCAGAAGGAAGGTTAAAACTGGGTGAGATTTTGGAGTGTCTTCTTTTCATGAATATCCTTTTGTCTTCCCCTCCTCCCCAAAGCTGATGCCTTTTGCTTGAACCATTTCATCCTACTTTAACTCCCCTATCAGTCTCCAGACATCTCATCTCAGGTTTAGTCTCCATTCCTCAGGCTCCTCATCGCAGCATCAATCTCTTGGAACAGCGGTGTTGAAAATCATGACATGACATTTACAAAGAAAATTTTTATGTGAGATTTCCAATAAGGTCTCAGATCTCATGGTGAGGGCCTAATAGTCTTTGTACAGCTAACAGATAGCAAAGCAGATTTTTTTTTTTCTGTAGTTTTGATTCTGAAATGCATCATAGCAGAGTGCAGTTTAAATATAAGCAGAAAACACTGCTCAGTTGTAAAGTCTCTTAGAATTAACTTTCTCAAGAAATATTTTTAAGGCTGACAAATCATGTGCAAGGTCTTTTCCCAAAGGAGAATTTTTCTTGGATTCATTTAGTAGTTGAAGGTTGTGTCATATGTCATTGGAAAGGTAATTTTTCCTAGTTTATGAAAAATGCCTTGAATTTGACTTTGCTGTCACAGGGGAATAATGATATCTATACAGGTAATAAACTGGCACACAGAGATTGCTATTGGTAGCTTTGCAAGAAGTATACAATTTTATGGGGAATGATAGGAAGTAAAAGGGTGAATTAATATCAAATATGCAATTTATTTCTATAATGTCTACATGACTCAGGTTTCCAGCATCTGTAATATTCTTTTAAATATTAATAGTTAAAGCATAACAAACACAAGATCATTTTAGAGGAACTAATGCACAGCTCTGTAAATTCAGTAAGGGATGGCTATTAATGTTCTCTTTTGTCTTCCAGACGGAAAATCAAAGCTATTTAAATTACAGGATGCATATAAAATCAATGTATGTTGATAAGGTGTGCACATTAACGATAATGTTTGCAAACATTCTTTGTAGCTTGTATATATAATCTTCTCTTTCTGGATAGTTGGACACATTAGCTGGCATCATCAAGAGCTCCTTAAATTAATTTTTTTCTTTGCTTTCTTTAAATAATTAATTTTTAAGCCTGTATCATAGAAGTCTAGGGGAGGCTGTAATGGCACAGGTGTGTGCTCTCTGATGAGTGGGATGTACCCATACAGCCTGTTTGCCCAGGCTGAGGCTGGAAACTGAGGAAGCTGGTTCATGGTGCTGAGCTAAGATCTGGACACAGGATGGCCCTGCAGCTGAGGTTACCCAACCTTGGCCCCACTGCCAGGGAACGACCACTGGCAGCTCCTGCCTCCTAGCTAAGACCCCCACCAGCCCACAGGATGCTTCCCAACATGGCACCCCTGGGCAGTTGGTCACAACCATGGGGTTGATCACTTCATGGGTGGAGCATAGGGTAGCAAGTCAGGCCCCCATGGCCTAGCTGGAGGCAGCCTATCACTGTTCATATGGTGTGCAAGTGCCATGGCAAAAGCACTGGAGATCTTGTTTCCTAAGCTGAATTGAGTCCAAGGTGGGGGGAGTGAAGTGTAGATGCTGGCTGAGTGGAAAACAGGCAACCAAGAGCACAAATGTAGGTTGGGACTATGATCAAATGTGCAAAATAAGCTTAGCTTTAGCTTAGGAAGTGATTATTGAAATCCTATATTGTGTACTGAACATGCAGCTTTGGCTCATGACAGCTACACTAGAGATTTAACAAACTAAAAAGAAGCAAGAATAAACCAGTGATTTTATTTTAATTATTTTTATCTATTCATTCAGCACATCCATATTTGCACCCACATTGCATAATTAAAACCAGTTAGAGAATTTTCCATTCCACATGGAGTGGTCCGGCTAAGCCTTGTAGCTGGCTCCATAAGCCTCAGCCTTAGTATTCATCATCGTTTACTGAGGTCTATGCAGGCATAAAAATGCTCACACACATACTTGCAACAAGTTCAGAGGCCAGAACTTCCAATGCAGAACATTTGTCTCTAGGCCTTCTGCCATCAAATATATTGTAATATATTATATCAAATATACATATATCAAATACATATTTTTTTATTGTGAAAATAGAATGAGGTGGCCTTTTGCCCATCAGTAAGTCACTGAATAAAAAGGGATCTTAAAAATCTTGGGAAGTCACCTTGACAGAATCACAGCAGAGGACACACAAGACATTGTTCCTCAAGAAAGGAGCTCTGCTGGCTGTGGGCAATGGCACTGCAGGATGTCCTTACTGGGGTATACACAGAAAGGCACTGACACTGAGTTAGCTCCCCTCATCAGGAACTTCCAAACAGAATCTGGGGAGAGCTACAGCCCAAATACATAGAAGATAAATACACCAGATACAACCATATTAACATGAAGGGGTTTTTTCCAGTTTCTGCATGGGCTGAAGCCCTTTTACTTCAAAGCAAATGTTTCCCAAATAAAAATGTCAGAAGTGATCTCCTGAAAAGCTTTTGTCATATGAACAATTCCAACCTAAGAAAACCATGACAGGTCTATTTCTCTGTAGTCAAATTTACTGGAAATATCTGAAACACAATATATGTTTTTCAGTGAGATATGCAGGAACAAAACCCCCTGTTCCAAGGTCAGCACTGAAGCTTAAAAATTTTATTTTTGGGATAACCAGGAATGCTCTGTTGCCTCTCAAACTTGAGCCCAGACGCATGAGCAAAATATTGGATCTCACTTTCAAAGGTGCAACTTTAAAAGAGATGGCTTGACAGGAAAGTTGAATCAGCCTTTCTCTTCTTGGCAAGGTGCCTAATGAGGTACAGAAAAAAAGGGTTACACCTGTTTAGAAGCCAGCTGAGCCAAAAGACTTTTTACAGAAATAGAAAGGGATGCTCAATAAGAACGAGAACCTGAATCATTATTGTCAGAAGCTTGACTGGGTGGCAGGAACAGGGGTACAATGGAAAAGTGGCAGCCGCATAATCAATGCCACATCTAAGGCATACCACAGACTGTGGTTTATTTTATTGCTATCTTCCTGTACTACCTCCCCAAACTGAAGATAAGTTTAATAATCATGATCTAAAATAATATTTCACCCAGTGCCAAATATTGACAATAATTTCTTGCAAATGGCTTCTTGCTCAATAAAAATTAATTAAGGAAACTATGTAAAAAATATCTTTTTCGGTAGAATATGCTCAATACAAAGAAAACAAAGCATCCTTTTGGAAAGATTCTATTGACAATAATCCTGAACATCACCATTTTCAGCAGATATAAGACCTGTCACACAGTAGCCACTAAATTAAACTGCAGATTTGTCCGTTGTCTGTTAAAATGCATTCCTATGGCAGATGTAAAGTTCAAAATCAATCTGAGCTTTGCCAGTAGCTCCAAAATGAACAGTCATGCACAGAACTTCATATAATGACATTTAAAGTGTGCACAGATACACCCATCTCACGTACAATTTAAATATTGTATCTAAAAAGAATTGAGGAAAAGTATGATCTATTTTATACGTTTTCCCAAGACTGCTGCAAGAAAGAGCAGTCAGTTTAAACTGAAAACAAAATTATTATATGCCTTTCTTCACAAATCAGGAAATTATTCACATTATGTGACCATAAAGCAATATTATTGTAATGATCATTGTGTTTAGCATTCAACTAAAATTTGTGTGCTTTTTCTTCTTCTGAGTACAATGTATAAATGGGTATTTTGGGGGAGGAAGGAGAAAAAGGGAGAATCAGACTGTGTCAGATTTAGTATATACAAAGAATTTGACATAAAATTGTTCCAGATTTGGTTAAGATTTCTTGGAGCTACTGTATGCATGTATGTAAGTTAATAATGCTAAGGAATAAGAAAGCATGTCAGTAGTACCATTCATTTTTTTCTTCATAAATTGAAGTATTTCCTCTCCTGTGCCTTTGTATTTGGTTCTTCATACATGTTTTCTGAATATCTGAGGGGATTATCCATGTCCATTAATTTTCTAATTTTATCTGTCAAATAAATTCTCCAATTTCCTTTATTTTTTAGTAAAACTATGCACAAACGTACAGCTCAGTGGAAATTGCTTCTGGAGGATACTATAATAGATGCTAGTCAGGTATATTATATGAAAAAGGGTTTGTTTATTTCTCCATTTAATCTGACACAATTAGGATACTACAAAGTAGAATATAATTTGTGTCCTGTGTCTCTTGAGGTCCTCTGAAGAAGCTGAACACTATGTAACTCTTTACTTTCCCCTATACACAGAATCTGCCAATTTTTTTTCTGAAGGAAGTTATTATATCTTGATTATCAAGAAATATTTTACAGGACAAGTATTTTCTCCTCAACAGTATTATTAACCTTTGGTAATGGTCTTTTCTAAAGGGTAATTAATATGTGGTCAGCAGTGCACATTTCACTAGCTGTCAGCACCCTGGCCATGTCAGCAGGCCATTGATCATTCTCTGGCATGGGCTATCTGAAGCCCATTAGATGAACAACTTCTCAACTGAGCAGTTTTTGAAATCCAAATAGTGATTATACAATTCTTACAGATTTCAGTAGTAATGAGTCACAAAGTGACCGAATGTGGGATGAACCACCCTTGAGTGGTAGAAGGGACAAGTGACAATAATTAAGAAGTCTTTCTGCATAGACTTGGTCCAAAACTTCATAGGTTGGAGGAGACATTGTAAACTGATCGTTGTCTCTTTGCCTTTGGAATTAGTTTTCTTAGCATGATCAGACTGTAGGAGGGCAAGCATGAATCATGTAGCTGTACTCATCAAACTACCGGGCTTAGTGCTCAGCCTGGTCAATGAGGAGTGAAGATCGAAACTGTCCTCAGCATGACTGACTCCTAGGTCAGGTGCTTAGAAAAAGGATGATGTTCTATGTAGCACAATCCTGCTCATTCACCTGGGCTATCAAAGCTTCATATGTGCCTGAACACACTGACAAAAAGCATGGGGCTTCCTCTTTGCTTTACTTTTGTGACTTCAATGCACCAAGCCCCAAGAAAATAGATAGTAGGTTTCTTTGACTTTGCAGATGAAAAGTCTAAGTAATTATGTTGGCATCTTTGAAAAATAATGCTTCAGTTTTATAAACTATTTCAGAAATCTGAGGGTTTGAGCCAATTCCAATATTGGACTTACACAACACCCACACTCACCTACCCTCTTATCTGCTTGATATAGTAGCTGCAAAGCTGTGTAGGAAGATAGAAACAACTGCTATTTATTTTGATTACTCTTAGTTGATTTCTTCCTTTTTCTTTATTGCTCTCTCTCTTTCAAATTAGTCATTTATGATCCTGGGATATGATAATCCACTTCTACAGCTTTATGTCACACCTTCATTCTTTTTTTTAACCCATTTGTAATATATATTACACAAGTAATGTGCATTGCAAAATATTAGGCAATTCTCTGTTTCTTTGCTAGGTTAAAGAGTGATTTACTTTTTCAATTTATTTTCAATGAAAGTTAGGAAATGACAGCTGTATTTGTTTTTTACTATGTAAAGTGAATGATAATGGCTCACCAGCTGATTTATTTTTCTGTTCTTCCTACATTGTGCTACAATGGTTGTAAAATATTCATCTGGTTTAGCTTGGAAGAACTATACTTGACTATAACAAGTCCTTTGCCTTTGAAATTTAAAAATATAAAAATAAATAACAGTAATGTCTGGGGAGAATAAATTCTTGCCAAGGGCTTAAATCTATGCAGGGTTATCCTAACTATTCCTTACAGATCCGCAAGGATGCAGTGAAAGGGATATTTTAGAGGGCTTCCAGAAGTTGCTCAACTTTCTTCAAATATGTAGCCATGACTAAAAGGAGTTAAACTGTTTCTTTTATGTTTAAGAAATGGTTTAGAATTTATTTTTTTCCATAATTACCTTAATGTCAATCAAAATGATCCAAAAGTCTTGAAGGGAAAAATGTATAAGATGTTTTAAAACAACTCTATTAATAATATATGGATTGACAGAAGAGGTTGTGAGGAGGCTGAGGAGGCACATTAAAATTTCCTGTCAAAAAACTCTTCCTGCACACACAGTTATCTTTTTCTTCTCATATGACAATACCAAAAGTTACTCCTCTTCAACAGATCTTCCAGAATAGGTGTCAATGGAGGTAAGACAACTATACTACAGTCAAACCCATAGATTTGCTGCAGTACTGCTACTGTCAGCTTAGCAATGTTGTCATCTCCGTGCTCATGGCACTCTGACCTCGGTACTCAAGAGCTAATTTAAGTGCCACCTACATGCTTATACTCAAAACTTTGATACTAAACACTACCTTGAAGCAGGTGTTTTCCCAAAAAGGATTCAGATCCATATCTCCCAAAATAAATCATAGTGTTATATTCTCTCCCTGCATATGAAGATGTGACTTTCAATACCCTCAAAGCGAGGAGGGTTCACCCTGTTTCATACACAATCGCTGGAGGTTCTATCCACTTAACTCTAAAATGCAGGAGTCCTGGTTTTAAGAAAAATAAGCATTGAAAGAACCATGTGATGTAAGACATGCCATTTAGACTTTCCCCTCCTGTACAGTTCCTCACTAGCTAGTTCCACATTCTGACCTGTTTCTCATGAGGTCTTCTGTAGATTCCAAGAATTTATCCTTTTTATAGTAGCCTGAGCATTTGTGTACATATATATTTGCAAAGAGGGAGTATTTTTATGTACTAGTTTCATGGCAATTTCAAGACATATAATACCTTTATCCTTACCTGTTTTCTACTTACCACTAAGTGGTTGCACATATATTGTCAATTCCTTAGCAATTACATGAATTAAAAGCTGGTGAACAGTGATTATCCCAAGGTTTTCACCAGTCTTCCCCTCACTCAGCCAACAGTGTTGTTCAGTTTAAAAATGTGAAGAGGACTCCATGCTCAGTACTGAATGCAAAGAATAGTCGGAACAAAAACCTCATGCTCAGATATCTCAAACAATTATTTTCAGGCTTAAATGTAAATTAGAGCTAAACACAATCATTCTCAAATGTGTAAATAATGCACAGGGTTTACTCTGTAAGTGTTCATGACAATACTCTTTCAGTGATGATATAAACATCATTCATGTGATGTGATAATACACAAAAAATACTTTCCCAGAAGCAAGGTGTGATCTGAAAAACATGACTTTCATTGAAGTATCATGTGTTACTGCTTAAAGTATGGTTTCTAGCCTAAAATGAAACTTTTTATAATTTCTACCATAAAGGCTCCATATACCTATCTCACGCTGACAACTGTCAGCTCAAATCTGATGAAGTTCCAAAGTAAAATTATGTTCTGCTATTGGGCAGTCCTGCAAACTGGCTCCATGCATCTGATGTCACACACCATCAGCAGCAAGGGTGCTGCAGCCTGAACTCAGGCAGTTTCCCTGCTGAGTAAGAGCAAACCAGGGATCATGTGGCTCATCAGTGGTAACAGAAGGAAAAAGCAGCAAGCAGATATTGTAGTCAGAAGTCGTCGTTTATGACGGAATACACAAAGGGAGGTCAATTATCCCCGTTGTTCAGAGTGGCCTTTCACAGCTGAGGCAAAGCATTTTAAGACTCACTAAAGCATTCAAATACCTCTAAGCCTGCTTATTCAGGTAAGGGTTTCTGCTAGAAAGCCTGGAGCTATGCCATGGGAGCAGCATTGTGGAGAACAGGGATGGAGGAAAGGGGCAGGCTAGGGCTGCAGGCCAGCCAGCAGTTGACAATCATGGCTGGATGCCTCTAGGTCCTTCCTCCCCGAGCACTGACTTACAAAGGCTTTCCTTGCTGTAGGTTGCTGCTCCTCTCCTGAAGTCTCAGCAAGTCACTTAGGGCTGCCAAGGTTTTGAATCCAGACCTGCCTCAGGATTTGTGATGTGCTGGGCCTGGCAGGACTGAGTAGCACTGGTAGTGCCCTGAACAACATACTGGCAGCTGCTGAAAATTTTTTAGGATGCCATCATCTCAGCTGTTGTCGTGCAAAAAGACCTGCCTGTGAGAGGAGAGGAAACTCCACAGGTTTTTGCTTCCTCTGCTGTCACACCTTTTCAGTCAACCAACTGATTTAAACCAAGTGTGGATCTGAGCTAAACAAAAGCCCCAACAGTCTGATTCTCATAAATGTTTAATGACACTTTGCACCACTCTATCAGCTTAAAAGGGCCTCATAGATTTAGAAAAACTACTTTTGCATTCCCTGTAATGCTTCTGATGTTACATATAAGGTACAAAGTAGCATTCATATAAATAAGAGTCCAGATCTAAAATGCAGTCTTTCAAAATTTCTACAGAGAGAAAGAAAACGTGCTTAGCAATGATCTCATCCAACAAGATAATCCCACAGCTATGCAATTACCTTACAGTTTACTATAAAAAAATGCTACCATAATTGTGGCAGTAATTAGCAAGTAAAAAAAAAAAAAGTGAAATATATTAGCATGAAAAGTTGCTAGTATATGCATCTGGTGCAAAGGTTGGCTTGAGTCTGGCTTCATCTTTAGTCAGTTTAAAGATCATGGGATTTTTGCCTACATTCATCTGCAAGTTAGAAGCAGTAAACAATGGTGAAAGCTGTAAACTTACCCAATCTTTTTGAATAAAAGTACTGCACATGATGGGAGAAGAAAATCCCTAGTTACAACCCTATTTTCTGCTTCCAACTTTTGAGGCCATGTCCTTTGCACTGGGGACAAAGGGATTTTTTTTGCTAGAAAACCACAGGAAAAGCTCTCATTATTGTCAATAAGTCAACAATATTTTTTTGACTGGTAGGATTCTTAAAAATACATTGACAGTCTGTGGTAGACTGACCTTGGCTGGATGTCAGGTACCCACTAAAGCTGCTCTGTCCCTCCCCTCCTCAGCTGGACAGGGGAGATAAAATACAACCAAAAGTTCACAGGTCTAGATAAGGACAGGGAGAGATCAGTCATGAGTGGCCATGATGGGCAAAACAGTCTTGGCTTGGGGAAATTAACTGAATTTATTACCAATCAAATCAGAGTAGGATAATAAGAAAACAGAAACAAATCTTCACACACCTTCCTCTAACCCCTCCCTTCTTCTTCACAGGCTTAAGTTTATTTCCAATTTTCTCTACCTCCTCCACTCCACTGGTGCAGGGGAATGGGGAATTGGGACTATGTGTGGTCAGTCCATCACACATTGTCCTTATGGCTCCTTCTTCCTCAGGGAGAGGACTCCTCACACTCTTCCCCTGCTACAGCTTGGGGTGCCTCAATGGAAGACAGTTGCCCACAGACTTCAACTCACCGCAGGCTGCAGCTCTTCACAAAATGCTCCAGTATGGGTCCCTCTCACAGAGTGTAGTGCCTTAGGAACAGACTGCTCCAGCATGAGTCCCTTGCAGAGTCACAAGACCTGCCAGCAAACCTGTTCCACAGGGGCATCTCTCTCTGCAGGGCCATGGGTCCTGCCATGACCCTGCTCCAGCACAGACTTCCAGCAGGGTCACAGCCTCCTTCAGGTTTCAGGCTGTTCCAGGTGCTCCATGGGTGCAGTGTCACAGCCTTCACAAGTGTCACAGTTTTCACCATGGGCTGCACCTGGAGCACCTTCTCCCCCTCCCTGTCCACTGACCGTAATGTCTTCAGGGTTGTTGCTCTCACATTTTCTCACTCTGCTCTCTGACTGCTGTTGCACAGGCTTTGTTTCACCCCTCTTAAATCTGTTATCCCAGAGGCATTACCACCATCACTGATGTGCTCAGCTTTGGCCAGCAGCAGGTTGCTCTTGGAGCCAGCTGGTATTGGCTCTGTTGGACATGGGGGAAGCTTCTGTCAGCTTCTCACAGAAGCCACCGCCTGCAGACCCCTGCAACCAGAACCTTGCCATGCAAACCAAATACACTGTCAGTGAAGAAATAAGTGCCAGAAACTGTGCTGTCAAAACCCGCTTTGCTCCGTCGGTCTGATTCACGTTCTTTCAGGGACCTTGTACGAGATGGGATATATAAGGAGGGGGATACAAGAGGAGTGAAAATTTTGGACATATCCCTTTCAGGTCTCCTTTACATTCCAAAAACACTGCAAAAAGGACTTCAGGGAGTATTTTCAGGAGCTGCCAATGCTCTTTTCCCTCCACGGTCTCTACAGACCTTGCAGAGAGGGAGGTAACTCCCATTCTGCCCCACAAACTGGTGGCTGCTCTGACCTGCCCCCTGGAGCAGCCCATTCTGCCCATGGACCTTAAGCGGAGCTTTGGCAGGCTGATGATGACTGACATTAATTCCCCTGTAAGGTGAAAAAATTCCAGAGAACAGAATGAAGAGACCAGAGAATCAGACTGGAGATCCAAATTCCAGTCATGTTCCCAGCCCAAATTAACCATAGCGGCCACTGCACAGATGTAATAATTGAAGAACAGGCTGCATAAATATAAAGGTGTGTGATTTTTATATTTGCCATTTTAAAAACCAGTGATAGTCACACAGTGAGGAAAATGCTGCATTTTATGAGTCATCAGCCCCCTTTATGAGATACATTTTGGACTGTATATCACTGTATGGCAAGGGAAAGTATTTCAATAAGATTAATTAGCTGATGTTTGTAAAACATTTTGAATCTGGGAAGCACCATATAAATGTGAGCTATTATTATTGTTATTTATTATAAGGGAGATGCAAATCCTCTCTAACTGTTGACTAAAGCCTTGCAATTTTTATGGTCACAACTTTGTCAAAAAGATTTTTATCTTCCTAGCAGCAATGTGCTCCCAAAGATGTTGAGTCTTAAATCAACAGCTGTTATACCTCAAGCAAGTTATGAATTTTCCTTGATTTACAGCAGCCGGGTTTTTTTATTTTTCTTTTTAGGGATGTTGCAGGGAGAAATGTGTCCTTTTCCAAAGATGTAACATAATGCCAAGAGTTCCTCAGAGGAAAACCACATTCACCCCAGTGAGGCTACTAAATCCATGTTCAGGCACTCAGTAAATGACCTGGTTTTCAACACACAGAGGAGGTAGCGATTCCCACTGAACATGCCAGGAGCAGCTCTGGGAACATGCACCCTTAGCAACACTACTTATTTTCTTGTCTAGGTCTGGCTACAGGATCCTATGTTTAGACATGGCTAGATTGTTTTTTGTTTGTTTTTGTCTGTTCGTAGCTACCTGTTTGTTTGCTTTAAATTCTGGTCCATCATACAGAGAGAGTTGTGCAAATACCGAGGGAGCTTGAGTTATTCAACAGAGTCCCTGAAGGGAAAGGAAGCTCCCTTCCAGCTTCCCCAGAGCCCTGGTAATTATTCCACATGGTAAGAATTTCTAAGGGAATCCCCAGGGGTAGTTGTTGTAGCATTTTTGTATTCTCTTAACCTGATGCAGACAGCAACACATGTGCAAGCCAAGGACAGATAAAATACCTTGGGCTTGAGTGCAAATGGATTCTTTTTGCAGATTCCCCTTGAGGGTGCCAGCATGGGCAATGTTTACTGGAAACTGAGACCAGTTGTGTGAACGAAAGCTATTCTCTCCATCAATGCTGTTGAAAAAAGCACCTGAAAGAAACAGAGGATGAAATTTGTTGTATTCATCCATTAAGATCACTTAGAGGGGAGTTCTGGGAAGCCCTGACTCTCCTGTAGGCAGTGGGAGTGTTGCACATTTTCCACATGCATGCATACAGCCTACCTTTGCAACTATGTCATTTGATCAGGAAAGTTTGAAAACCCTGGCTTTTTGCACACCTGCAACATGGCATATGCAGTGCTACAGACTTGGGGCAGAGTGGCTGGAAAGCTGCCCAGTGGAAAAGGACCTGGAGTGCTGGTTCACAGCAGCTAAATATGAGCCGTCAGTGTGCCCAGGTGATCAAGAAGGCCAATGGCATCCTGGATTGTATCAGAAATAGTGTGGCCAGCAGGACCAGGGCAGTGACAGTGCCCCCTTGTACTCAGCACTGATGAGGCCACACTTCGAGTCCTGTGTTCAGTTTTGGGCCCCTCAGTACAAGAAGGACATTGAGTTGCTGTAGCATGTCCAGGGAAGAGCAGCGAAGCTGGTGAAGGGTCTGGAGCACAAGTCATATGAGAGGTGGTTGAGGGAGGTGGGGTTTTCTAGCCTGAAGAAAAGAAGGCTCAGGGAGGAACTTACCACTCTCTGTAACTATCTGACAGGAGGTTGTCGTGAGGTGGGGATCAGTCTCTTCTACCAGATAACAAGAGACAGGCTAAGAGGAAATGGCCTCTTGTTGCATCAGGTGAGGTTTAGATTGGGTATTAGAAAAAATTCATCACAGAAAGGGTTATCAGGTACTAGAACAAGCTCCTCAGGGGAGTGGTTGAACCACGAACCCTGGAGGTATTTAAAAAATGTGTAGATGTGGCACTTGAGGACATGGTTTATTGGTGGACTTGGCAGTACTGGATTGATGGTTGGACTTGAGGATCTTAAAGGCCTTTTCCAATCTAAATGATGCTATGATAATTTTCAAGGGAAAATGTATATCACACATGATACATGAAATTTATTTGAAGTTGTGAGATGCAGATGTCCTTTCCTATCATGCCTGGTTTTTTTGTATAACAAACATTTTTGTCCAGCAGTTCACTTTAAAGACTTCAGCAGAGAACTTCTCCAGATTATTGCTGAAACAGGTTTGCTCACTGAGAGAGCCAGCCAATTTCGCCATCTTATCAGTGAAATATGTATTTTATTGTTTAGGACATTCAGTGCTGGAAGTATGTGTACAGCTTTTCCTTCTTCTGCCTGCCTTCACAACATAAATCCACCAGGAGGTCCAGCTCCAACTAACAGAATCTTCTGCAGACCATGGTAAGCTCCTATCCCAACCCCAAGCTCCGTGAATCCTTATAAGTCACCTATCCACAACTGAGTGCAAGTTACAGTCACCTACTTACAAATCAGCAGGTTGTTGCAACTGTTTTGGGCCAAATTCTGCCAGTCTCTTCATGTGGATGACTAACTCAGCAACAGTGAAATGCAGTTATAGGGTAAGGCAGGAGAGGTTTTGTTGCTGGTTTTTAAATTAAAAAAAAAAAAAAAAAAAAAAAAAAAAAAAAACAGCTTGCTGTTTTTTAAATAAGATTCTATTACTATGTGGAGCAAACAGCCATCCCCCATGGAAGAAAAGAAGGTGGCATTGAAGGGTAAAGGACTCACATGTGGGTC
Organism: Acropternis orthonyx; assembly: GCA_035583155.1. NCBI lineage: Eukaryota > Metazoa > Chordata > Aves > Passeriformes > Rhinocryptidae > Acropternis > Acropternis orthonyx. The sequence continues at coordinate 35,808,734 of JAWWEU010000040.1, read as the reverse complement.
ATACTTGCTTCTCCCACCCCACAGTAGAAACTCTTCATCCACAGGGATCTCCTCTACTGGTTCTTGAATTTGGCCCATAAATAGGACTTCAAAGCATTTATGCAATAAATGTTAACTTAAAAATTGTGGTGTCTTATTTATTTTACCTGCATACTGTAGCACTGGTATTTCAGGATGGATGTTTTGGTTGTGGTTTTTTTCAAAAAATAAGTGTATTTTAATGAAATCCTGCAGTAAATAATTCTATTTGTACTTCAGGGCTGTCAAATAGTTCATGAAAAATCAACTTAAAATAAATACTTCTATTAAAAATGTTGTCATTTTTTCTTAACTCCAGTCTGCCTCTATAGCCATACCGAAAGACATGAATATTTCTCTTTGACACGTATTTGGCTGAGAGGGTTATATTTTGCTCTAAGCGTTTCCCACTAAACATTGTGACAAAATTATGTGGATGTTGCATGGCAATTTGATGTTTAAACTGAAATTTAAAAACTGCTTGTACATGCACATCTTTATGATTCATTAGATCATGCCATGAAAGCCCCTGTATCTCAGTTAGTATTCTGTTGAATCCACATCTACCTTAAATTCGTAGACATTGTTATCCTTGCATGAGAATCACTATTTCTGGGCTTTACAGAGATTAACCAGACTTTACTTCCCACTATTGAAAATGCTTCTGTGACATGCCGTGCACTGGCAATGGAATAAGATTTTGACAGGTGCAAGAAATTGCCATGTCCCCTAAGATTTCATTGGCTTTTGACAAGTAGATGAGCCCCAGAAAGCTGCTGGGTACTGCTGCATGGGATCAGTTACTGCGAGTACTAGGAAAAGGTGTTAACCAAGCAATCTGCATATACTCAGCTGTGGGAGTTCCAAGGGAATGGAGCCTCTCCAGCATAGCTCAAGGAACAGAGTGTGCAGTTCCCATCCTGCAAACCTGGCTGTGCAGGATAGGGGAAGAGCCAGAGAAGAACTGAGCCACTGCTTCATTTCCTCTTAATCCCCATTGCCCCATTCAAGCTCATGGTAGTTTAAGGAATGGGAATGAGTTTGGCAGAATCAAACCTGCCCTCAGAAGCTAAGCTCGTCTTACACCATCAGATACTCTGTATTTAACAACACAGTCATGCAGTGACTGGAAAAAAGATTTGCTGTGCCAGATGGGCATGCACAGCTAATTTATCTGTGAAAATAGTCAGCCTCACTGAGTCCAACCTTGTCAGAGGTGCACTGAATGAGTCTGTACAATCAGTGCACATCATTCCTCTTTGCTTGGTGCATGCTTTGTACCTCTCAGTATTGACATTCAGGTGGAAGAATACAAGCACATATTGTCCTGTGATAACATCTTTTAAAATTCTATTCAAATTATAAAAATACCTGTTTGTGCTGAACATAAACAGCATCTGCACATGATGTGTCACGTGGTCAAAATTTTTATTGGTATCTGCTGTGCTGCAGAGAAGTCTTGCACTGAAAGAACCAGCTCTTTTCTCAAAAAGTCTGTGTGACTCTGAGCTGAGACTCTGGCCCACGGGAGGATAACCCTTGCATGTAATTCCACCTAACTGGATGCTTCCCATTAAGCCTGAGCTTGCAATTTAATTCCTTGCATTCACAGTCAGGAGTCCCAGCAGCCTGCTTAGATCACACCTGCACGAGTAATCCCTTTTCTCCTGGTTCCCCCTGACCTCCAGCCTCAGCACCAATCTCTGCTTTGAGCACCCAGGAACAGAAGAGGGGAGGAAAGAGCAGGAAAGAAAGAGTCCTTGTGCTTCCCCTCTTTTCCTCTGGACCTTAGCAGGTGTAAGGAGCACATGGTGTACAAGAAGTGGATGGATTTATGCTATCTTAAGAAGAGATGAGTCTTCCTGCTGTCTTCAGCTACCTAAAGAAGTGTATAGACAGGGCAGAAACAGACTTCTCTCAAAAGCCAGGATGAGAAACAGGGACACAAGTTGCAACACAGGAAACTTCAATTAGAAATTAGGAGACAAAAATTCTCCCTAAGGGCAATCAAACATTTGACAAAGACTGACCAGAGAGAATATAGCATCTTCATCAATAGAGATACTCAAAATTTGACTGGACAAGATCCTGAGCAGTGTGATTTCAATGGACCTGCTTCAAGCAAGGTCTTGGACCAGATGACCTCTACAAGTCCCTTCCTTACTCTGCCCTTCTTCAATTACAGGATTAGAAGTGATTTAGCTGCAAGAAACAGGAGTTTCTTACTGACTTTATCTTATTTCAGTGCAGAAGTGAACCTAACCACCTTATTGCTCTCTGACCTCCAAGAGCACTGAAGCATGGGCTGATGCTGCATATGCTGGATAGCTTTAATGATTTATACAAATTTCAGGCCTCAGAGCTGAGTTCTCACTCGGGTTTAATGTTTGAGGATGTGCCTCAGCAAGCACCCCCAAATTCATGCTGATAAATGTATGCATGTATTTGTTCTATAGCTATCTATCTATCTATCCATCTATCTATCGATCAGAAGACTTATGTGGTAATTTAATGCTTTATGGCAAGTGTCTGATAGTAAATGATGCAATCAAAACTCACCAAATACTCTGCAAGGCAGTAACAGGGAAGAGTTACCAGGGTCCTGCATGTCCTTGTCTCCCCAGCTGATGTTTTGGGGGTTCTTTTTACCTTTTCTGTCTCCATAGCAAAAATATTGTCCTCTTCCAACTACTGATTCCATTAGATAGCACTGCAACAACACAGCACTTGACTATAACAAAATTAGAAAAGCAACCTTGTTCCTCTGAATGTCTTCATGCTAGTACAGCCTTCTTCTGCAAAAAGAATGACCTTGCTTCCTATTCTTGTGATTCTAGAGCCAGCAAAGCATGCAGAGACAAGTTGTTTCTTTTCAGTGACATACTAATGAAACAAAACACCAAGCATTTGTTTATCAAAGGAAATGCACCTATCCATGATGAAATAAATATCAATTTACTCAATAAATTACATGGATTAATGGAAAACCTCAAAACAAATGTAAGTGGTCCTGGTGAGAAAACAAAAATCTGGAAATCACATTGCCTTAGCTAATTCAAATCAATCAGCATTGATTTAAAAACATATGCAAATATCACTTAATTAAATTCATCCTTCTCCACTAAAATCTATCAGTCACAAGAACAATGAATATCACTGAATGATGACATTTTGAATGCTGGTGTATTTTGTACGAATTGTAGTATTTTATTATGTCATCAAGTGAAGGAAAACTACCAGTGTTCTCAATAGCTGCGTACACAATAAATGCCTGAGAGATTGTTGCATCTCTCAAGCAAATATCAATGCCTCAATTATTGTTTCCTTTTAGCAAATACAGATTGAACCCACAGAGCGACAGTGGAAGAGCACTGCCACCTTTATAGCTCTGTAACTCTGCCATGGAATGATTTAGCCCAATACCCATTCATGTGAATCAACACAGCTCCACTGACTTCTTCAGAATTAAACTACTTTAGACCATCTGAAAACATGGCCCATGGGAATCACCAGTAGGTCTTCCAGTCACACACGAGTGCATGGGTGTTCACTGCTCTCTCAGCATTCCAGCCTCTCTCAGATTTAGCCTATGTCTCCCTTCATCTGATGCTTCCCAAGCAGTGCCACTACTGGTAGGGAATCCCAGTATCCATATGGGAAAAAATAATATTCTGCTTATAGCCTAACTGCTTGAAGAAGTTTGATGTTAGAAATATGAAACAAACAAACAAACAAAAACCCAACAAATCCAACCAAACTGAAACAAACAAAAAAACCCCAAACCACACACACACATATACAAACAAACAATCAAAAAAAACAAACTAAAATTCAAAACCCCAAACAAACAAATGCTAAAAAGCAACAAACACCTCCAGAAATCCAAAGGTGAATAAAAATATATTGCTGTTTGGGAATGTTTAACTATAGATATCATTTCCTAACTTCTAAACCACATCTTCTGGTTTTTTGGACATGACACAGTCCTGGTATTATGTTTCCATTGGTTAAGTCATTCAGATAAAAAACTGTGCTGCTTTCCCATTTTCTGCAAGAAACCAACATGCACTTTGAACCTCTTAATTCTTCGGGATGTTTTTCCTGACAGTGTCACAGTCCCCTTCAGAATTTCTCTTCTCTAGGCAGTTGGGAGCATTTGGGATTTCAGGCACTTGATATTACCTATTTTTTGAGATTCTCTTTTGGAAGTTGATTGCTGCCCGTTTATTGGGCAAATAGACCAAGAAAGGAACAACATTCAAGGAAAAAAAGAAAGTATCTAGGGTTTTGCAGAGCTAAAAATGCATCATCCACACAGGGATATAACTTAATCCTCAGTTGTAAGGACTGCAGTAGCTGGTAGTACTGATGTGGCTTTAAACTCTATCCATTTTCAGAATCATTTTGACTTCCTTTCATGTGCAGTATCTCCTTTCACAAAGTCTTCAGTTTTGGTCAAGTTGTGTTTATGAAAAGAGATGACTCCTAAAATCAGGAACCACTTTTTTAAGGAAATGCCTCTGACTTTTGTGTACATAGGCTACTGTGGAGTAAACCAACCTTAGCAGAGTTGATTCCTACTGAAATACAGGGAAGAATATGTAAAGCACTGAGGGCCTTATAAATTCCTGGTAAGTATGCTGCCCACATGGATAAATTTGCCAGACAGGTTTGCCATAGTCTGAGTAAAAAGTTCTTTAACATGTTAAAGAACCACTGTTGCCTATTTCAGTGGCTTTCTGCCATGTTATAATTAACTACTTTTTGTGCTGATTAATTTTTTCTGTATTCATTAAAATGATACAATCAGGTCATTTGGGTGGAATATTTAATAAAGTTTTTTGAAAGGGAATATGGTCTTTAATTTTCATGCTACTGGATAATTGCAGAGAAAAATCAAATAAGAACTTGTTTACATGAAAAATTAGAACAGCTATTTCTCTTTAAATTCATGTCCCTCCTTAAGCCTAAATAACTCTCAAAAAGGCCTAATTTAGGGATTGAGTAGAACAGTGAAGTTGCGCCTGTGTACCTCTGTTTATAGTCAGAACTTAAATAAGTGCCTCTGTTTGTTTTCCTTGATTTTAATGAAATGCTATTACAAATAGGGGATTTTCTAGGCATATGCTCCCACCCATGTGCAGGCCTGTCCCATCAACATTTTGTCACTCCTATTCTGACACACCGTGTGTATGTACGTATTTGTGAGTACACACACAGCATGTCCTGGTGCCTCAGACACCTGATGGGCACTTTATGTATCTGAGTGCTGCTAGGTATGGGGCTCCACGCTGTGGCAACGAATGAATTTTTTCCTGGTCAAGGGACTGTGGGCTCTGCTTATACAGCATCAGGTTTTGCTCTATGTTAACATGATATACAGCTTGATGAAAGACCCAGACACTGTATTTCAAGGTATTTCAAAAATTCATTGGAATACGTTTGCACATTCTTCCTCTGTTTAATTTATTTAAATTTCTGTCTTGAATGATTCAAGAGCAACCTCCGAATTCAATCATGTCCTTTCAATTGTTTCCCAGTATATTTCCAGCCTTGCCTGCAGTCAAGTTCAAATAATGAACCAACAAGAACACTGTGAAATTCAACAAGGACAAATGCAATGTGGTTCTCCTGAGAGAAAGAAACCCGTGCAACAAAGCAGCCTGGTGAGCAGCTCTGCAGAGGATGTTCTGGGTGTGCCAGTGGCTCATCCCAGGCCAGCAGTGAGCCTTGGCAGCAATGAAGACCAACAGTGCCCTGGGCGGTGTTGGCCGGAGCATAGTCAGCAGATCACGGAAAGTGACTATTCCCTGTGCTCATCAGCTGTTAGACCACACCAAGAGCACTGCACCCACTTTGGGGCTCTGCAGTATGGGAAAGGCATTGATAAACTGGAACGAGTCCAGTGGAGGGACAACACGATGGTCAAGGATGGAGCATATGCCCTGTGAAGACAGGCTGTGAGGGAATGCGGCTCGTTCACCTGGAGAGGAAATATCTCTGAGGGGACCCCAGCACCTACAAGATGCTTGTCAAGGAAATGGGGATAGGCTTCTCCCAGCAGTGTGTGTCTGGAGGCTGAGAGACAAAAGACGTTAAGTGAAACTACAGAGGTTCAAACTAGACAGAAGAAATGTTTCCCATGAGTACAACCAAGCAGAGGGACCAGGTTGCCCAGAGATGTTCTGGCTCTGTCCCTGAAGGTTTCGAAGCGCACACTCTGGGTACAGCCCAGAGCAATCTGTTCTGAACTTCTGAGCACGGGGTAGGGCTAAAGGCCTCCTGAGGCCTTTTCCAGCCCAAATTACCTGTAATCCTACGTGTCAGAGGGGAATTACCCTATGCAATATATTCCCTTTGTGATTAAGGCAATATGAAATGTCACTGATGTCCTTCTAGCCCTCAAGACATGTATTGTTTCAAATCTTGCAGGCATGTCATAAAGCTTACCTAAGCAAGTCTTGGAAATAAGCTGAAAAAAAAATTAATTTTCTTTTTATTCTGAAAGACATGAAACATGAGCCCAAGATGAAATAACACTTTGCTAAAAACAGAATAATTTGCAGCAGCATTCCATCAGATAGTTTAGGAGGAAATAAAGCCCTAGTATTAGGTTATGCTAAATATAAAGATCCAAACCAAGTCTGGGTGTCACTCTTTAGGGTTTTGCTTAAATAACTTGATGTCTGAATGGAATATGAAAATATTTATGAGTTTTTCTACCACATAGCTAATGCACAGTTGGCTTTGAAAGGGATTAGAAATCGAAGGACACAAGGAGAATTGTGCCAGAGCAAGAGTTTTGCTGTGGGGGAACCTCAGAACATCCCATAAACACTTTCATTTAGTGATCTGTCTATGACTAAAAGTCTCCACCAAACATATAGAGCAGAGAGAACACTGGATTAAGCATAAATGTCTTACCTGGTTGACTTGGATATTTAGACTGAAATCTTCATATACAGAACTTAGCACAGCAGAGTCAGTGCTTTTTTATTGGATTTCTGAATAATTATCTCCAGGGAAAAAAATAAATTATTAGTTATTGGCATTAGTAGCATTCTGTGATACTACTAATAATTCTTATCAGCTGATCTTTAGCTGTCTTTTACCAGAATCTAGCAAGAACTCTGAATCTCCACACTATTGAGAAGGCATGGAAATAGAGCTATGTAATTGTAGTTTTTGTTAATTGTCTTTACTTTCTCAGCAAAATAATCATTCAGTGTAAGCTATTGGAAGCAGAGATCCTTTTCTGTTAGCTACCATTGGCATTCCTACTACTTAGCAAAACATTAAAACAAATATAAAAGTACCTTAGCCTGAAGTGATAAAAAACAATACATAACAAAAAGCAATCTTCTCACGTTCTTGACATGTCAAAAATAGTTAACTGCTCAGCAGTCCCAGCCCTAACTTCTAATGGGATAAATCTAAAACCTCTTTGTCAATTAATTAACTTATCCCTGCATCTCAAATTAAGAAATCAAATAAAGATAAACATGTAATTTTCTTTCCTTACATGCCTCAATTCCCAAAATTAATACAAGTACATTTTCTAAAAGCAGCCTCAAATTATGCAAAAGGTACAGTAGATAAATAGAGACAGAAATAAACCTCTGAAATGCTGTTCTCTATTTGCCTAAAAGGTGAAAAAAAAGGAAGTGTTGAAGTGCAGAGGTGTACAAAGGTAGGTGAATAAGACTCCAGCCATAAACACTGTGACTGCAAAATTCCCACTGAAGTTATTTCTGCCCAGAGAAGGAGGCAAGTAATGAGGGCACCCTTCAGCACCTGCTTAGTAAAATTTCAAATGGGGATTCTGCCATTCACTTCTAACAAAAAGATAAAAAGCCACTTGTTATCCTCCTCTTCAAAATCCTTATCAGCTTAGGACCTTCTCACCCAGAAGGGATTTGAGTCCACATCTGCTGCAAGAGTCCAAATCAACAGTTTTTCAAGATGATTGACAAAAAAGTGGTGAAACTGGGACACTTCTGCGCAAAAAGGAGGAGAGTAAGTGCTGCTATCAGCGAGTTTTCTGCTGCACTCCCCATGCAGATGTGTCTGGGTGCCAGTGGGATGAACAGCAGGGCATGGCAGTCACAAGGATCTTTGTGATGGTGTAGCTCTGCCTGGGCTGTAGCCCTGTGCTTGGGACCTTCAGAACGGAGACAGCGCCATTTGTTTGGGTCCTGTTCCTGGGACTTGCTCTTTTACACAATAGTCTCTTGGTAATTCCAAACTTCAAGGAAAGAGATTGCTGTCAGTCCCAGTCTTTGATAAAACGGGTGGCAGAGAATATCCAAGAGAGACAAATTTCGGCTGAGAATGGTGGTGCCTTTCTATCACCTGAAATTCAACTCCAGACTGATGTTGAAAAAGGAACTTCAAATGGCTTCCTTTTGAGTAATTCTGAACTGGTTCCTGTTAGTAACTCTCCTTGGTTCTCCACTTCAGTGGAGGGGTCTTTGTTTACCACTATGAGGCACAGTGCATGGCAAAGTCAAGTATTTCACTTCAGGAGCTGGTAACTGAATATTCAAGAAGTTGCAGCTCGGCACCTGACTCTTTACCAGTCATGTCCACTTCTGGTAAGTAATTTATACACTCCCAGTGAATTCTGTACCTAAAACAAGGATACTAATTTGGCACTAGGGTGTTCAAATGCTGTGATCTTTTTTTTTTTCTTTTTTCTGAGAAGCCAGAAAGGAAGAATGTGGAAAGGAAAGGTACTTATGGGGGGAAAGTATTTGCTCATGAATTAATAGGTAATCAAACAAATAGGTTTAAATGTGAAAATCCATTAAGTAAATAAATTCTTAATCTACCTAATTTTGACAAAATGCTGGTAGGTTTTGTAGGTTTTTTTTTTCTCTTCAGGGAGCCTATTTGCCATTTCTTCTGCACAACAGAAGCCTCCATCAACCAGTGGTTGTTCTTGAGATATGTCAATATCTCAGGGAGATCCCTTGTTGCTATTTTAAGTCATCTTCTTGTCTAACATGCAGATGACAATTCTGAAGCTGAAACTATCCTATTTCTCAGTATAAGATAAAGATAACTAATTAATGTCAGCAGTCACTGTATGAAAGAGAAATTATTTCAATTTCCTTTAGGAATTCTCTAAGCCAAAGCCTAAGCCTATCGGCCCAGCAAGGTATTTGGATGTCCTAACTTAAAGCATATGAGCTACCCTAGGATTTCACGTGATTTAGGTAGCTTGAGTTCACTTACTGAATCAGATTGGCATGAAACACTAATCCCTATCTTGCCTCCATCTGACATGTATTACTGTGGACAGGAGGTATTCCAGTTTCATAAGTGGGCTCAGAATTGAAAAAGTAGTTCTTCTTTTTGGAGAAATAGCATTAAAAATGATGCTCAGGAACATTTTAACCTGTTGCAGCATTTAAAAAGGTGACATACAATTATAGGATTTATACCTAGATTAAAATTGTACATGCATTGCATGTTTGTAGAAGAGATATTCTCTAGGTATTCAGCTATGAGTTACATCCAAAGTCCTGCTACCCAGTGTGAGCTGACTCTCAAGTTATCAATTTATGGCTTCTTCTAAGGCCCCACTGTTTTGACAGTTCCCTTAGACTGCAGCCCTGCTACCACTTTCCTTTGGTTTTTTGTGGGAGTTCTTTGTTAGCAATTACGCCCCAAGACCTCACTATACTGATACCTACAGGAAGAAGCTGTGGTCATGGACAACAGGCTGGATGCTTCTGCAGGCACAGCATGCCTGGGGAACTAGGCTGACATCTAAAAGGAATGAAGCTGCTACCTGGGAGACTGCTGCCTCCCCACCAGGCCTGGGTGTCAGACAGGCTCCTCTGGGTGCTCCGGCTGGGACAGGCCAGCTGAGCAAAGGTGCAGTTAAGCAGGGAGATATTCTGTGCAGCGGTGGATGGCCTTTGCTTACCACCATATTTAGACACTTGTTTCTCCACAAAACATTTTTTGGTTGTAGCCTGTGCCTACATGAAGGTGTGATCTGCAGGATATTCTTGATGTCATTAATTATTAGATGGGCTTATGCCCACTTACACCAACTTATCTGCCCCTGTGTACTACCATGTTGATTAAACTCTGGAACACATGCAAACTAAGACTCTCAATATGTGAAGTTAACACACTATATTTATGGTAGGAAAAGGCTAATGGCCACCTACAGGTACCTCCCTATGCACTGGAGGTAGCAACTTCCAGTCCCTACAATGGTCTGTTCTACTGTGACAACTGAATCTGGCCCAAGACCTGATGCCATCCCTTCTCTTGAGATATTGAATTGTTTCACCAGCCCTGATATTGTGTATCCCTATAGCCCCATGCCATGTCTTCATGTGGCCAGAAGGAAGCACCTTCACCACATAACCAAAACACCAAGGCTGGCTGACATGTGCCAGCTATGTGGTGCACTCTATGGCCAGAACTATGTGGTGCCCTCTCATCTGTCTGGAAACACAATACTTATGTAAGGAGAGTGCATGACTGAGGTTCGGGAACCTCTCTGTCACATGAGGAATGACCACCAACCTGCTCAGATGACAGAAACCTACCCTGTGATGACAAGGGACTAGATTATCTCCCCAGAATACCCTATCCAACCTTATCCAAATGAAAGATTCCTACCAGTGATGCATATTCTGATGTATTTTTTAATGCTGTTGCCAGCTGCTTCCAAGCCGCTGCTTCCAAGCCACTGCTTACCACATACTTAGCGTATCTTCATTGACTTGATTCTGCACTCAAAAGAACATTTTTACCCTAAAATCCTTGTTTAGCCATATGGGAATCATGCACATGCTCAGGTCCTTGCATGAATGAGATCAGGTTATGAAGAGAGAAGCATGATGAAGCTCTACAGAAATATATGTTCAAGTCACCCTTTCCAGCCTTCTTTCTCCACTCATTTTTCCACTGAAAGGAGGCTGTGCATTTGTGCTGTAAGTGGATGGGCACCTCTTCTCTTTTTATCAATGGACCCAGCATTTAAACAGAATTCAGCAGAGACCACAAGCTTCACACCATTCCCTTAACAAGCGCAGCCACTTAATGGGAGAGTTTAAAGGATCAAGTAACTGAAGCAAATTTATTAAAGCAGAGGCACAGAAATTTCAATTAATGATGGTTGGCATCACACAAATTGCTCCTTTTCTGAACTACATGCTAAAAAGTGTCTTCAAAGGAATTATTTGACTGTTTCATTAATACATTTCTATGATTATAGCTCCCAGACTTATCTCTCAACCTTCTTTATTTCCATTCACAACAAAACAAAAAAAAAAAAAAAGGAAAAAAAAAAGGTTGTAGGGGTTTTTATTTTCTGCAGAGGAATACAGTTTATATCTCACAGTTTATTTTGACAGAATAAGAATCAGGGTGAGCCTAGTAAACAGTACGAAAGAGCTCCAGTTTTTGTTCATAGAAGGAGAAGCAGTTCCACTTGCTAAAAAGTGGCAATTATACACCACATGAACAAATTGACTCTGGATACACCATGTCATATACATATCCTTGTCAGATACAAGTAAGTGCTTACTTCTTCAGGCACATGAGAATCTTAAAACATTCTCTTTTAGCAAAAGAAAATAATCTTGCTTCCAAAGCAGGTGGGCTATGGTAGCCCAGAGTAATCTACAGAGCAGAAAATGCCTCGGTATTCAGTCTTTTTTTATGCAATGCATATGCACAGTTTGCAATACAGAATCTTAGAATATCTCATAGGTACTGAGTGCATAAATATTTATTACAGTTTTATAATTGTGCTTTTACTGTGTGGTTCACTGACACAGGGCTTAGAAACTTCCTCTGATTTCCATTTTTGCATTTAATAAAATGTACACCAAAATAAAATTCTCAGATTCAAATAGTGCCAAATGAACTGAGATGTATAGATACTTACGTCTGGCTCTCCGTGCAATACATAAAATTGCCAAAGCGTATTTACAAGACAGAAAGAGAGCATCTCAGAGGAGCTACTCTCATGTCTTCTAACAACACAGCAGATTTGTTTCAAGTTGAAACCTTCCTTGCTGGCTCCTTCTTCTAGAACTGTAAATATAAGTAAACATGTATAGTAATGACAAATGTTGCCTTCCAAATTCCAATCATATCTGTTCTTAGTTACAGCAATTTCTACCAAAAAAAAAAAAAAGCCCACAAACCATTGCAGCTATGTAGACACTTATCATTTTTAAGACTTGGAGTAAAGCCAGTCACTTGAATTGTGGGGATGTCCATTCCAAGTATATCTCCTGTAGTGATCATCACTGACTTGTCATTGAGATCTAATGGCTTTCTTCAGTTTCTTTACTGCTGAAAAATAATTTTATTTTCAGTATTTAACCTGTTACTTTTATAAGCTTTCTGCTTTTGTTAGCAGTATTATTTAACTTGTTCTCCTAAATAAATCTGTAGGAACTTTCTCCTCAAAATCACAGTGCCGATTTTACCTCCTTTATCATCCTTTCAGCTGGAGTACATGCTTCACATCCAATGAGTCAAATTCCCAAGTTTCTCGTGGCATGTAAGTTCTTAATGAATCTCTTCACCAGCAACTGAGAAAATACAATCTACTCTGATACATGTTCAGAGAATAGTAACTGTGTGCACTCATTCCACTCAAAACTGCTCTGAAAAGGGAACCTGAAGCACATTAAGCAGTTTCCAATCTTTATATCTGAGTCCAACAATTCATGATTAATGAAAAGTTGCAAAAAGGCCTCTGCTTTGCACCTGCAAAATGACAGCAAGCCGGGAGGTGTCCAGGCATGTGACCATCACTGCAGCATCAAGAACACCTGCCTTCACAGGCAAGTTATAAGTCACTGACCGCCTAAGTCCCAAAAACACTCAGTGAACAAGAAAAAGGATGAGAAAAATGAAGCAGGCACTGTGGCAGGGGACTGATGTAGATTGAGACTCTCAGAACGTGGAGTCCATGTGAATGTTTAAAAATGAGAGGCTTACATTTGCTGTAAGGCAAACCTGTGCATGGAAATTGCTGTTTCCCAAATACAGAGAATACATCTTCAACCTCTTCCTTGATTTTCTTTTAAATTAATGGAATATATTAAGAGAAAAAGAAGTCTTGGGGGCAAAATACATACACTCAATCCAGAATGCCCTTAAAAACTGAGATATACAAAATGATAGCAAAGGACAGCTACAAAAATTCTCAACTCATTTTGAAAACTTTGTTGACCATGGCATCTCTTTCCAAGAAATACATCCTCTTGAGAGGGGACTTATGGCATCAAAGGAACCATCTTCTTTAGACAAGATTGCTATATTCTTGTGTATCAATGAACTTAACTTCCTCAACCTTCTTTTAACATGTTTTATACACAAATTAAGATTTAGGCACTGGTAAAGCAAAAACCGCACACGCAAGCAAAATAAAATAAGGAATTACTTCACTGCTTACCAGGGGCAGGCAGGTCTTCAGCCATCTCCAGGAGAGCTGGGCCCCATCATATGAAACAGTTCCTTGGGAATACAAATGCCATCACTTCAAATGTCCCTCCCTCCCTCCTTCTTCCCACCACTTTATAGACTGAGCATGATGTTGTATAGTATGGAATAACCCTTTGGTCATTTGGGGTCATGTGTCCTGACTGTCTCCTTCCAACCTCCCATGCACCCCCAACTTCATTGCCAGCCTGGCAGTACAAAAAGCAGAAAAGGCCTTGGCCCTGTGCAATCCCTGCTCAGCAACAACAAAAACATCTCTATATTATCAACCCTGTGTTCAGCACAAATCTGCAACACAGCGCCATAGTGGCCACCTCAAAGAAAATTAACTCTACCCCAGCCAAAAACAGCACAGCACGATATACAAACTGCTACCCCCTCTTCTCTGCACATAAGTGGAGAATACTGAGTGGGCCAAGTAACATGTCAAAGTCAGAACACCATCAAAAAGGCAGGTACACGTTTTTCTCTCCCTTCAAAAATGTGTAAACCCAGACATTGACTGTGAATCTCCTGGAGATTATTCATTAAATCAGACTACAGCCATTAGCACAGCTTAAATAGACTCCAAGCAAGTTTAAGGTAAACAAAGAATAAAGGATTGAATACAAATACAGTTCAGCTGCCATCAGACATGAAGAAAGGGAGATCAGCTACAATGCTCCAAAGGGAGCACAGCTCCTGCAGTGCCTCAGCTCTGACTGGGTAGTAAGACAGCTGGATCTCCTTTTCCTCTTGCTATAGCTGACAATATTTATAAGAGTTTGCTATGCTAATTTCCCACAGGTCCACCTGGATTTTATCAGCTTATATATTTTCCCCAAAAACAGTTTTCACTTTATCTGCTTTACTAACACTGTGATTTGCAGCAAGTGTCTTTGTTTCAATCTGGGGATTTCTTAAGTCTTAACTTTTCATGCTTCCTCAAATATAGATTCAGTCCTACAACTGAATAAACATACAAATAATGCAGCCTGTGGTCTGGTGATTGTATTTTTAAACAAAAAAAAAGAACCACTGAAATAATGTTTTCCCTTTAGAACCAGTTCTTCTTTCAGCTCTGCCCAACCCAACAAAGAAAACCCTTTTATTTAACACAAACAAAGCACATACAAACAGCATGATCTGCCCATGCTATGTTTTTCACTGACAAGTGTTTACAGAGGGTATTTTCATTCCTTCCTTCTTTCCTTAGTGTTCTTTAGCAGTCTTGTTCAAGACTAGCATCAACTTCAGTAATATTCACTGTCTTAGAAAGTAAATGAGAGTCCCATCAGCAATAGAAAATTGGTGTGAGTATCATCTGACATGTTTATATCAGCATTTAATTATTTAATCAATTTAATAACAGAATATTTAAACCAGCATTTAAAAAAAATCACTGTGCATAACCATTTCAACCTATAAATCAGACATTCTGCTCTCTGTTTTCATTCTTCAATTACATTCTGTGTACTAGTCGGCAACACTTGATGGGAATATAGGATGTAGACAGACTGTAACAGGTGGAGCAATCAGCTCTTCACAAGAACTTAATTTGTACAGCCACTATTACTCTCTCATACACACATATTCAGATTTGCACACACAGCCAAGCAAATAGCCCTGAATATTGCTCATTGTGATTACAGCCAAATGTCATAAAACACATTTCATTATATTCAGGGGAATTATAGCTGTGCTCATTCATTATCTTTTTATTTTCTTTGAAATTATCTTTGTAGTCTTCAAATATGCTTTTGTTTGATTTTCTTCTTGATTTTTGAACAAAATAATTGTTTTGTACCCCAGTATTCATACTGCATTTATTTGAACTTCATTAAAACCACACTGTTAATTTCTGAATTGAATAAAAAGTGTGTCAAAATGTCTAACAATAGTTCTCACGAGACACAAAGAACACTTCAGTGCGAAAAGTAATAATAAAATGTTTATAAGAATATTCCATCAAGACTAAATTTCTTCCATCATGTATCCTCATTTCAACCAGCTAAAATTCTTACTTTCATTAAAGCAAGCAATTCTGTCCCTGGGAAACTCTCTTAGGCATTAAGATTACCTCTCTGGATGGGGTGCTGTCTTTCTGAAGTCCCCAGCTGCTTCTTTGCACTCATGGCACGTCTGCTGCTTGGCCCCTCCAGTAGGAGCTGGAGCTGGTGACTTGCCCATGGGCTGGATCTCCTCCAGCAAACATCAAAGCCTGGCAGGCACAGACCTGTAAACAGCGCTCGGAGGGTTCGGCAGCTCAGAAGAGAGCCTCTTCCAAGGCAAACTGTAATTGAACCTCTTTTTCAGAGAGCTGCTAAAATCAGCATACAAAAGATAGTACTGCACTCACAGTATCCCGTGCTGTGTTTGCTGTTCCCAGGGACCCACACTTCTTAATGAGCTGAACTGGGAGTTGAAGGACTAACCAGGTTATTTAAATTTTAGGGATGACTTCAGGAGCAGAGTGGTTAGTCAAAGCACCTTGTACGGACTGGCTCTTCTGAAGTTCAGCACAAGAAACTACCACACAGCTGTTCGGCATAGAATTAGACAGGAATGCTTAAATCTCTACATAAAAACTAGAATTCTCCTTTGTGCAGCATCTACACTGGAGCAGCGTTGCAGCTGAACCCTTTAGAATATCATAGGAAAGAACAGATTCAAGATGCGTATTTGCAGCCCAGACAAAAGGACTGGCAGCCACACATGGTTTCTATCTCTTATGTCCCTGGCATCCCTTCTCAGCTCACCCACACAGCACATCTCCACTCACACAGAAACTCTGTAATAGGTGGGACTTTCAGACACCCAGAGGAACAAAATCCTCTCCATCCTGAATCTGAATAGTGGTTGGTTCCCAGCATCACCCAAACACGTCTTCTCTTCAATTTATCATCACTGTACTGAAGTACATGACTGAAAGAAGGAAGCCTTTACTTCATAATCATCTGACTGGAGAATAAAAAGCCACATCAGTCAGCAGGTTTGTATTGTGTATTTCATAATTTGAATTGCAAGACATCCACTTGCCCAGAGGTTCTGGGGCTGCCTTTATTAGAGTTTATCTTTCATTCTTTCTACCTGCCATTGAGAAAAAGAAAATGGGGGAATACTCTCTTATTCTCTGCATAGAAGGAAAAGAGAATGAAACAGAAGGTGACCGGGACACAACATGAGAAACAAAATCGTTCTCAACAGAGCTAGAGAAAAAAAAGGCTCCTTGCCATAGGCATGTGTCTATCGGAGTTCCAAGCAGAACAGGGACATTTCAAGGAGTGCATTCTCTGAAATCTGTGCTAGTGGGTGCTAGCTCACATTTAGCCACAGATTTGTTATTGCCATAGCTCAGCAAGAAGTTCTGTCTTCCTCGCTCACAAGCCTTCCATTTTGGCTGACATTATTGACATTTCCGAAGCAGTCAGAGCTACAGACTGAGCCTGGCTGGCAGTCAGCTCCAAGAACTACCTTTGTGCTGAGCACTGTCTCCCAGAGGGCACTTCCAGCAGAGCCTTCTCAACATCAAACGTCACTCTCCCATCATTTGGTGGTCAATAGTTCATTGTTCTCCAAAGCATAAAGCAAAGCCCATACGTCTGCTGTCAGGGGAGAAAAAAATGAGAGAATTCTCTCATAATACAATACAGATCACATCCATCCTCGTGGCTACATTATAATGCACATAGGTTATTTGTTAAGAAGTAATCCGTTTTGATAACCACATTTACAAGTGTTGGAGCATCTACAGCAGAGAATTGTGGCTGCCTGTTCTCATTTTATGAGTGTGCAAATGCAAAAAAATACATGTGGAACCCGAATTTACAGCAGCTGCAACAAAGGCCTTTTGTTTTCACTTTCAACTAAGCTCAACAGGGGATGGAGCATAGTCAAGCTAACTTACTAACTTTTGTACATGATAACTTTACAAAAGTAAAACAACTTTTGTACTTAATTAATAGCAAACAGAATGGCTGCAAGTGATAAATCATCTAGAGCAAGGAATGCACAGTGAAGTCTGACATGGTGTCTCTGCTTCACACCATTAAGTTTTTGTCACAGCTTTGGGGGTTAGAGGCAGAGCATCAGCCTTAGCCTTAAAATAGGAAATATGTCTCATCCTTCAGATTTTTTCAGTTTAGCCTTTATATTTAACTGTAGATTACCCTTCTTATGCAGAGAGCTTATTACAGCTTTCATTTTCTCTTGTTTTCATATCAATTTTTCCCACCAATCTGCAATTTAGAGGCTGTTCAATGACACTAATGTTAATGGCATATATTACACTTCTGTTCCACAACAGTGCATGTTTTTTAAAAACATGAAGTGCCCATTTTGCAGATGCTCTGACAGTCTCATACTTTTATCCCTGCCTCCACTCTGCAGTTATACAGAACCCTGACTTACCCAAAAGAGAACTCAAGAGACCAGAAATATCAAAATTTATTCTATCCAAGGTCTTCTCTCACAAGCTCACAGCTCAGACGGAGAGTGGTAATCCACAGTCTTGTCAATGCAAACAAACAGCGTTCAAAGAGCTAAACAAACGCAGAAGAGCAGATGTTGAAAAGAGGATTTGTTCCCCAATTATCACTGGGGAAGTGTCCAGTGTCAGGACGTTCTTGGAGGTCACAGTGGGACCATGAAGGGGATAAGATACAGGCAGCACATCTGCTTTCATAGCTTAACATTCAAGCAAGTTCAGGCTGCAGTGTTTTCAAGAATAAGGAGATTAAAGTCTTCCCTACTCAACCCAAGTTGAGTGTTTTCCCTAAACAAGCCTGTGAATACACAGAGCTGGCAATCCCACTGCACTTCATACCCCAGAGTGAGGGCTTTTGTCAGGCACTCACAAAGCTTTCTGAGTATTTGTAGAAGTCATTACAGAAAAGGTCCTCATTTCATGGGAATTTTTTCAAACTACTGCATGAGGCCAATACAAAGGGTCTACCCAGGGCTTGCTGCAGACAACACAGAGGACAAATGTTGATCTCTCAGGCTGACAGTAATGGGAGAGCCGTAGATGTTCTTACTGCTGAGCAGCAAGATCAGGTCTGCTCACACCAAGCAAGTATTCAGAACCTGTTCCCAGGAAA
This sequence comes from Acropternis orthonyx, assembly GCA_035583155.1. Classification (NCBI taxonomy): domain Eukaryota; kingdom Metazoa; phylum Chordata; class Aves; order Passeriformes; family Rhinocryptidae; genus Acropternis; species Acropternis orthonyx. Next base: position 35,790,150 of record JAWWEU010000040.1, on the reverse strand, counting down.
ATGGATGTTCATTTTTATTGCTCTTTTCCAGCAGTAGTGGTCACAACTGTTAGTCAGGCTTTTTGCTCCTTCACAGAAACTTGAGTTCCCACACAGGTGTGTGCAAAAAGGAGTGGGACAGAGTTTGTACAGGCTGTTGTGGGAAGGAATGTGTCAATATTTTCATAAAACTGTTTTTCATTACAAACTTAAAATCCTAAACAGTAAAATATTTTGCATCCAAAACACGAAAATAAAAGATCCATTTTGCTTTCCATGCCTTCCAGAATGTCTCTGTTTCATCTTATCTTTCCAATGTAGACTACATATATCCCTCCCCTCCCCTCCTGATGCTAATCAGAATAAGTGGGTCCACAAGAGACAGATTTATCCCTTGACAGAGGAGATGGGATTCAGTGTTTCTACTGCTGCATCTAGGAAACCATTTGCCTTATTGTCATTTGTGCATATCACTACTAACATGGGGTATTTTGGCTAATATATTCCACTTATTCTCTTGGAGATATGATTTTTTTTGCCATCCTGTGAGGAAAACCAGTGGACTACATCAGTGGTTCAGACTGTGATGTATAACATTGTAGGGAAAGGGATGCAGTGTTCATGGATGGACCAAATGTTCTCCAGAGATTTGATCTCACCTCTCATGAATGAAAATGCAAGATCTCAGCTGTGCTAGCACTGACCAGGTCAAACAGGAGAAATGTTATTTGCTGGTTTACTGGTTCAGTGGCAGACTTTTCAAGGTATTGCTTAAAGTATGAACAGCTGCCTACATACATTCACAGCAGGCTTGTCCCTGTTTCTCAGTTTTTCTACCTACATGCTGCTGTGGAGAAACAAACTACAGATTTTGCTGTAACTGCACTAACCTTCCCCATTTTATCCAGGCTGTTTCTCCTTTTTATAATTTTTTTAACTAGTTTTGAGCTTGATGAGGCCCATTAGAGGCAATAATTAAGACAGTCTTATTTTAAGGTTATGGGCAGAATTTTAGTTCTTTTAAAATGAAATTAAATTCCTCATACTACTACAGTAGAAAAATTATTTAGTACCCCAAATTTTTTCACATCTCCATCTTTTTTCTTGCAAAACTAGCAAAGGCAAAGACAGGAAAGTGATATACCCTGGTCTGCCCACTGCAGCAAGATATAAACACTTGATTGTGTCCTACCGACAGGGCTATTTTAGGCTTTAATTATATGAGTTGTCCTTGCTCATTAGCCGTGTACTACTGCAGTGCAACAAAAATAAGTGATTCATTGCTGACACATGGCACTTCATGAGCAGTCATTAATTAGCAAAGTAGCACTTGGATATAAATTGCTGAGGAGCATCAGTAAATGGAACTTTAATCAGGATCTCCCTCAACCCGCCTCTTCTTGTGCACCTTCGTGGCATCCAGAGGCTGAGCTCCAGTGGAAGCACAGCTTCGCCACAGCAGCATCCCCCTGCCAGCATCACCAGAGGTGTAAACCACCACCACCACCACTCCATCTGCAGCTGTGTTGACATACACCAGCAAGGGCCAAAAACCTGCCAGGGTGGATAAAGCCCAACCCAGCAGGAAATAGAGTGTTTTCTTCTTTAAATCAAGAAAAAAGGAAATTTGTTCCAAGTCAGACACCCTTCAAAAGGCCTTTTCATCACTGAAGTTTGCAGGCTTGGGGGAGTGGAAATGAAGTGGGTCTGCCTGCTGCATGCAGTCCTTTGCTCCTCCCAAATCCATCTGGACACTGGCAAATGTTCACTCCGTACTTGATGTATTTTCAATTTTGACATAAAGTGCATTGAGTTTAATGGACAAGAACAAGCAGAAGGTTTCACAATCTACTACTCTAAGTTCTTTACAAGGTGTAAGCAACAGGCTGCCTTGCCTAAGTGGGGGTAAAACAGCTCAAACTTCACCCTATTTGCACCAATGGATGGAGAAGGGAGGTCATACTGCTTTTATTGTTGAAGAGTGCTGAGACCAGCCTGACTCAACAATCCCAACAAACAAAGTTACACACTCTGAGAACATGAAAAACAATGTTTCCTGACAGAAGCTGTGACTGGTGAGGATGTGGTAGAAAAAGTTCCTGATAAAGGAACCAACAAGTGATAGTACTGATAACTTATCTAAAGCTGCTGAGCTAAAGGCTGCTGATCTGACACAGCTAGGCTAGAAACATATGACTGACAGTCAATCACTTTATACTATAAAAAGCACATTCACAGTTTTTAATGACAGGGATTTCTAGCATACCCCTTCTAGGGACACCCCTCAAGGTTACACCTCCAGGCTGAGTGAAAGATATTTGGCCATAGTCATTGCTACAGAGTAACATCAATCTCTACTTAATAGTTATTTTGCTAGCTTTGAAATTATTGATTTAATAAATAGCTTGCTGTACTTGTAGTGATAACTATCTATACTGTATAGTAACAGATTCAGATTAAAGTCTTATAGTCTAATCATTATTATTATCAATTTAAATAATTACTTGGTTTGTCATCCTCAATCCTGAAAAGACAAAGTCATATAAAGGCTCAATTAGACATAAACTGTTGACCAAGTCTAGGACTAGGATTAGATCCAGCTGCACCCAGGTTCCTCTCTGAGAAGGAGTTCAGAAAGCAAGGGGGTCCTTTCTGCACCTCATGACTCAACAGGAGGGTCTCTCTGATAATCTTTGTCTGAAGTTTCCAAGCCTACAACAGTATGTAACAGTGCTTTCAAAAGAATAAATAAATAGAGGTTAAAGTACAAAAGCAAGAGCATGAGAAGAGGGCTTTCCATTCCATGGCATGTAATATTTTTTGCTAATACAAATGGACTTCAGTTTGATAAATTTCACTGCCGTGAGAATCAATGGAATTAATGATTTGTCAATTCTGCCACAAGGCTAGGACAAATCTCTATTCTATTTTTCAGTCCCAAGAAATGGAAAATCAAACTTTTACAACAACAGACCTTTGTTAGTTTTTACAGTTAGTAAATGAGGCATTTATCCACATGACGTTTCAAAACTGGAGAATGTCATTTACTTGGAAGCACTACCCTTTAAGGGGTTTCAGAGTACTCTGTAAGTTTGTGCAGTGATTGTGTGTATTGCTTTAGTGCAAGGACCCTTTGCAGAAATTGTATTTACAAGAGAGATGTGAAACTTGTGCTGGTTTCAGCTTAGGCTGATTATGTATTCAGGATATAACCGCAGATACCTAAGGCTGCCAGCTAGTAAACCAGAAGAGTATAAAAATCAAATTCTTTTTCAAAAGTTACTGTTATTTTTCTCAGCTGGAACATCAATTTAACATTTTAGGGGAACTGCTTCATTTTTAAAGTGATGCTGTGAAGAGAAATTTCCACTGGTAGGTGACTGAGAGCAATTTATTCATCCTGTTGTAGCTATGCTAAGTTCTATCACAGATAAAGAGTTATTAGAGAGCTGATCCAGGCAACCCCCTTCCTGGAACTACTCTCTCTGCAGGCACATATCTGAAATACTCTACCAACTTTACTTGTGAAATTATTTTAGAGACAACTTATCATACAGTAAACCTCAGAGAGATTTTTAGAGGAGTTGTGAGGAGCAGGCATTTATTTAGAAAAAACTACAGGTTCCACTAAAACAAAAACAAAAACAGGAGAGATCTCACAATGTGCATAGGGAATTTTGGTGATTCCTGCCTTGTGCTGACCTGTACATGTTATAGTGTTATTCTGGACTCACAGGGGAGAGTAGATATTTACAGACGCCACAGCATACTAAATCTACAGGGAAAGAAAATTGTTTGTTATTTGAGAATTCACACTTGCAATATCAGCGCTGTAAATGTAAGTGAGGGGTCTAAAGCAGGGATACTAACAAAGGATTGATGCAATAAGCACTGGCTCATGGGTTTCAGCAAAGGCAGCCCCAAGTGCAGTGTGGAGAATACCCAGTGCAATCTGACACGGAGGACCAAGAAAGGTCAGAGGTATTCAGTCCAGCTGTATTAGCTACATCAATTCAGACCCGTAGCAAAGTTTAGCCACCACCATGAGATGTGCCCCAGCCAGGGGGGCTCAGGGGATCAATCAGCAAATATAAACACCTGTATCCTCAGGCAACCAGTTAAATTCTTGTTCCAAATGTTGCTGTCAGTTGACCCAAGCCTTTCATTTGCTTTCTGAGCCAGAGTGAGGGTGTTTTGAATTCTGCTTCACAGACAGCTGCAATGTCATGGCTGCAGACCCTGAATGGCAATTTTAAGACCAAGGCCAACGATTTAGCAAACACCAAGATGCTTCACCTTTTGCAGTGGGTAACGAAGAATAAAGGTAAAGTTTATAGAGTCAGGCACGGATTCAAATTTGGTTTCCTGGGATTGTTACCTTTCTTTTCCAAACTGCCTTGCACTACAAATCCTCTTTCACAGATCAAAACAAACAGGCCTGCATTTCCAACTCTCCAGTATTCCCTACAAAGGCCAAAGCTATATAGGAAACACTGGTAAGGAACTGTGCAAGATTTTTATTCAAAACAAACTGGCTGAAGAGTGAAATTTAATTGCTACACCTGTGGCAATGATTTATCAAATGGTTGCTATTTACTTCCATTCAAGAAAAAAAAAATCTTCTTGTGTTATCATCTCTTGAAATGAAGTAACATGCAAGAAAAAGATACCTTTTTTTTTTCTCCAACATAATGATCAATCTTGTGAAAACCTGAGGCATGTTTCTATTGAAGTCTCACATTAAATGAAAAGTGTACTGTCTTTTGATATAGCCTGAGGCACACTTAAGACATTGATAACAGAACCATCATTAATCTCATCACTAAAAAGGACCACAGGTAGTTATCAGGTCACTAATTATTTAGACAAAGTAATAAACAATATAGAATTTAGTAGACATTAGAACAGATCAGTTCTAAATTTGCACTAAAATTTTAGCCAACAGCTAAGTTCAAATCTCTGTATTTCCTGAGAAGGACACAAAGCAGCCTCTGCAAATGAGTAAGAAATACACTACATACTGAGTACATTTTTGGGCACACATTATGAAGTCTGTTAGTTTATGTATCTATCATTTAAAATCATCCTTAGAATACATCTAGGAATATTTACACTATTCTGACAAACAAATCAATTCCAGGCCTTTTAGAGGTGACAACTGACCTACCTAGTTTGTATGGGCTTCTAATGCATTCTGATAAATTATATTTGTGTTCTGGTTTATCTTTTAGGTATATCTGTGTCACAAGAAACAGAAGACATTTTATAAAATAAAGACCAGAGAAATTCAGCATCTCAACCTGTAACTGAAGCTAAGCATGTAACTACAGTTAAAAACTTATTCTTCAATGAGTACGCAGGGTGCTGCTTTAAGATCATGCAGATCTCTGAGGCTCAGACAAGATATCATGTGGAACCCAAGTTCTACACCTGTTTGCTGCAGAATTGCTTCACCTGCTTTTGAGGCACAGAAGACAGGACAAAGAACTTAAGTCTGCTCCAATGCTCTTACGATCCTCTGACAATTACTAAGCGTTTCCATTAAGTGCACTGGATTGTTAAATTGTATTGTAACACAAGCATATGTTAAACCACAAGCATCCTCATAGTCTGTCCTCATTGTTTCCTGGTCTGTTCTGGCAATGACAGTCTCACATCTATTGATCTACCAAAGAAATTCAGAGCAGCTCCTGTTCCTATTGCAAACATCACATGTGACCTCAGGGAGCTCATTTACTCCATCTCAACTACAGTTCTCTCTTGTGAGACTGAACAAAACATCCAACACTAACACCTGGAGACTACACTCACTTAAGTGCTGCATATTTTATGAGTGTAAACAAGAAGCAGGTAGATTTCAGTATGAGTTTTTATGTGGTTTCATTTAACAGTGAATTGTCCCTTGGTCTAAAAAGCATGACATATTTTAATAAAACATATTAGAAGCATGAGTTTAGGTACAGCAGGATAGGCAGAACAGACAAGCTTGATTTGGGTTTTTTGTTTTATGGCAAAATTTATATTTTTTAGATCCAATGCTTCAGTGTCTAATCAAATACCGTAAGTTTTAAAACTTCTACTTCTTGACTAGTAGTGCATTACTACTGTACTAAAGGTCATTGATGTGATGGTATACCCGAGCTACAGCTGCACTTGGCTAATGTTTAGTGATGCCTCTAGCAAGAGCCCTCAATGTTGTCTCAATTTAGGATTTTCTTGCACTTCAGGTTTTTTGGTTTTGTCAAGAAATGTGCCTGTGCAGGTAAATTCTCTGGTAAAACTGTGCCCTGCTTGTCTGTCTACAGCAGCTATATCACAGAAGAGGTCACATGTGACACAGCTCCCTGTCCGCAGTCCTACCGAAGGGACAGAGGGATAGAGTTTCTCAGAAGACAAATAAAATCACAAGCTGCCCATACCTAAGCACAACACTTAGATAAGCACATTAGCCATTGCAGCCATACTCCAGAAGTTAGCTGATAATAAATAGGCAGATAGACAACAGGCAGGTAGAACAAACATGCCTGAACAGGCAGATAAACAAATACACCTGTAAGAGCCCCAAACCGCTTTAAAATGAAAACCCCTTCATAAAACGTTGAAAGCTATCACGAACATCTTCACTGAAATAATGGGCCAAACTCCTTGTACTTTGTGCCACCATGTCCTCCACCACCCCACAGAGGATGAAATTATATATTAGCTCAGCACTTTGACACGTCTTGAACACAATGAAATCTGCAGTTGCTCAGCCCAAGCTCAAGCCAGAAGTCACAGCAGGCAGAGGAGGAGACTGAAACGTGAAACAGGATGACATTACAACATCAGCAAAAATTGTGCCAAGAGTTCTGCCTCTGAAATGTTCCTTGTCCCTGCATCTGAGCTAAGGATGGTGAGTTTCAAAGGGAAAAGTATGGCTACTATGAAATCACATCAGAGTAAACCCCAAAGAAAGGAAATATGAGATACATTCTAGATATATCTATTTTATTTCTCTGATGAAAAGCTGTATTCCCTGAATGCATAAAGCATCTTCTAACTCTCTTGCAGAGAACTGATTTGGATTATACAGAGATCTCATGGGTATATGTGTCGTTTCTCTTCTTTATTTTTGATGTTTATGTCCTTATTTTCATTTGTGATATAGGAACTAATGTTCCAAGAAGCCAGATTTGCCACTAAGGTTCTATATATTTACTGGCCATATCCTAAGAAACTAGCACATATTCCCCCAGTTGCATATTTAAGAGAGATTGAGTATGTATTGTTATTCATTGGTCCATTTTGGTTTTTTCCTTCTTTGCCTATTTTTATGCCATTTCTTTGTTAAAAGAAAAAAAAAAAGATACTACCAGTAAATCATCTGTTACCATTTACATATACATAGTATAGCTGCAAATACATCTTCCTTTCCCTTCTGGGTTTCAGATTTTATCTTTTTATAACATCTGAACATCCTGAATTCAAGATACAACATGACCTTTCTTTTCTTAGTCTGCTGTGACCTCTGGGATAGAACCAATAGTCTTTTTTTTTTTCATAAAAGACAATTCAGATGTTAATTGAGCTGGATACAGCAATTGGCTGACTCATATAAGTGAAGTGAAAATACATAGTTCCCAGTCAGACTCATAAAATGAGTTTACAAAAGAAAAAATACTAAAAAAAAATTATACATCATCTACTACTGAAACCAGAACTGCACACATGCAAATGAGTACCATTTACAGATTGGGTCACAGGTTTAGGAAGAGTCCAGATCTAGATCCACCAGACATGACAGTCAATCTGGAAGCTCTCACCACTGCCCTACAAAACAAACTGACAGATGCTCATCAAAATCGTTACAAAATTTTCTGGCTAATCCCTAACACTTTCAAAACAGATGCTGAATCCCTGCTTTAACTTGTGCTGAACTCAACAACTGAGGACATAATAAAAGTGGATCAGGTGGGTATTTTAAAGTATAAATCACAAACTGGTATGTCAACCTGCTGTTTTTCCAGTGGTAAGAGTAGGAAAATATAATAGCAGATAAATGGTCTGTGAGGGAAGAAGATACAACACATTGTAGCCAGTTCCCCATTGATGTTAAAAATAAAGGGCATTGAATTTAAAGGAGAAGCAGGAAAAAATATATCGTAGAGGATTTAAACAGCACAGTCCAGAGACCATTTCATTAGCAGTTTTGAATAGTATGACGTTCTTTTTGTCAAAGTTTATGACTAAAAAAAAATCAAAATAATTTATGAAACCATTATTAAAACATTTAAGCTTCTGAAAACTGCTTTTCAAGGGTATCTTTTTTTCTTTTATTAGACCATACATATGTCAATACTATTTCATTAAAGGCATAATGAAAGATATTACCAGCAATGGTGGGAAATTAGTTCATTTGACAATTTGCAAAACAAGAACTGTCAGTGTTCCTCCAGCTTTTCCTAATGACACTTCAGGCTTTGGACTACTTACCCCAGGGGAAAAAGCAGACAAAATGAATAAATGGCTTCCTCCCAGTGATGCGAGAAGTCTGTTACACAGCTTTGTGACTGCATGCTTTCTAGGAACAGGTGTTTGTCACAGCAGAAGGCAACAACCTCTTCGGAACTAAACAAGGTAAAATTCAGGCCAAAAAAAGGGGCTCAATATCTGCCTCCTCGCTGGGTGCTGCCCTCCAAGGGGGGAGCACAGTAGCACATTTCTGAAGGCACAAAAAGCTCCTGGGTACGCTCACCACACTGGCAGAAGAAAGGGGGATTGGTAAGTGACAGAAGACCCAAAAGGCCAGTGTGTACCACCAGAACAGCTCCCCAGGGAGGTGTTCCCTGCCATGGAGGCAGAGCACCAGGAGCTGGGCCACCAGTGCTGGGTGCTGGCAAGGCTCCCTAGGAGTCTGCTCAGTTTCTTACTCTCTCCCTGAGGACCCATTGACAGCCATCAGCAGAGCCAGCCTATTTGGCACTCTTCATTTCTTACAACACCGTGGCTTGGTAAGGCAAACTGTAATTTTTCCATCTCTGAATCTAGAAACCACAGGATGCAGCAAAAGCAGTGCAGAATTGCTAGAAAACATTTTTAAAATACTCTCTATTGAATCCATTGCATTCGGGGCTCCTGTTTAGATCAAACTGCTCTTAAGTTCTTGACAAACTATCTCCTTTTCTAAATATACTCTTTCTTCCCACTTCCCCTACATCCCAAGGGGGAACCAGTCTAGGATATTAAATGACATGGACTGAAACTACGGTATGGATATAATTTTTCCTATGAGCAGAAAGAAATTAGAGGAAAAGAGAGGAACACATATTAATTCACAATTCCCTTAGGAGAAATAGCTCCAGTATCAGCCTCCCTCATATATACTATGACTCCAAGGGTTGCCTTCATTAAAGAATATTTCCAGTGTAAACAAGTAAGTCTGTGTTTCCTCAATATTGAAAAAAAAATTTTTTTTGCTTTGGTTCAGTTGAATTCTTCTACCCTCTTCTAACCTAAGAAAAATCAAGCAAGAAAACAGCAATCAAACACATCATCCTTCTGCCACCTTTACATTATGCATTTTAATTTTTCAATCACGAAATATTTGAAACCTGTCACATCATGAAACACCAAAAAAGCCATGCTGAACAAAAATGTGTCACTAGAGATATACAGCTCAAGCACAGGTTCATGAAGGAAAATATTTTCACAGTGTTTCCTGAAAAATTACACATAATTGGATAGCCTCTACAGTGGAGCTGCCTCTTTTTCTGCTGGCACTGAACAAACCTCTTGCAGGAATTACTTAAGTGTCTGGCAGTGGGACTAGCACTAGACTCTCTCTGTGTCATTATGACTGAAATTGGATAGAGCATTCATGTTGACACATCTTGTGTTTGAACTGCAGACCAGAGGCAGGCGGTTTTTGTGTTGGAATTCATTCATGGGAAAACACAGTTTGGGATGCTTTAGTGTTTGCTTTATGAAACTTTTCTATTACCACTTACTATGAAATACATAGAAATTGACTCAGTGCTGGTCAAATCGTTGAAGAACTGATTGTTCTTTTTCCATGACCTTAAAAGTGGACCAATTTTTGAGAGCTTTTCTGCTCATGTGTAGGCTGGATATTAAGTGAAATTGGAGAATACACTAAAGTGCCAGTAAAGAGGGAATAGGAGAGCTCAGATTGTGGAAAATCTTGAAAGGGGCTTCAGAATTGTTTGAACACACAGTCAAAACAAATATGAATCAAAAATACCACTCTCTGCAGCCTAAAATGTGCCAGTCAATGCACCTAAAGCTTTTGCTTAATCCAAGACAGTCCACTGAGATCAGTCATCCTGACTACTGGCAGACCTTGCCCAGACTGGAGATTCTGAAAGCTGTGTGGTCCCTCAGCTGGAGCCAGTCTGCTGGTAGACTCCCACAGAGTACCTTTTGGTGGCAGACAGTGGCAGCTGCTCAGGGAAATTGGCATTGCTGCCTGTTTGTGCTGGAGGTGGCAGTAAAAGTGACAAGAACATCAGTCTCAATGAGCTGAAATGCCCTGTCTTGGAAGCTTGTCACTCGGCACAAATTTCAAAATCAGAAAATTCCTTCTACTCCAAATAACACTAAGATCAGACCCAGAGAGGGACAGAGGGGGAAGTTATTTCATATTTGGGAAGCTTCTCTTTTAGACTTTTGCTTCTCAAGGGTAACAAATATATCCACAGTATCTGTCGTTTGAAAACAAGCCCCTTGCTTGGCTCCAAAACTGCCACACCATCTTTCAATTCCACCTTGATTCCCTCCTTCAAGGAACCAAGAGTTTTCCAACTCATCAGAATTTATTTTAATAAAATGAATTTCAATCAAACAAGGCTTCCAAAAATGTGTTTTAAACACTTCTGACTAAAGAATGCAATGAGTAAAAATGGCTGGGAGGACTGACAGAGATCTACTTGGGAAATCTCTCCTGCAAAGGAAATAAGTAGAAGGTTGTTAGATACTTTTGCACTGCATAATCAGTTTGCACTGCTAACATCCCCAGACAGTGATATGTGTACAGAGGGTGCTGCAAGTTGGGATCGTTACTCCTCATTGGCAACAGCTGCAGCAGCACCTTTCTGACACCAGTTCTCTGCAAGAGACCCAGAGGACGGAACAGCAGTAGATTATAAAATTGCTGTGAGTATAAAGTTATTACCCTCTCCCCAGAGTATTACCTCCACAAGCAACAGCTCCCTCCCCAGGCCCTGAAGGTACTATTAATAAACTTCAAGTCTCTGCCCTGCCAGTGGGAGTGCTCTCCTGGAAACAGGGTCTTGGATCCTACCCCAACTCTCAGGACCATCCACAGATTTTACATGAAACAGTCTTTGAGTACAACATGGAAATAGCCGGCAGAATGACAAGGTGCTGCCAGCAGTGAATCCCCAGGAGTCTTCGTCTTCCACATTCTTATCCCTCCTGCCCTGCAGAGTAACAGGGATCTCCCCACTGCTCCCTCTGTATTTCAGTACTAGGTTTGAGCCTCCTCCACTCTGGAAAGGTATCTCCTGCTATTGTACCCCAATGTATTGGGCTCCTCCAGGAGCAGAAGGGGGCTCTCACTATGAACATGTACATCCTGAGTCTCTAGGAAAGGTGTCCATATGCTGTAGCACAGGCTGAGATTTCAAAACAGGAGTTCTTTCCGCAGCAGAGGTGAAGCAAAGCTGTGGAGGCTTTAAGTGAAAAGTGCAGAATGGGTAGGAGCTGGATCCAAGCCTTTCACCAACATGCACCAAAACAAAACCTCCGCAAAAACATTCCAGATCTATGATGTCATTTTCCTACATTTGAAAACTACTCCCACTCCATGGTATATGAACCACATCTCTCTTCATAACAGAGAATTCCCATCTTTTACATCAATACATTTAATTCTTTAATGTTCTGGTGTCAGCAAGGACATTGTTAAAAACTGTTAAGAAACACGTCAGTAAAACATATGCCCATTACGTAAATTTCTATGAACGCAGTGGAACTAAAAGCTGTGCTTTTATGTTAATACTACTGAAAACATATATCTTTATGCATATGAATAGATATATGTATGTGTGAATAGCTATATTGATACAGTAAGTGTATGTGTGAAAGCCAGCCCCCTGCTGCCAGTAGCAAAATTCCCTGTGGATCCAAATAGAACTTCATCTTATATCTAATAAACAGATTTATAGGTATTCTAGCTGAGATTTTGAAGACCACTAGGAGAAATTGGCATCCAAATTCCATATGGAACCTCAAAAGTCTTTGCTTTGCCTTGAAAATACATGTCTATGTTGTCAACTGCATTAATCAGTAGTCATATACAACTCCAGGTTGCTGTCAAATTATTGTTCAACTAGCTGAAAATAATTTAATGTGCACATTTGTATGAACATTATTTATGAACATGTTTTCCCAAGGACAGCTGTGAGTGTAAATGTACACATCCTGCCCTGACAATTCAGCCCTTATCTTGGACCTGCTATTTAGTCCCTAAAATAAAAAAAAACAACACGGCAAGCAAACAAACAAACAGACAAAAGGAATAAAAAGCTTTTTCTCAGACTTCCCTGAAGCAATATGCAAAATATACTGTTGGGTTTACCCCTGATGAAATCTTGAAACAAAACAAGAAACCCCCTTAGATGAACTCTCCAGGCCCGAGCAGATCCAGTTTAATTTGCCACGGTCCTTTGTGGAGCTGCTGTTCCCAGGAAAGCAGCAGGTCTTGATCCTGGCCTCTAACAGATGGCCCCAACAACATGACAGTAATAGCATCTGACATGTGTTGTTTCAATAATCTCTCTAACTCTTGGAGAAGTATGCAAGCGTTACATACCGTGTGCTGCTTCAGATTGCTATTTTTGGCATGTTTCTGCTGGCATATGTTATGATGAACCATTCACAACATCTTAAATTTCCATCATAAAATAAACGGGAGTTAAGAGAGTAGGTCCATAAGCCTATCTTTTAAACTTGTTCCCAAGGTAACATTTCCTTCACATAAAGATCAGCTCCACAGAAACCAGAACCCAAACTGCATTTTGAGAGATCAGCTGTATTGCAGGAAGTGGAGTCCTGGGGGTGGAATAGACACAAGTCGATGGAAATATTTATGGCCCAGCTCTCCAAGTGTTTCACACTGAACCATAATCAGAGTTTTCTACAATATGTATTAAATTGTGACAATCCACAATCTGAATTGGTACCTGGTGATTAGGCAGCTGTGAGGAGGGGAATCATAGGGGACAGAGTGCCCTGTCTTGATGAAGTTTTCCTCCTAATTACAAGAGTAATGAGCACATCCCCTTTCAAACCCAGATGATTTTCTTAAGGAACTTGTGATTTTACTCATTGCCAGGTTTAACAAAACAGGATTTCAGGCAGGGAAATGCTTTCAACTGCAAGCATCAAAACCTAGCTAAAGGAAAAGCATCAATGATTTTCACAGAGTGCAAGTCATTGAAATGTCTTAGCATCATAAACTACTCTTGATTGCTTTTTTCACAAATGAGCTGCTGCCAAATAGAGGACAGACAGCAACAGGGAAACCCATCTCTGTTGCTTTCCTCCTCAATTTGCAGTTACACCCCCTACCATTTTTCCCCTTAAAAGTTTATCTAGCTCCTCATAAAATTATTTATTGTTATTGCCATGTGGGTTGTTTATTCAGTCAATGAAGGACAGGCTCCGACAGCCCTCCCTTGCCTATCCCTCAGGCCCTTACCTCTCCTTGACTTCAGCTGATACTGCCTTTTCCTCTGTCTTGACTCAGCCTTGCTCAGCTCCCGTATCCCCATCCTCCCCTCACAGTCCTGTGCCTTTTTAACTATCTCTTCTCCAAAGAAGTAGTGACTCCTTTTAGTGCCTCTTAAGGGGTTCTTAAGTAGAGAGAGCACAGAGAGGCAGAAAAAGGTTTTGGGTTTGGTTGTTGGCTTTTAAAGAAGAAAGATAAACATTTTGCAGCATAGCCTTGAATTTTCCTGTTGTGCATCCAGAACAAAGGTACGAAAGCTGGAGCACACAAAGCTACAGTACTCACACCAGAAGTATTAGAGGTATTTCAGAAGCCATAGCCCTGTACTGACAAAGAGAACAGATCAGAAAAAAACGGAAACAAAAAACCAGAGTCCCACTCAAGTGACATGCAGAAGAGTGTCTGACTGTAGTGTATTGAAAACCCTCTGGGAAAAGGTGAAGGAAAAAACCTAGAGAAGAGCAGGGAAGGAGAGGTTTTCTGTAGGAGCACCTGGGCAGGGAAGGAGCCACTGTGCTGGAGACATGGCCAAATGCAGACTGCTCTTTGGGGACAGGGAAGACAGACGACTTGAGCCTCCATGAAGCTGCTGGGGTGTCAGTACTAACACCAATATCTGTGGTTAACAACACTCGGTGTTCACAGTACCCACTCACACGGGTCTCTGTGATGACAGATTACAGCAGCAGAAAGAGTGGGACAAGGCAGAAGGACAATAGGCAAACAGCCCACTTTGCAGGAGGGACAATCTCAGCTGGTGCTGGGGAAAGATTCCTACCTTTGGCAGCAGTGCAATATGTGAAGGGGCTGCCCTCAGGGGAGGTTGTGACGGGTGAGCTAGTCAGAGCTCCAGCTCCCATTTGTTCTGCTGTCACCAGAGGGGCTCAATACAACAACTGTGTGCAGAGGATGGCTGATGCCTTCTTCCTTTCTGTGTCATTGCTCTTCTTTCTTGTACTTTTCCTACCCTGCATACCCCAGCATGACCTTCCAAACCTTTAGATAAAACACTCAACAATATAACAAGTGGCATTGACATTGAGTGGAATCAAGGAGTGTGAGGCTGCTACTCCGCTGAGATGACTGGGGTGGAAAGGTTCACCCTTTTCTGATAAGGCTGCCTACAGACTCAGACATTAGACTGTGGGCAGATTGTCCTGGCAAACAAAACTGTTAGAAATTCACTTGTTTTAACAGAAGCTTAAGTTTGGTCTATGATGCAGTCATGTCAGTCTTGTTAACTCATCAAATAGCTTAGTCTTGGATACATTGCAGTTAAAATAACATTCAGAATTCTTTATTTTTTTAATCAGAGAAGTAGAGCTTTCATGCTAATTCAAATTCCCACTGTGGGTGGAATACTCACTCTGAACAGTGACAGTTAAGCTAAAGGAGAAGAAGTAAAACTCCAGTAACTATATCCTAATACCAGGCCTCACCTTGGTCCCTTCAGTTCTTAATGCACACAGCCCAAGTTCTTGGCAGAGAGACCATGCACTGGTGGAGGCCTTTAGTCAGTTCTGTTTCCAGATGGTTACCGTATTTTGGAAGAGGAGAGAGGAGAGTTTCCCTGCCTGAGTTTTAAAAGATCACACATTCCTCATTTTGTGAAATTAGTCCTGGTTCCAATCAACTTGTTCATGACTTTCAGGAGACTTGCTAAGGGAAATGCCTGACTGGAAATCCCATTTAAACTTAGGCAGATTCCTAGCCTTAATAATGGCACTTTTGTCTTTTTCCCAAGATTTAGGCACCAGAAAATGCCAGAGTCAAATCTTGTGGCCCTTAAGGAATTCAAACACCTTTAAGATGTAACAGGAAAGGAGGTATCATTTTCCAAGTGTTTCGACTTAAGTGTCTACACTTTACCTAAATTACACTTGTACATCTCTGTTTTGACACTGATGCCTAAGTTCAGGAAAAGACCTGTGGAAGAAACAGCTATTCTGCCATTTTAATTAGCTCCTCCATGGACAGAAAATTGACAGCCTGATGTCAATGTTGGTGACGTTAAGGCTGACAGTAAGTGCTTCTCTGTTCTATAATGAGATTGGTACTTCATTGCCTCATGAAAGCTACAGAAGAGGCAAGATTAGGCCAGTGGAAGATGAAAATTTTATCGGCAGAAGCAATCAAGGAACATTATAAACAACCCTTGAATAGAAGGAGCATTACTTTTGTTTGCAACCAAAAGGCCTAGTTAGCTGCTCAGCCAGCACCTGACAATCATGTAGCTGCATTAGCTAGCATGGGGTCTCTCAACTCCAGGTGGTCAGGAGCTTGCAAAACTACTGTCCATTACATTTATTATCTCCTGATTATTCTATTTACAAGATGCTCTCCCCAGGGAGCCTCCTGGAGGAGTTGCTGCAGAACCACTGAATGCAGCAGTTGTACTGGGGAGGCTGCTCCTGTAAGCACACGCCTTGGGCACTCAGGAATCTGCACGGGCAAGCTGTTAGTTTTCACCTATAATTACCAAAATGGCTTGGGATCTGCCTGTCTGCGAGACACTTCTCTCCCCAGGTGATCAGACTGTCACAGTGGCACTCAGCAAATGCGCTCAAGCTGTCACCTTACCAATTTAAGAAAGGTCACGACCTGCTTACAATGATTTTGCTGAAAAGGGCTCCAAGCTTTGAGATACTCTCCCTTAGCTTGAACAGAAAGGTAAAATTCCCTGAAATCTCCTGACTTTTACAAGTACCACATAAAATCTAACAAAGCTTTTGTAGTGATGATAGCAGTGAGAAAAAAAAGAGGCATGCAATCAGTATTTTTGAGTTGGGCAGATTATTGTTTATCTACATTTCACTACTCAGCACTTAATCTTTATGTAAAAAGGACAGCACTGGATTACGCATTCAAATCTCTTTTTGGAGAACTTTAAGGAGAGGAAGGAAGGGAAAACAGGGCACTGACAGAAACAAGTCAAATTAATGGTAAGAGTTGCAGTGACAAAGGAGATTTTACATTTAGAGCGGGACATGAGAGCCCTCCACATTTTCATTAACAAAGAGAACTTGTGACCCACTATTTCCGAGCAATCCGCCCACAGAGTACAGATCAAACACCCAAACTATCAACACAGTGAGAACAAAAAAATGTAGCTTGAACTTAATTTGGTTCAATTTTTTCCTTTGAAAATCACCACATATCTTAACCTGATATTCATTTTGCCTACAACTCCCTACCTGATTTACATTCACATGCCAATATACCTGCTATCAAATTTGCTCACACCATTTCCTTGTAGACCTAGAGAGCTTAGCACAGAAAGTTAATGTTGGTAGTTTAATGCCTTGAGAAGGAGAATTAAAAGCTGTTCTCCTGGCATCAAATTAACCCCAGGTTGTTTGAATATAAAGTATATAGCAAGGGGTAAGTCCCTTGATCCTTATCAGATGGGTGAAATATGCCCACATGTATAGAGACTGAGATTAGCATGAATTTACATTAAACAATACAGACCTGTGTGGAAGAGTGGGCTGTAAGAGGGAATACAAGCACACACTCACTGTCCATGGGCAATTGCTATTCAGTAGGAGTGGTCACATTCGTGCCATGTGATCGATGAACACTGGCTGTCTTTCAACACTAACTTTGGAACAGATTCTTGAAATTAGCTGAAGTCTAGATAAAGAGGCCAAAGACATCAAGGATATGAACTTACTGGCTTCATATAATAATTTTTCCAAGAATAAAATACCCTTGCTCTATGTCCTACTTCATCACCTCTAGCAGTTCAGGAGAATAAGGTTCCATCTGTGGCTGTCTGGAAGCTTCTCTAACTCAGATTTTCAACACCCTCAGAGCAGTACAAAGTGACCTGGCATCTGGACTTTGGGCTTTGACACACAAAGTGCTAAGAAAATTGTTCTGATCTTTGTCCACATTGGGAGAATCTTCACAAGATTTCTTTGCTGAGCTGAAGGGGCTGTTAGACTCATTCTCAGGAACAAGCTAGCACCAGCTCTATAAACTCAATGGGCTCTAAGTTGCTGTTTTCTTCTGCAAAATCCCACTGCTCCATGCAAAATTTTGCTTTAATGAAAATTTAAGATTTCTTGCATCCACATGAGAAGGAGGAGAGGAGAAGAATATCCTGATACCACTTTGTGCTATGGACTCTCCTTCCACCTCCTGCCTGACCAGACCAGACAGGGATCAGGAACCAAAACACCACCCATCCTTTGTGCAGGTATGGCTGTAGTGGATGGTTTCACAGTAACAAAATACAACCTCCTCACACTTTCCACACGTGCACCAGCCCTGAGATGTCACTCAGTGTGATGGATTCTTCCCAGCTTTGCCACCAAGATGGTGACTGACCTCTGAGAACTCCCATGAGGAGAGCCCGCTTCATGCAGTGTGAGGAGAGGAACCACTCCCTGTCATCAGTGGTTCCCTGGGGCTAATTACCTCCTTTAACACAGTTTTTCAGGATTATATAAACAATGCCTCTCTCCTAACCTACTGAAGTTCCAATCTAGCCCCTCACCACCATACTTTCTGGGCCGTAATTATAACACTATTAATGGTTATCTCTCCTCTGTGAAGTAAAGTAATCTTGACTACACCAGTTAATCAATACTTGGACAAATGAACTGAGCTTTTCCCTGAGCTAAGATAGTAATTGTAATTATGAGGTGTGATCAGCTGGCAAAGTACAGTTGCTGACACTTACATCTGGCAGGGAAATGAAGTTTTAAATATCCAATCAGAAGATTCTGGTTTCACAGAGACAGTATTTCTTTAAGTCTAGTTAAGCACTTGTCAGAAACCATTAGCTTTAGAAAATCAGTTATCGTTCTTCTGAGTAATGACATGTAAGAGTCTAGTGGACTGACTCCTGAGATCCCTTGTTGGCACCATCGTCCAGATGTCCATGAGCACTGAGCAGAAGGCATCACATTTGCAGCGGGGTCACAGGGCATCAAGGGGAAAAGCATCAGAAGGCAGAGTGGAGACAGACCAAAGAAAACAGTAGTTTACTACAAGTCCTGAACACTCTGAGGCATCTGCTAGTCAATATGGGTTAGTTACGTTATGTTTGCTCTGTTTTCTGCATGAGAACCAGACATGCAGCCTTGCAGAACCCCTGGGCAGCAATTGCGATACAGAAGACCATGGAAAAATCTGCTAAGAAAATAATCTGGCCTCTTTTTAATTTACACATACATGCCTACACACACTGAAAAACTGTATTGCCTAATTGAGGAGCCCCACACAAGATTAATTAGGACAAATGGCAATTCAAACACAGAAGGGAAAGAGGGCAGTAAAATATCAGCTTGCTTGTTTGCTTTAATCTAAAAAGACCACAGTAGGTTAGTTTTTGTTTAGGGGTTTATGGGTCCCAGAACTGTGAAATGCCCAATAATGAAGCACTTAGGCAAATGTGTGAAAGTAGTTGTATTGACATCTCACAAAAAATATTTTTCAGGAATCTGCAAGGAAGAAGGGCCCTTTCTGCAGTACCAAAGATGAAGCCATCTTCTGAAAAGGAAACCCAAGTCATGTTTTACCATGCTGTAGTGCTACAGGCAACTGAAAATAAGGTTGCAAGAGGGAATCACAGAGAACAAATGCTGTCTACAACAGCTTCTGAGGGGAGAGTGCCAGGAGGGCTGGAAGTGGAGCAGTCACTCTCTTGAACTTGCTGATGCTGGAAAGGGAAGCTTTCTGTTGACACCAGTTGCTTACCAACAGAGGGAAAACATTTTTTCCCAGTTGGTAGTTTCTTTCATTTATGCTATGTCCAGTAGAAATCAGAAACTCAAGAGTTTAAGGGAATCCAGAGAAATCTGCTGTAGCTCCTTAGTCACAGCAACAGTTCTGTGCAAATTCTGCCAAGACAGCCCTGGAGCCACCATGATCCATACTTTTTAGGTCAAAGTGTTACTGCTAAGGACCACCACAGCATGGTAACTCTTTGGGCAGATTCCTCCTGCTCCTCCAGATAGGTGATTTATTCCAGAGCTAACAAAATGACAGATTTCACTTAAATTCAGACCACTGTCAAGGTTTGCCTAGAACTTGCTATGGTCAGAATGATACAGAGTGAGAGCCATCCAGCCGAAGGGAGGCACCTAGTAATGGTACATTTGCAGGAACTACCCAGGACTAACTTACAGAAAAAAGCACTCACAGGTTATGTTTCTTTTCATCCTGTAGTAAACACCTCATAAGACTAACTTGTCCCTGATGTCCTATAATCCAAAGAGAATGCTGCATTTCTCTGTTTTACAGGGAGCAGATTAATAGTACCACTGCAAATTCCATCCATGAAGTCAGCACAGCTGGCTTGTCCAGCAAACGCAAGCACAGTGCACTGCTTCCAGAAAGGGCAGCAGGAAAATCACCCAGAGACTCAGCAGACATTTAAACCAGCACCCCTATCTCAGCGTCACTTAGGGAGGCAGTTCTGGAACTGAGTATTCTCCTCATGTGCATGGACAGAGGTACTCATAGCTTAGGACTTATAAGGAGTTTTTAAGGATTTAAAAGAATTCTTTATAATAAAGATTTTTTTTCCTTAATAGGCTAAGATTAGGCAACTCCTTTGCTATTGACAATCTTAAATCTCTCCCCTACTGAAGTCAGGTAGGACCTTCTATCCTTTTTCCACTGTATCTATAGGGAAAAAGGAGATACTTTCCCTCTGCTATGCAGAGTTTCCCCTTGGATCCCCAGGAACAACATGCAAAATGGTGCTATGAAATTCATGCTCTTCAGGTGCCCTGAAGCCATTTCCAAGAAGGACAGGTTGCCTCCACTGTCCACCCTACTTCTTCAGCCAGATCCCAGATTTCAGCACCCACACTGATGACTGCTACTGCTGCCATCATCAAATTAAGCAGCTCTCAGACTAGCAGCATTTTTAGCATCAACTTTATACTCATGTTTTATGCTAAGCATAGGGAGTAGTCTCAGGTTCTTCAATGAAGTGACAACTTCACCACCATCTAGCAGAAGGGGCTGCAACAGGTAATTGCTGCTACTGACCTCTATTTTTTTTTCCATTTTACCTATGCACATAGAAATAAGACTCCTAAATTCTCAACTGTTCAGCTTGTTACCCTTATTAATAGCTTTCATATCCATCTTTATAGCCATAACCTTCTTCCACTGAACCCACTGACTCTCACTGCTTTTTAAAAGCTCTGCTGAATTTATAATTTGGGACAGGGATTTCCCTTTCACAATATATTTGTCCAGAATCTCCTTTCAAATAACCCTGATAAACACTAATATACCAGAAATAGTCAAACTTAACAAGCAACTGATTACACTCTTCTGGGAAGCTGTTCCATTCAAATGCACTGTTACGATAAGCAAGAGATGTGTGCAGTCAGAGGTGGCTCACAAACATTTCCAGTTTAAAAACTGAAACTCCTCATAGTCCAAGTGATTTCTTTCTCAATAAAACTGGGGTTAAAGGCAGAAAAATGTCATCCTGTCTTGTAAAGCAGCTTAGCACATTTACCAAATGCCTCTGGGAGAAGCATCCCTTTTTCACTAGAGTTTTATGTGACCAATTCAGCTGTAACAGTTCTGGCTACTTTACTATTGACAAGTGGACTCAAACGAAAAGTTTTTTGTGATTTTCTTTCACAAACCTGGATGGGGGAAACATTAACAGAAATTGAAAACTGAGTTCCATTAGCATTTTTCTTTTGGACCTATTTTCCCTGGGAATTTAACTTTATTTTTAGAGGAATGTTTCAATAGACTGCAGGAAAGATAACACTTGCTTCATTTCCCTTCCCTCTGGCCTTAAACATCCAGGATTTATACAGTTATTTTTATTCTTTCCTGATACCGCAGCCTTGCCTGTTTATAAAATGTAAGAGGTAGACAGATAATTGTACAATTTCAGTAGTAAACAGGGAGCTGAAAACATGAAACTGAGCTCAGAATTAGAAACCCTGTCAGAGTGTTGGTGAATCATAGTATGAAATAAATTGTTCACTTTCTGTTCAGTCCATTAGTTACAAGGATGGAAAGAATTGCTCTTACAACGCGTAATGCTGCAATTTCCTATATTCACTTAGCACTTCCCCTTTCCCTTCTGCAAATCTGAGGCATTACATTTAATTCACTCCCTCTAACCACGCTTTCATTCCCAGCTTTGGCAAACCAAGCTATTGCTCAGCGAAAATGCACCAGCTTTTACATAGTATTCATGAATACAGTGCTCTTCCTCCCCTTTGGAAATAAGGTAATGGCAGGAAAACAGAGAATATATAGAGCCCCTTAGGCCTATCCATCTGCAAACAGACGATCTTTACTTTCTCCTGAGCTTTTTGAGAGATGGCATAACACAACTCAATTCACATGAACCCCATGTCATCTGTATGCCAGATTTTGTGCTGACACTGTGATAAGAAAATCAGTACTTGCCTACAGGTACCACATGGTTGCCCCAGCCCTTTCCATGTAAGTGTGGGGGAGCCACGGACTTTTGACAGTCCCAAGTGTTAGGCTTGCTAAACAAGCTATCTAAAGTAATTCTGCCCTGAAACGGGGCAAGGAAGACTGTATTGGCACCACCAACAACCCTGACTGTCCTGGAGCAGTGAGGGTGGGTTTACCCCCTCAGACAGACCTGTGCACTACTACACTGTACTCACGTGCAGACCTGCACGAGGCTGCCAACCTCTGCACAGCAGAGCTTCTGCAGGACTGCAGTGAGACAGAGACACGGAGAGATGGTGCTCCTGGGCCTCTATTTTGCCTTTTTTTTTTTTTTTTTTTAAAGCAGAAGCATGTGTTAATTAATCCTGCTACACAGACACGCACAGACAAAAGCTGAGGAGTTGCAACTCAAGTCACAGAAGACAAACAGTGGTTATCCTCGGCCACAGGAGCAGCTTGGAGTGGGAGCTCTTCTCTGAGGCTCAGGTGACTCCGTAACTTCTGCCTGTCAATTACTGTAAGCCAAGAGTCTTCCCTTGGATGCATGAACTGTGCTGACCAGCACTGGGAGGAAGCAATGAATGAGACCGTGTTGCTTCCACACCTTTCGCACAGTGCATTTTTATTCGGGAGATAATATTTTCTTTTAAAAAATGCCTGCAAATGAATTAAGGAACAGGCTTTGCATGCCTGACTTACGGTTCCAGCTCCTGCTCCAGCCGACATGGATCTATCTCAGAAACCAGTGGCTGGGTTGAGACCTGCAGGTAAAATGTAGCCTTTCAGTCCAGCAACTATGACATCTATTTTGAGCTACTTCTAGTTGACCTGACTGGTGCTGGCACTAAAATGCCCCTTGGAACATGTGCTGGCTTTGCAGCAGTTGAGATTTTGACTCCCTGGTTCCCATCTGAGAACTCTACAGGCAAATGACCTATCAGGGGTTATTAAAAGGGAACTCAGACTGATCCCCCTGAGAAATTCTGCTAAAGTGGCAAATCCACTGTGTTTATAACCTTAAACTCATTTATTAACTGGCCTTATTCACACCTCTGGGGTTTGTGATTCACTGCAGGGAGGGGTGGGGAGGGAGGGTAGCACTAGGTGTACCCATCAATTGTCAAGCCCTGGGAAATGGCAGCATCACACCATCAACATTACTCTACTTTCACGTAAAGTAGCAAAACTAGGTAGGGAATTTGGTGGCAACTAGAAAAACTCAAGGCTAAGCACATCAACCATTCCATAATTAGCATATCTCTTTACAACCCTTACAAAAAAAAGAAAGAGTAGCATATTCCAAAAGGTTTATTAGGAAATAAAAGTGGTTTTATTTGTGTCATGCTGGTCTTAAATCACTCACTTTTTCCCCCGTGGGGAGCAGGGCTGTTTGGCTCTAGAGTGCTTTATTGCTTCTCTATTATCAGGACTGTATTCATGCTGGAGCTCGCACAGAAGCCAGTCTTGTAGGCGTATTTGGGTTGTGCTTTGGGTCATGTACAAGTTTAACACGGACTGAAATCTACCTCCTCCTGCAAACTCAACTCTGTACCTCCAAAGGTGAAGTGTGGCAACAGCAGCTTCTTCTCCATTATTTTTCCTGGATATTTGAGATATCAGACTACATTAAGAAAATGTCCACCAAAATATCCATCATCCACTTGCATTTTAAAGTACGTGACTATGTAACCATTTCACACTTTTTCCACCTGAATAGTCCACTCCGGGCCAAATTCCAAGAAAATGCCAACAACTATTTTTAGTTTTACCTTACCTCAGCTATTTGCAAAGAAATATGAATTCTTACTCTGTTACAGGGCCTTTTAAAACTAAATGTAGTTGTTTTGAATAGACATCACTGAGATCTGATTGTGTTGTGTTTACTCACCTTTTCTCTAGGACCAGATACAAAATGAAACAACAGAAGTTTCATGGAGCATTTCAACTGAGAACACAGTTTACCCTTCAAGCTCAGTTAACTTACAGGAAATTGCCAACAAGGATGCCAAGGACATCTCTACAGCCTTCACTATGTCAACTAGAGGGACTCATTTCTAATAAATATTTGCTAGTATAACCAGAACGTTTCTCTAAGTGTCCTATCACAAACACCCTTTGAAGTCAAGAAGAGGAATTGGTCCTTGCTGTCCAACTCTTCACTGAGAAGGCAAGAATTTGTCTGTGGAACATCTCCAGTGTTGAAGTGATTGATACCACAGAGCATAACCATTACATAAAAATAGCAGAATTACACTCTTCACAAATTATTTGGAAATATGATCACGGTTTCTACTGAGAGAGAAGGGAAGCTGTCATATTTCTACAAAGGCACAGACTGTCTGATGAAACAAGAAGAGAAGTTTCCAGGTTGGGAAAACTGATTCTCTGAGTGGACAAGCATTGTATTGGTCCTAACCAGCCTTTAATGTGAGACCAGGTTGTACAACAGGTGCAGTTCCAGTTTTCTTGGGAGCTTGGGCCTAAACCAAAGTTCCCTTCTGGACTCCACCAGAGGGTTTCTTTTCCTTGGAAATCAGGGGAGTTAGGGAGAACAGGCTGCTCTGTCCCCAGATTTCATCAAGACACAAGACTGATGTCTGGCTGGACCACTCAGGTTCAGCAACTTGGAAGAGCTCCCGGTTCTCTAGATTATTCAAGGAAGCACAGTCTTCCTGACAGCCCAAGTGCAGGCATAGATAGGACAAAATATGCATTTCTATTTTGTTTATAAAGATAAACAGATTTAAACCTTGTCTGTAAAAACCACAAATGCTGGTTGCACCTCAGTCTTCTGCCTCTGGGCAGCTGTAACTTGCAGGTAAGTCGCAGAGAGAGCTCTCTCAAATGGCTGATGAACTTAAAATAGAGCACCATAGTCAGCATTCAGGGCTACACTCTGACAATGGATCCTATTCATTTCCTAAGGGAAGATGGAAAGATGAAGAACCACCCTTTGGGGCTGGTCACAGACTGAAGGAGGATGCAGAAGTGCAGGTAACGTATAAACGCTTCACAGTGGTGGCTGTTGACCATTACCACTCTTACAAGCCATCTGAAGCCTTTTCCAGGCTGTTGCTCTAAGGGACTTTGAGACGTCTCAAGATGGGACTGACTGTGCCAGCATCCTTCCTGAGAGATAGCAGCCTAACCTGCTCACTTAAAAAATTATGGAGGCTCTGCTGTCTCCCCAGGCAATCTGTCCCTCACGTTTCACTATTACATAACTTAATGTTCTTTTCCTGCAAGTGAAGTCCATTAGTTCTTGAGGCTGGAGAATAGCTTGTCCCTTCCATTTTGCAGCTATTTCTACGTGTTTGAAAAAGGTTATCATGCCTCCACTCAGTCTCCTCTACTCCAAACTAAGCAATCACAGCTTCCCAGTTCATCACACAGAAGTCAGGCTGCTGCTGACTGGTGATAGCTTTCAATAACTGCTGACTGGGCTGTATTTGTACCAGCAGCCTGCAGGTGAAAGCCTTCAGCAGCTTCAGCTCTCTGAGCCAGGTTGTCCTTTCAAAGACGTGAAACTTTTTTCTGTAATCCATTACAGTGCATCAGTAAATACACATTAAGTACAGTAAATTTCTGGAATTTTCTCTGTCGCATTACGATACCATGACAAGAAAGGAAAAAACACCTTATTTCATGAAAGTGCATTTTTAGGGCCAAACTTCAAACAGGATTCCCAACAGATCTTGAAGAATGGAGAGGGAAAATGCAATATATTGTGTTAATACCTTCCCTATTCCACCTCCTCTATCGAGCAAATTAAATGAAATACATGAACTATGTCTCCGTTGGCAAATGAAACTTGGTATTTGTATTTGCTGCCATGTCTCAGAGTGTTGTTTTTCATTTTAGACTTTGCATGGTAGCAAACACTGCAATGCTTTACATTCATTAAGCTCGGGCCCATTTACTCTGTGCAGGCAAAGCAAGTGCATATATATCACACCCATAAAGCATCAGTTCAGAATTACACAGGAAATAAATGAGACTAAGCCAGAAGTCCAATTTCCAGAGTCCAGCTCACTAAAGCTAAACAAGCACCTCAGATAAATATGGCCTATTCTAAATGAAATGTTAGTGTAATTTGATAACTGTCAATAATTCCCTCATTATGCCTAAATGAGCTTGTCATCCAAGGAGATTGCTGCATGGCTGATCTTAATTTGCTAATAAAAACTGCAGGGAAGAATTTCAGCTAAACTGAAACGATTTGATTCATAAAAGTGCAACAGTGCACTTTTTAAAGCATTCTTTCCCAGTCCTGACTCCTGACTGGCTAAAGCCCAAAGTCAGTTTGCTCTGCAGCCTGTAAGAAGGTTGCTTTGCTATGTAAGAACAATGAGTGATTGTCTCTCTAAATCACCGTTATTCCTTAGCCCATTATAGTTAATTTATTTTTAATCATGTTGTATAATAGAAATAAAATCATTGGATTAAGCATATATCTAGCAGCAGGAGCCCATTATCCTTTGACAATGTTCTGTTTCATTGACATTATATCTTCACTGTAGACAGTTTCCTTGCCATCATTAGTCCTAAAATGACTATTGGATTTCAAGGGTTTCTCCCTAATCCATAATAAGATTTACTTGCTAACAGCACAAAACAAAACAAAGATATGCTTCTATTGTTTTACTGCTGCAGAATTCTTACTTTAAGCTATTCGGAAAAGTCAAGTACAAATCCAGATACTATAAGTATTTAAAGTTTACCTGCATAATTCTGATTCAAGGGAAAGCCTCAGTAACTTTGTAAGCCTTGGATCTTTGTGGCTTTATTTTACTTAAGCAAGCAATGATACTTTGTCAGTTCTTGAATCAAATAAGATGTATTTCTCGTACAATGATTTTTTTCAGACCATTTAAAGCAAATATGAGTTCACTTTCTCCTGAAAGGGCTACATGGAGTTCAGATTTCATGGGAAGAAAGAGTCAGAAACCTTCCTACTAAGGTTGCCAGCAATTCCTCTGTGATAAGTGGTAGCTAACAGTCCACACTAATGTTGGGAGGTTAAAAACTCCTCTGGCATGGTGATCCCCATGGGATAATTCACCAGTTCTTCATTTGTACCAGTGGCAGTCACAGTTAAATCTAAAACTAAATTTTTCCACACCCTATTAACAGCAGCATTAGAATGCAGCAGGGACCATCCAGAGAGAAGAGCCTTTCTCTTATCTCATAGTTATCTTTGAGGAGGTGGCAGATTTCCCTGTGAAAATTATCCTTATAAATTGCCTCTTATTGAAGGATACGCTGGTACTATCAAGTGGTGCTCTTTTTATGCTGAAATTACGAGCAACACTTAAGAGTCTCTGCATGACTCTTTCATCTGGGAGAGCAGCTTCAATAGGTAACTGTTTTCCATATATGTAGACACACTGTGACACTTTCACCTGTATTGACATGATCTGCATAAGCCATGTGGTTTCCATTAAGAAGGGTCCATGCAATATAGTCAACTCTGCATTATCTTGGCTAATAGGACAATAGAATAACCCCGATAAAGGAAAGACATGCATAATTATCGCTTCCAGATAAGAGCCAGCTCAAATATTTCTGCACTGTGCTCTCCAGACAGAGCTTGTACTTCTGTCAGAGATTGACAACTTAGAGTTTATTAACTCAGGCATTATCTGCATCCATCTGATACATGCAAGGCAGCTTGGGTGTCTCTATGATTTAATCACAAGTATTCTACTAACCGAAAATCATTTTAATATGATTAATATGATTCAATAACAACTTCCATATTCACCCTTTTATATGTTCTGATACTGATACAGCGTAGACCCAGTCATGCATAGCCAAGTCAAGGTTGAATGAGGAATAATGAGGAAAGGTAAATTATGCATGAAATGCAAGACGAGTATGTTCAAAAGACATGGGAATGAAGAAGGCACACAATGATGTAGAAGGGAGTGTGGAATTATCTTATTCCCAGATAGCACTTGCAGAGCAAGCACGCTCAGGACTGTCACAGGTGACATGTGAACCAGAACTACCCTTCTACGTGAATTGTCAGAGGTTTCTTTTTTTATTGTGTTGCAATTACTCGGCCACATTGAACTTTTGCCAGTTGAGAGTTCTCATAATGTGTAATCTCCGCAGACCTTTTAGTACCAATACATAGCCTTCCTCATCTCAGCATTGGTATGTAAATTCATTGTTCAGTTACAAGAGACACTCAGTTCTGTTACAGATATATGGACAAAACAGTGTCTTTACCACTACAGGAAGAAATACAGATTCTCTTACAAAGAAAATGAAAACGTCGCAAATAATTTTTTCTGGATTCTTATGGAAAGAAAGAGATTATAAAGAAACAAACTTGGACTTAATGAAATCAGCAACACCATTTCTTAAACACTGAAGTGAATCTTCTTATGGAAACAAAACCATTGCCAGGTACATTTTTCATGGTATACTTGTACATGAGAGTGTGTTGAGGAATTGATGATTATATTCTGCCACATTCCATGTTGCATTTACAAATTAGCATTGCCTTGGTTTGTCTGCACATTACAATTAGACAGAACTACACAACGATGCAAGACAGGCCAAGCTGCAGAGGGAAAACTGGTGGGCTTGAGAAGTCAGCCATCTCATGTGACGTAACTGGCTACAGAAAGCAACTGACAGCGCCAAACATATCAAATCCCTAAATATCTGTTCATTTTGCTTAAAGCATCACATACAGTGTTCAGATCACTGCGGAGGTCTTGGACAACATTTTCTATACTCCTGGTATCCTTCAGAATCTCAACACTTTGCGTATATGGATTGAAATACACAGAGAAGGGACGATTGATTGATTTGGCAAAGTCCCTGAAAGAAAAAAGAAAATTATCATTTTTTTTCAACTGCTAAAGAAGAGAAAATTAGATTTTTGAGTCAGGGGAAATAATTCACCTCATCTTTTCTTTGGCTTCTTCAAAACTTTCTGAAACAAAGTAAGCCTCCTGGAAAGTAGTGATAAGGCATTCTTGCAAACAGGTGGTCTTTGGATCGAATGTTTTCACATTGGCCTTGTCAGAGAGAGCATGCTGCAAAATATACCACAGGATCTGTTAAACTGTATTTTGATATTACTGTGTATCTACATAAAACTGTTCATACATACAGCTTTCATATGTTTCCCATGCTGTATGTTTCCCACTAGCTGGTAGCCCCTCTTGTTTTACATACAGTGTTTTTTCAGTTTGAACAGTGAATATTGTGAATTTGCTACTTAATAAAGCTCTTACTATGGAAGAATTTTTTCCCTCTAATAGTGAAGTAATAAAGAGGAGATTAGAAATGCACCTGCCATGAAGACATATAGGCCTAAATGTTCAGCTGGAAACAGGAAAGTCATCAAATAACCATTCCTGAAAAATTATCCATACAACTGCAAATATGTATGTCCCCAAAATGTCATTTAATTGGCAGAATTCATCGTCTTGGTGGGTAAATTGAGCCTTACCAAACTGTTCATACAATCTGTGCTTTACCTTTTCAGGCCAAAATCATATACTATTTTCCTGACAGTGAAACTATATATCTGAAAATCCATTAAATAACACCAGTGTATTGCATGATGATGAAATGCATTACCCTTCTGCCACATACACCTGAGCAATAATGCTCCATATAGTACTGCAAAGAAAAAATAAATACTAAACAAACAGACACAGATAAGAACAGAGTAGACACAGGGCAGATGAGGCACCAAATGCTACTACCCAGAGCAGAGATTTCTGATTAGCCTTTCTCTCTAAATGACTTGCACAAGCCACTGGAAAGTACACAGGTTTCAAAACTGAAAATCAGGTACTGAGGCATTTTTCAACACAATCTTTTCTAGCTCCCCTTTTGACTTGAATACTGATGTTAGCTTTTGGATCTACCTTATCTTCTAGAGCATACATATTTTCATTCTCAGTGCTCTGTTACAGCAGTACAAGGTAAGGAAGGAGAGCATATTTAGGTCACCTTTAAACCTTCTTTAGTCCCCTGATATCTATACATAGTGAAGATGTGCATGAAAAGCATAAAGAAATGACAGGGAGGAAGCAGATCCCTGAGGTCCAAAGGTGCCTCTGATTTCTTTACTTTCTATCTGCATGGACATTCCTTATAGCAGAGTAAGGTATTAACCTTAAGGTATTCACCACAACTTTTATCTATGCTCTTGCTTATGCTCATTCCTAAATCCCTGTGAAAGGCACTGAAAATATCACACGCTCTCAACCTGCAGTCTCCAAACAACAGGACAGAAAACTGGAACAAGAGCCTCTTTCTCCCACCTCCTCTCTCTCCAAAAATAAATACATGAAAAATTAATGCATGGAATCATAAGATGGCAGAGAATTACCTTTCTTTAGTACATGTATCTTTTCCTTCTCACAAAGTTTGCTGTTTCTAGCCAGCCATCAGTTGAACAGGTTTGAAAACAAATATTAAAAATGGTCTGTCAACCAGCATCCTCTTCTAAATGGATTGCAGGATCAGGCTCACCTTATTAGACCCCTGCCTATATCCCTGTTAGCACTTTCTCTTTGCAGAACCATGATGCAGCTGAATGCTTGTAAATTTAGGCATTTACCTCCTTCTATCAAAATTAATTTGTTTTTCTTCACTGGGGATTATAATAGGTTCCCTGGGATGTTAACTATAAATAAAAACCCCTCATTTTAAGGCGCCTTTGTACCTCCAGGTGCAACTTGATGCCTCAAATGTCTAAATAACAAAGTTTCAAAACTCTGGGTGGACTGCATTAAGCCCTATGCAGGGAATCAAGATTATGATCCAGGCCATGATTTCTTAGAAATTGCATCAGTAGGTGACCACTTCTGGCTCATGGATCCTTTCCTGTACTGTGAAAGCTTCAACACAAAGGGTGACAGTGTTGTCTTCTCTACTTACTAATGGCCTCTGCTGGGCCAAGCCTAGTCCTTGGGACTGAAGCCATCAGAGGTGAGAAGGGATTCAGCCTGGCACTCCTACCTCATGAACAACTGCTCTAGTCACTGAGCCCTAATTTTATAAAAGGAGAGAGTTTAAAGAGGAGGAAAAGTTGATTGGTTATCACAGGGATGTCCTCTGAGAAAACCTTTCTAGCTCTTCTCCTCAGATTATCCAAATTAAATGACTCATACTTTCTCTATTCCAGTTTAGTTTATACATGAGTAGAGCTGCTGTTTAACAAAGCAATTTTGCAGAGACTGGGATGTGAGGACACCAGAAAACATGTCACGTGGAAACAGAGGGTAAAGAATTCAGACATGTCTTCAGAGTTAGGTGACAAGTGATCAGTTATTCTTAGGATTGCAGTTTGGGAACAAAGTGCCTAAATTCTAATGAATTCCCACTCAAGACACCTGTCTCCCTTCTAGGATGGGGTCTTTGGCTCTTGGATCAAGTAGGCATTGTCATGGCTATCAAAGGAATGTTTCCATCTTTGCAAGTCTGGATGGTGTTTTCAAATTCTGCAGCCTGGCATCTGTAACATCTGCTATTGAGTCGATAAGTAACACCAGCAGTGCCAGAGTTCAGCAACTGAAGTGAACTTGCAGGCAAACCTTCAGAGAGACCATAAACTGTCTAGTGTAAACTAGAATGGTCAGAAACATTACAGCACTCTGAAATGCTGGTCCTTGGCACTCTCAACATTATGAAGTACATCATCTCAACAAAAACACTTGGTCTGATGAGTCCAAAAGCTTTCAAGTTCAGGCTTGTGTATTTTTTAAATATATGCTATTCGCTTATGGTTTGGTTGGACATTCAGTTCTTCAGTGAACTCAAATTATTAAGTACCCAATACAGATTTCTCCATCAGAAACCTCTTTCATTATTCACCTCCAATGAGATGTCAGGGCTAACACTCATACAGAAAATAGGTTTGGTAAAATAGAGCATCGTACCATCTTGTGGATCTGTGATAATAGTCTCTAATGGCCCATTCATACACATCATACTGCTTATGCCAATAAAACTACAGGTGACTCTTCTTCAGTTTGAGAAATAAGAATTTGGAGTGAGACTTCCAAATGAATCATCACTCATTCTCAGGGAAATCAGCAGTATCAAGACAACCAGACAGCTTAAGAATTAGACAATTACCCATAGTGAAAATAAGCATGACAAAAAAATGCCTCCACTGCCTGCTAGACCAAAGGTTAAAAGAGTGATTGAGGTATCTAACCACAGGTCTCCAGGGTCTAGGTTGTCTGAGGCATTATACAGAAGATGGATGATATAGCACAGGCTCTAAAGAAGCCTTACATGTTTCTGCAGTGGCAGCTGGTCAGAAATACTGGGGCACGTCAGACGGCATTTACACACTGCACAACTGTGAATCATTTCTTAAGTGACCACTATCACTGACACAGGAAATAAGAGTTTGGTCTCATAATTTCTCCTTTGAGTATAAAAAATGGGTATAAAAAGTATGTAATAATACAACTTCCAGCTTTTCAGAGTCAATAAAAAATAAACAAAACAAAACCCAAAAAGTAAAATCTTCGGCCACCAAGAGGAAACCTTGAGTTATAAATACTGCACTGTCTGAGAAGGGCAGGAGAGTAGAATAAGAACACAGGTGAGAAGCTGTGTGTGTACCAGTACTGATTTTATCACCTTGTTATTACAGAGAGAGTACATACAGTCTTGGAAAACCTGGTCTTAAATGTTTTCCTGTTTATCTACAACCTAAGTTAAAAATCCTGGTATTACCAGAAATCTTTTTTCAGCACTATAATTTTATATATTGTCTAGAAAATTAAGGAAAAAGCTTCCTAAAGAGTACTAAAATGAGCATCTGGGATCCAGGGGTTTTTTTCTTCACCCTGTTCAGAAAACAGAGACAAAATTTGCATTTGAATCTTTCTGGTTATAAAGGCTAATCCTGGCTCTTCTTAAAATAAATTAACATTAAAACAAAATAATAAAACTGGATATTATATATGACTTTAAAAATTTATACAGAAAGATTTGAAGACTACCTCTCTGTTTAATATAGAAGCATATAACAGGGATATATGACTTGATCTACAGTCAACTGAAGCTGATATGAGACTCCTTTAATGAAGGAGTTCAAGAGAGCATCATACAAAGTAAATGGATTAAAGTTTCCAAAGATATTTGAAATGCCTTTTAGAAATAGTTTTAATAATTGAAATGTACATTATTTCCACCTTATCTCTAAGCCCCAAACACATACTGTGTAATAGTGTTAGCTAGAGTTAACCTGACTATATTAGGCAGAACATTTTATAACTACTTACTGTATTATTTGTTTCCCCCCAGGCTTCATTTTTAATCTTCTCTTTCTCCTTATTTTGTTGTGCTTTTAAATTTTTTTTTACTTGATGTTTCCACAGCATGCACATCAGGAGATGCATTTTTCAGTATCTGAAATTTTTTAGTCTAAATACTTAGTGGGGCAAAAGATTTGAAGGGAATCCTATATTGACAGGCTGGTGCCCATATTTCTCTAGCTTTTACAGTTCTTTGTTACTAAAAGTGTTGACCAGATTTGCAGAGTGGAGTAGTGTAATATAGAAACAGGGAAGACTGAACAAGCCATTCACTCCATGGAAAGGCCCAAATATTGCTGGCCATTTCCACCCTGCAAACAGCGTGACTTGTTTATTTCTAAAAATTTCTAGGAGTTATACATAAAATTGGTGACCATGCTATTTCCTCTGAATACTGCTGCATTGAAAAGAGAGCTGATAGGGACAGCATTTGGAGAACAGCTTTTCTTCTTGCTCACAAAAGCATATTAATAGCAAATGCCTCTGCAGTCTAGAGTAAATTTGGATAAAAGACCAAGCTGAGCATGAGTTTTGTTCTGCTGGAGGACAGGAAGACTCTGAAGAGGACAGATAGATGGGCCAAGACCAACAGTTGAAGTTCAACAAGGCCAAGTGTCAGGTCCTGCACTTGGATTACAACACTCCCATGCACAGCTACAGGCTTGGGAAGAGTGACTGGAAAGCAGCCCAGCAGAAAAGGACCTGGGACTGCTGGTCAACAGCAGTTCAACATGAGCCATCAGTGTGCCCAGGTGGCTAAGAAGGCCAATGGCATCCTAGATTGTATCAGCAGTAGTGTGGCCAGCAGGACCAGAGCAGTGATGGTCCCCTTATACTCGGCACTGAGGCCACACCCTGAATCCTGCATTCAGTTTTGGGTCCTTCACTACAAGAGAGACATGGTAGTGCTGGAGCATCCAGAGAAGGGCAATGAAGCTGGTGAAGGGGCTGGAGCACAAGTCCTGCAAGGAGCAGCTGAGGGAGCTGGGGTAGCCTGGAGAAAAGGAGGCTCAGAGGAGACCTTATTGCACTCTACAACTACCTGACAGAAGGTTATGGTGAGGTGAGAGTCAGTCTCTTCTCCTGAATAACAAGTGACAGGACAGGTGGAAGTGCCCTCAAGTTCTGCCAGGGGAGGTTTAGACTGGATATTAGGTAAATTTTTTCACTGAAATGGTTGTCAAATATTGGAATAGGCTGCCCAGGAAAGTGGTTGAGTCACCAGCCATGGAGGTATTTAAAAGACATGCAGATACGGCACTTGAGGACATGGCTTAATGGTACTTGGCAGTGTTGGGTTGACTGTTGGAATCAAGAATCCTAAAGGCCTTTTCCAATCTAAAGTACTGTATGACTCCATGACTCCATAAAGTCAAGATAGCAAATTTCAACACTGCAACAATATTCACCTTTCTAGTGGCCAGAATACTTAAGTATTTGAACTGCTTCACAGAAGCGACTGTGGGCCTACAATCACCCCTGTCTTAAGAATGGCAGTAATTATTTCTGAAATACTTTCACTCTGACACCTATGAGAAGTATGGGTGTTGCACATAAGCGGGTGAGACTTCATGGCCATACAATCTGAGTCTCCTATTCATTCCCGCTCACCACCAAAATAGCTGGTATTGTCATCACTTGCAGAACAGTTGCTGCCACCCAACAGGATTTTGACTACGACTGGGATATTGTTATAATCAGGACCTCAAGAACAGTCTATTAGCACAATTTTTCAGACACTCTTGGGTCAAGGAAGAAATTTTCCCTCCCAATAGGTGCTAAGAGAAAAGGGTGGTAATGGAGGTTGCTTTCCCAGGAAACAGCAGAGACTGGCAATGGCTTGATGCAAAGCTGTGCACCACCGTCACGGGTGCCCAGA
The DNA here is from genome assembly GCA_035583155.1 of Acropternis orthonyx. Lineage (NCBI taxonomy): Eukaryota > Metazoa > Chordata > Aves > Passeriformes > Rhinocryptidae > Acropternis > Acropternis orthonyx. The sequence continues at coordinate 35,754,812 of JAWWEU010000040.1, read as the reverse complement.
CACTCTCCTTCCTAAGCGCTTGCCTAATGTATCTTGTTCACAAGAAGCACACTCATGCCAGGCTTGTGGTCTAGAAATGGCTTCTCCCGTGATCATTTTAGCAGAAAACTTAGTAGTTTTTTGCATTATTTTCCTTACCTTTTACTGCCTTTTCTACCCTGGAGCACAGTCCCACAAAGGCTTTCTGGACATTTTTCACCTCATCAAGTCCCTTCGTGGAGACTATGTCTACTTGTGGTATGGTGCTGTCCTGTTCCCGCATGACACAAATGCTTAGTTTTTCAGTAAACAAAATGTCTAATTTAAATCCCTAAGCATATGCACAATCTGGTGAAATTTCATATCTTATGATACACAAGAGGTCAAATCAGATGATCTAACAGTCCCTTCTGGCACCATATCTACAAAATATATATGTAGTGTAATAGAAAAGTATATAATATTATTGATTTATGCCAAAATTACTATGATGTATGTATATGGCCATACCTTGAAAGCAGATCAAAACAGTCCACTAATGTGCAGATTATTTAATTTTTACTGTTGCTTTTCAAAAGTATTATTCTTTGCATTTATACTCTGAGACTATTGCTGAGCAAAGAATACAGATCTGGGATCACAAACGTGTCATACCAAAACATGCACAGTTGACAAGAGTAATGTGTTTGTTTATGACATAGATGACAGAAGACTTATTATGTTCTTCACTATCCATTTCCCCGTTTTTGTGCCCTTAGATTTTGTAAATGATGTGATAGGTATTTTCAGGGTCATCACCTAGTGACTGTAACTCTTAGTTTAAAGAAAAGGCCTGATTTTCTGCAGAATACTGCACAGAGTTTGGGGCTCAGCACTGAATGCTGTTGGGCCAGAGGAAAACAAGTGGGACATGTTCATCTCTTTACATTTAACCATCTTTGCACTGTGAGTGTAGAATATTGCCAGGCAGATACAGAATACTTCTTTGGCTGAAGTATGCAGAGAACTTAGAGCAACAATAATGCAGTCAAAGAAAAACTGCTGGAAAAGGTAATTTTCTTCAACCTTTTTTGTACTACTGAAAGAATTACAGCAAGAAGAGATGGAGATACTTCTATTAAACTGGCAGGTAAATCACTGAAAGCCAGCCCAGGAAGGTGGGAAGATGTTTAAGCACATATAAACAACAGATATATTGCAAAACAGTTTTAAATACTATTCTGTATATGCTTTCTAAAACCAAATGTTTACCTGCAATGTCACCAAGAGTTCTTTTAGGTCTCTGAAGATAGTGCTCTTCCCTTTCTTTACCCTTCCCTCCCATCTTGTCAACAGAGAGATGTATTACATCCCAAAATACTACACTTTTGACAAAATACTTTTTGCTTGTTCCCTCTAGGCATAAAAAGAGACAATAAATGATCCACTACAACTACTCACATCATGAAGGTTAAACAATTTCACCTTTATAAGAATAGGGCTCTATGTATTGTCCACCAGGCAAGTCTAGCATGAGTTCAAACGCATTCCTTAATTGTAAATATGAATAATTTACTGAATCAGGGCCTCAGTGAATGGGGTTTTTTCATATCAATAATGAATCCATTCAAATACACTGGATTACTTTCAACAGAATCATGCCTGATTTATAACCTTTTTTGTGGGTATTAAAAATACATGCTTCTCATTCTAACAAAGCTTTTGGAGTCCATGGCACCCTTACCTGTTGGAACCCATGAGACTCCTTTTACAAGAAATGAAAATTCAAACAGAAGTAAGTTTTGTAGTTTACAGTTGTTTTGGTACTTCAGGCCTTAAAAGTCCATTTCATGCTTCAAGTGCCAGCTGATACTTCAAACAGAGCTTTTAGGTCGGTACCACATTTTAAATATAAGCTTTTCATGCTGAGAATTTTAACTGTTGTTTGAAAATCAATACATTAATATCCAACTATTATTTTGTTAAGATTAAAGGTTGATTCTGCTTTAATGGTACATACCTTTAATTCTCCAATAGAAGACAGAAGTCCTGCCCCATAAGCACGTAATTGTCCTTCTTGCTTGCAAAGGCCAAATTCAATCGTAAAAAAATAGCACTGTAAAATATAGAGATATTCAGAAATGTATAGTGTAGTTGCAAACGTGCATTTCAGCAATGACAATCAGTACCATATTCATTCGCTTGCCCCACTTCTTCAGAATTACCTGTCTTGAATATAAACTCAGATAGAGCATATTATTACTGCCAAGTAACTTAAATGCCATGTTCTGCAGTAAGGGAGGTTTGCACAAAAATGTGGAATTCTGCTTTTTGTCTGGGCAACCAAGCAGTTCACAAGAATGGCCAGTTAGGAACAGACAGGCCAGATCTTTTAGGTATCAAAGGCGCTGATAGTAATCTCCAGGGATTTTAGAAACCTTCTGAAACAAAGGAAATACCTTAAAATAAAGTCCTACAAGGCAGTTGGTTTGTCTAGGAATCTCTGAAGATCTCTAAGATCTAGTTCAGAGCACTCAGCTTTACACTCAGGCTGATACCCCTTTAAAGTCTGCAACGTATTTAAGCACTGTCTTGAGTTAGAATGAATTTACTTAAATGCATGCACTTAAGAGCATTCTGGAGTTCAGGCCTTAGTCTTCACTAGATTTTACTCTGTCATAAATGAAGAACTAATATGGCATTTGGCTTCTTAAATTACAGAGAGAAAATTATAGTCAGTCAAATGAGTTCACTTGACCAATCCATTAGAGTTGTTCTTTAGGTTTACATTCAATCAGTTAATATATCTAAGCTGTAAAACTGATGAGAAGCTGTGCAAGATGTGCTAACTCAGCATAACAGTACGGTATCTAACTTTGCTGTATGCACCCAACAAAGTTCAATGTTAGGAAGAGTTCAAGAAGCACAGATAACCCACTGTCCACTAAATGCAGAAGATGACAGTCTCTCCTCTCCGACAGTACTGAGTTTTAGTTTGGTTTTGTTATGACACGTCAAGATTGCTTTTTGATATTAGACCAAACAGTTAAGATAGTATATATTTCTGCATATGAAGGTTTTAGGAAGTTGATTTCTAACTTATATGAAAATATTGCACATATATATACACACACACCTATATGTGTGTGTGTGTGTGTGTTTATTACGCTATCTGACAATTTCAGGTTTTGTGTAAAGAGACATAACTTCACCTAGCACATAAGTGACATCACTTCTGAACCTACCAGATTTACATGTCTTTGCAGGAAATATGAATTTAGGAAAAGAAACAACCCCGTATTTTTTACTAAATCTGAAATTTTTCAAATAACTTAAGAATGGATCCTAACCCAGTGATTTTTTTCCAGTCAGTTCCTCCTTAATACCCCACTCTTCCAGTGCATTTTATCACACTAATTGTAAAAGAGTAGAAATTAACAGCTCTTTTGAGTTCAACAAAAGTTTAGAAATTCAGAAATCCATAAAACTCATAAAAGTTTCTGTAAAGCTAGTGATTCATACAGCAGGGCACTATGGAGAAGGGTATAGTAAAAGAAAGAATAAAAACATGAGGCCTGTGTCTGATAAAAACCTGCTAAGTCAGCTGAGAAAAAGGAACAGTTGCAGAAACTTCAAATGTCTTAAGTCAGATTCCATCACAGCAGTCAAAGGCACATCCAGGAGGTAAGGTGAAAACACAACATCATCAAACAAAACAAAAACAAACAAAGAAACAAAAAAATCACATTTCCAACTCTGACTTTGCTGTTGACTCAGGTAAGTCAAGCTGGCATAAAATTTTTCAGTACATGCTGATGTCACCACTGAGAAAAAGGCCAAAACAACAGGTTTCCAAAAATGTTGTCTCAGGGACAAAGAGCCAGGTACACAAAATTACAAAGGTATCACTGTAGGAGCAATGAGTGAAGCTGAGAGACCTACCACAAGGAGTACAAACGGCACTTTCCTGCCTAAATATTTTGCCAGAAAAACCTTCAAGAGGCCACAGTCCTGATTCTCTACATGCTGACACTGTCAGCAATGAACTACTACACTTTACACTTAAATTCCACCAACATCTTTGAATTTGTCCCCTTCTCCTCATCTCCCTTAAAGGAACACATCAGGTAGCAGTACTTATGCTATAAGAACATGAACATTCCGACAGACACATGGCAGGATTTGGCTTCTGATAAACAACAGTGATCATGCTCATTTTCATTCTTAAAAGCAACAGCAGCTAAAAAGAGGAAGTCTAGTGTTTATCTGTTACAGATCTGTAAGAGCAGCCAGGACTTTGTCCCCACATGTGGGACACCTTTACTGTCAACCTTTCTCAGGCAAAGAAAGACCAAACCTATGTCATGCTGCTCCCAGGAGAATGTCCGATGCCCACTTAGCAATCTATAGGGCCAGCAGAGGGAGGGAAGAGAAATATTCTCCACTCCCCTGAGGATATGCATTCCAGAGAATGGAAGGGGCAGAAGGCAGAGAGAGCAATCCCTGCTGTCCAGGTTGAACAGGTATCCTGTTCACAAGACAGGGAGACCTCAATTCCACTTCCTCTTTGATGGATAGACAGCACAAAAAAAGGGAGCTTCTTTTACTTTAGTTCAAAAATTATTGTAATTGTTACTATTATAAAAGGGAGTTATATTTCTGAGCCAACACTTGCTGATGAGAGCCAATCTTTAGTATTTATAAGACTTGTACTCTCAGTGCTCAAATAAAACACATACAAAATGGCAATACGTCTGCCTACTACTGACTTGTGGCATCCAACTACAGCATTAAGAAAAGCCCTTCAAATGAAAACCTGATTTTTTTATAAATTTGCTATATGGAACAACTACAATTTCGTATTTAAGAGAGTTCTCATCCAAGAGTGTGCAATAGCTCACCCAATGCTGCCATCTTCAGATTGTTAGTCAGTGATACACATTCCACCCCCGCCTTCCCACTCACAGACATGCAGAGGTGGCTCAGTGCATTAACAGTTTGCAGGCTTTGGTAAGCTGTGCTCTCAAGTCTACCAACATCGAGGCATACTGATAAGGAAGTTAAATATTAACTATATAGAGACACTTTTTATAAACAAGACACATAGATACCCACTAAATGACTGTCTTTGTATGGTAAGCTGCAATTGTGGTACTCTATATTATACACAGGATGACTGCACTGGAGTGGGAATGGCTGTACAAAGAAAGGGCTATTGAGATGAATATTTTTTTTTAAAGCCTCACCTGAAGACAACAGCTGATTATTACACTGTTGTTGCATGTAGGCTGGTGAATGCAAGCACAAATGGGGGCATCCAGGCTCTCCTACTCTGATTTCAAATCTCGGACCTGTCTCTGGCATACTCCCTAGACTGCAGCCCCAGACATTTTGCTCCTCTACAAACTACAGCAATATCCTGGGATCTGCCTTTACATTCAGTTCTACCTTGAAGTAGGCTCTTGAAGTAGGAAAGGTGGCTTTCCATGTTCTGTAAGTTCTGCAGTTTCTGAAGAACCTTACAATAAAATGCTGCTCCATTAGTTAAACCAGCAAAATGAGATGGAGAATCAAAGTGCCAAATAAAGGATTAGAAACAATTTTTATGCCAATTGACACTAATGTAATGATCAAGACTGTGCCAGGAGCACAAGACAGTGTTCAATATTATTTTAATTTATTTCTCCTATTTATCAAAAATATATGAAAGATACTTTACAGTCATGCTCATGAAACATTGTATACATGGGTTCAAAAACTGTTACTCAGATGCATGGAAGAAAATCCTATTAAGGGCTAAAAAATCCTAATACAGCAGATTTCTTCCTTCAGAGTCCTTGAAACAAAAGTCACTGGCAACCAAAGCAGTACATCAGGAAAATACTACCGTATGGCTTTAGACACACACTGTCCTCCAGATGTCTGCAATTTGCCTGTGTCAGAGACAAGATATTGGGGTAGCTGGTCTGGCCAAGTATATGAGCAATTTTACAAGTCAGCTCAGTTGTCCTTCTATTGACAGGAAAGATACAGAGAAGATCAAGCCCTGGCAAACTCCAAAGCTGGTCTCCAGGGAAAACATAATGTCTGTTCTTCACGATAAGGTACTGTCCTGCATTATAAACTGGACTACGAAAAGAAAAAGGAAAAAATCAGTGACAGCTATGACAGCTAACAGAAAAAAATCGTTATTCAAGGGTGTTTAGAAATTTTCAAAGGCAGGAAAAAAGGTCTGATAAGCTCAAGTCTCCTCACCTGTCTGGTTTCTAAGGCTTTGAAAATCACTTCTCACATCACATCATTTTGCATTTGAGAATCTTCCTCTTGGGACCTGTGCAAAGAGCTTGTGTATAGTGTTGGATGCTAGTGTCACAGAGTCAGAAGTTCAAAATCTGACTTATCCATAAAAAGGTCTTTTGAGCCCTTCCACTTGGCTTAATTTTCTTATGGTATAGCTTAGAGCCTGATGCTTATGTTCACTTGGCAATTTTCAGCATGATGTATAGCACCAGATTTTATCTGTTCTCTGAAAGTACCTTGTAAAAATGTCAGGATGAGTCCTGAGAACACCAACCATGTCAAGAGCTGATTCGCTTGTGCTCCCTGTCACAAGGGGGGAAGAATGAGAGATTGAGTAATTGCATGACTGCAACCCTGGCACATGGGCAGCAAGACTCACCACTACAGGAACTGCCAGTGGCATGGGGCTACAACCCCAAGCTGACATGTAGCAGCACGATCACATTATAAGTATTTAAAATTAGTTGCCTTGAAGACAATACAACTACCAATGTATATAAGTGCTTGGAAGACCAGTGTAAAATAACTATCATTAAGAAAACATCTTTACATTGTTTCTACTGGATTTAAGATTTCAAAGGATATTTGAATAGACTACTCATAATTCAAATGCATGTGGTATGTTCACAATATGCAAAGATTAATTTCTTTTTCTTTAGGAGTCCCTCAATATTTTAGCTCTAACAATATTCACATAGATATTAAATCTCTCGTATAGGTGCAATTATCTCATAAGTAAATAGTTATATGTAACTGAAAGACTTTTCAAAATCCCACTGTTAGAAATTCATGAAATACAGGTGTTTTCTTTCCCTCTGTAAAAGTTGCTCAAATTGCAAGCAAATATTGACTTTGAAATACCTGTGACTCTCATTTATGCTTTCTTTCTTCATTCAGAGCTGGTGCAAATAAGTTTTAGAATAGTTGCTTATTTTTCAATCTCTAAGACATCAATAGTCTCCAAAAAAAAAAAAAACCAGCTGGCATTTCACATTTGACTGAATTATTCAAAATTCACAGTCTGTTGAGTAGCATCAGGAATGCTCCACTACAAGAAACTGATAGATGTAACACAGGTAACCCAGGCAACTAGCCAATACAGCCCAGTGTTAGAGTCCAGACAGCAAGCAATACCAGCTATTTGACAGCTATTCATGCGGGAACGTTATTGAGTAGAAATGCAGGGAGATTTTTGAACAACAAATAAATCTCATGATAAGCTTGTAAATAGATCAAAAGCAGAAAAGAAGTAAAATTCAATAGCTAAGTCTCATTATAGATGATTCACCTACCTCCAACAAAGGCACTGACCCTATTCACAGCCAACAGCATTTCTAAATAAGAAAACAAAGTTTAATTTTTCAGAGTTACCTTCTTAAAGTATTTGGTTTAGTCTGCCACTTTGAAATGCATTTAGCCTCAGCAAAATGAGGTTTCCTTTGGGGATTTCAAAGTGAATATATTTAACAATATTCTCCTTTTTCCCTCATCTGACTGCTTTGCATTCAGGCCTTTCACTAAGGGTGAATGCTTGGAACAATCTCTTTATAAACAGAAGTTTGAGTAGATGTGGTGCTGCTCATTAGAGCACTGGGGTATAGATACACACCAGCCTTCACAGTTCTGTTGACAGCCACAGCACACAGTATCACTACATGCAAATTTCTCTAATGCAGAGGCTTGACATACTCAGAGAAGGCACGGCCTACAGTGAGCACAGGGGGGCTTAACCTCTTGTGAATACTTAAAAATTATATTTCTTTTTTCAGGAGTTTCTGGAGAAAAATGCATAACGGTAACCAAAAGAAAATTTTCATCATGAGTTTGTAAGGAAGCAGAAAGTGCAATGTTACAGCAGTATTAGTAAGGAGGTAACTCTACCTTCAATACTGGGGAGCCCAGCCAAGACAAGACAATGTGTATGGCAGCTGTCAACCTTGCACTTGCAATATGACTTCTGGAATAAGATCTGGAGGACAGCCCTACTAACAGTTTTGTGACTCTTGAGAAAATGTCTTTCTGTTGTTCACTTTCACATGAAGGAGGCCCTCTTGCTGCTCTGAAGACCAAGCAGACAGAGTAGAGAATGAAGCATCTCTGGGATTTTTCTGCTGTTCCAAAAGAAGTTAGTTCCCACATAGTTTAAGTCACTGATATCCCACTCCATATCTGAAGTACTTCAAAATAATCTAGATTTAGGTTTGGTCTGCACAAAGATGATGCCTGTCCAGCCCTCTCAGTTTATCTCAGTTGAAAACCTTCGAGACATTTGGAGGTGCAGAATCAGGAACTTCAACACTTACACAGAAAGACTTTCTATATAAAAGGCTGTGTTTCCTGGCAAAGCAGCAATTCCCTTCCATCAAAGCTAGCGGTCACAAAAGAAAAAAAGCTGAGGAAACACATGCCACTGCTGTCCAACCACACTCTCCAGTTTGTGCTGCCTCATCTGACACACTGGGTTCATTATGATCCCCCACAATTCACAGGCTGCAAGCAGGGACTGTCTTCACAGCTTTGCCATTCATGTTTTCCAGATTTTTGTCCTGCTACTCTTACAGATGAGGACTTTGTGTTAACCAACCTATTAAAGCAAGAACAAGTCCTGATTTTATAGGCTACAGGGGCAAGGGCTGGCAGTCCCTAAGTGTTCTCCTCAGCCTTGTGGCTTATGCTACAGCTTGGAGAGTATGACTCCTCCAGCAAAGGGCCAGGGACTTGAACACCAACAGGTTGGCATGACCCAAGTGAGAGCAAAATTTGAAATCAATACACATATAAGAGATCATTTGTCTGTCCTTTGCCTCACAGTATACTCATTTAATGGGCCATTGACCCTAGGACTCTTGCCCCAAATTGCAAATTACATTGCTTAGAAGAATAACCAGAGAACAGACATGAGCAAACTCACTTTTCTTCCTCCAGCATCCAGAGCCAGAATCGCTGCAGAAGCCTACCGCAGTCCTCAGGACCCATTTACCACAGCTCAGCACTGGTCCAATATCAGTTGTCCTTCTCTAAAAAGACCAACTTCTACTCCCCAGCAAGAATGCTAAGAAGGAGACTCAGAAGAGAACGCGTGATGTTGCAACTCTCCATGAAATACCAAGAAAACATCTTCAGACTGGGGAGTAGAGTTCATCATTTTGAACATTCTGCAATGCCATAAGGAAACTGTGTAAGGGGGAAACTGGCACAGAATTCTCTTCCACTTATCCTGGGAGAAGCTTTTGACCGACTGGTAAAGTCAAAAACACATTGAAGAAACAGGGACAAATGGCCAGGAAAGTATTAAAATTCTGATTCTGAGGAAAAAATGCACTATTTCTTCACAGTCGTATCAATTTCAAACTTATTTCTGAAGACCAAAAAAGGTTAGGACTTCATTCCAAATTTACCAGCATCCACATTTATTTTCTAAACATTTTAAAAAGAAAATGAAGTTCTTACAGCTATTTACTGAAAACTGATTTAATAGCTAAGACTTGTTTTCAAACATCACAGGTTCTAACACCAACACTGCATTTAAACTCAATATTCTTTTAATCATATAAATGCCAAGGGACTCCTAAAAGCTTTTGTGACTCTTAATGCATTAACTCAACCTGCTTTGCAAAAAAGCAGCAAAAAAAGATAGTAGGCATAAGCACAAAAGTATAACTTCTATTCATGTCAAGCTGACAGACAGATCAAAGAAGAAAAGTAGCTCTGGGAATTTTAAATATCTATTAATTTTGCTACTAAAAATATATCCCAACTGAAGACATTTTTCACAGCCCCAAACAAAATCTTTTTCAAGTGCAGTTGAGCATCTCCTTGCAGCACCCTGATTTTCAGCAGTGAGGGCATGTAAAATAAAACTATCATAACCACAGAACAGTCAACTGAGTCACCACTGAGTTACTTGCCAGAAGTGTGTAAACTCAAAGCAAATCACATAAACATGTATTCAGCAAGGGGGAAAGAAGGTACACTGAGCAAGCACCTGTGAGCAGAAAGATTACAGTTCTTCTCTGTACCAAAGTCAGAGGAATTTCGAGTTGCTGTGGTCTAGAGTAACTTACTAAATGTGACAGTCACTCTGAAATGGTGATCAGGCTCCCACCGATATGCAAGAATTATGTGCTTGTATACGGCCTAAATTCACTGCAGATATAGAAGGGTGGATCTGTACATAAGCCAATATGCTTATTCAAAGCTGAAAAATAATCCTATAAAGGTGTTTACTTTCTAGAAATATAAAATGCCTTGTTAAACTATAATCTTGGCCACTGTGTAATTTTTACAATTACAACCTACTGATTCAAGGGAGGGAAGAAAAATCTTTAGGGGGAAAAAAAAAAAGAGTAATATGTTTTATGGGGGAGGGGAAATTATACTGTATGAGTACTCACCTTTCCAGCATGTCTTGAAAAAGCTCTGAGCTCCAGCTGCTTTATCTAGCACTATTAGTAGATGCCATCATTATGAATGCATAGTGATGTTCTACAGAAAGTTTTCTGTAAGGTACAGAATATATAAAACTTACAACTAACAACTGAAACAAGGTTACCCACTCTAAACTAATGCTTTGCCTGATACAAAAGCAACCTAACAAACGGAATGAAGGAGTAGCAGGGTTGTTCAAAGTGTGGCTGAAAGGGCACTCTGTGCCTCTGGATCTACAGAAAGCCCCATGGCCCACAAAACTAAGGCCTACTGAATTTGGCTTTGGGCCTAACTATACCAAGGCCTTAATCTGAGTTTCTTAGAGTTTATCAAACCCATCACAGGGCGCCATCGTGTTGATGTTCTGTTGACCTTAACTTCAGCCACAGCTGGGAATCAAACCAAAACAACCAGAATTAACAGTCACAAGGCCATTCTCTGTAACCCTTCCTTTGGCTTCAACAATGCTCTCAGGCTTAGAGTATCTGCTTTAACTTTCCAAAATCATCAGTAAATAAAACAAAAGTCTTTATACAATAACTTCAGAAGGCCTAACATCTCTAAGAAGTAGCTAACAGAATTTGTTGCATGCTGTACTACATGAGTCAGGACAAAGAAAGGGATACAACTGCAAAATCATGTGTCCTCCAGAGTTAATTCTTTCCCCAATGAAACCCATACTCCTAAATAACCAGTTTGGGCAAATAAATTATAAACATTAACTTTATAGCCACAAATTCTACTTTTGTTTGCATGTGTACAGCTTTCTTAGCTTTTAGGAAATGGTACACATAGAAATGAGGTTAGCATTTAGCCCACAAACCTAAACGCATTGAAAGCAATGGCAAAGTAGCCCCTGGCTTTCTGTAGCATCAGTGTTGGACCTATAAATATATAATTAAGCTATACTTAAAAAATTGTTATGGTAGATCATCCAAAAATATCTCAATTAAAAATTTATGGGACCATATTCCATTCAGTACTTTGATGCCATTTGATAGAAAGATGACAACAGGCAAAAGAATCATTTCCAAAGTTGCAGCATTAAGTGATTAAGCCCTAGGCATAGCTAGCTCTTTATGGCTACCAGCCATATTTTGTCTTAGTTCTATACTTCAATCTGTGTGTACAAATAAAATATCCAAGACTGTGCTGGATGAAAGAATTAGACCGAACAAATGAGGAAAGTCCAGTCCTTAAACTAATATTTAAACAATTCAGGTTAGTACATGGTTGTGAACACTAAAACCTAGGATGTTTTCAGATCTGTATAGATACATATTTTAAGATTCTTTTCATAAGAGAGTATTTGGGTTATGCATAGTAGCTACATGTAAGAATGTCCCTTTTGGAAGCAAAATTATTTACTGAAACATTCCAGACAATAAAAACAATAGTGCATGGTTTGAGGACTTTAGTGAGATCACACCTGGAGTGCTGTGTCCAGCTCTGTATTCCTCAGTACAAGAGAGACACAAGCTCCTGGAGGGGGTCCAGTGAAAGGCTATGAAGATGATTAAGGGACTGGAGCATCTCTCTAATGAGACAGGCTGAGAGAATTGGTCCTGCCCTCTACAAAAGACAACTGAGAGGGGCCCTTATTAATGTCTCCAAGTATCCGAGGGGAGTGTGTGAAGACGATGGAGCCAGGCTCTTCTTGGTAGTGCCAAGCAATAGGATAAGAGGCAATAGGCAGAAAACAATGACAGGAAGTTCTATCTGAATGTGAGGAAGAATATTCATTACTGTGTGGGTGACCATGCACTAGAACAGATTGCTCAGAGAGGTTGTGGAGTCTCCCTCACTGGAGATACTCCAGAATGGTCTGGACACAATCCTGTGCCATGTGCTCTGGAATGACCCTGCCTGAGCAGGGAGGTTGGGCCAGATGACCCACTGTGTGCCCTCCCAGCCTCACCCATTCTGTGATTCTTTGGCTACATATAACTGGTTTGGTTTCTGCCTGAATGCAGAAAGGCTCCTGCCTTTCTTCTCCTGATGGGGCCACTGACCCCTGAAGGGAGGGATGGGTGTGAAGGGTGGCAGCTGTGGTTGCACTGCACAGCGCAGCAGAACATACAGACCCCTGAGCAAGGGGAATCTGGAGCTGGCCCACCCCAACACCGCTGCAGGTCTCAGTCAGGTAACTGGGCACCTGCATTCAGGGAGCAGCTCCCCAGAGAACCCTACTTGCAGTCAGCAAAGCTATTTTCGCACAGAACTCCTCAGCTGCTCTGGCTCCATGGAAAGCATGGGTATAGCCCAACTCCTCCACCAGTGCACACACAGCACACACATTCCCTCGGTCCTAAGCAAGACCTAGAAATGGCTGAAATGAACTGCTGCATGCTGGACTCCTTCACTTCCCCATATACCTCTGTGCTGCTGCCAGAGGATGTCCATGTCTTGTACAAATGACTCAAGTAATGTGTTGGTAGAATGATACCTACAGGATTCTCTCTTTCCTTCTGCAAACTGGTGAAAGCACAGGGGCAGTCAGCAACTGCTGTAGCAATATATTCCTTTCCTCTATTGCTTCCCCCTCCCTCCTCTATTATTTAAACCTTTATTTCTGTAACTTAGGAGTGCTTTGTTTGTAGTTGTTACCCAAAACATTTGTCCTACTGTTGCTCACTGGTAGCTTATGCTGGCTACTTTCTTTTGTCCCAGTTACATATGTTCTATAAAAGACACTTTATGCCTTTTTGCTAATGCATTATCTACTCTGGGTCAAAAGCGAAAACAAATATGCAAAAAACCCTATCAAAATTCATAGACTCATTTCACCTATTCCTCCGCCTATCTCAACTGGATCCAACACCAAATCAGCAGATGTTTGCCACTTGCATGCACTCCTAAATTCCACAGTTTTTTCCAAAGCTATTTTTCATCCTCACTTTCATTACTGTTGCAGCAGAGCAAAAATTCAGAGCGTGAGCTATTGAACTACCAGCAAAGATTACTATTGCAGAATCTGCAATTTCTTAATGAAAATGAAGTTGCTTCTGAAAATAAACAAACATAATTAGCAAGCCAGTGCTGTGTGAAATTTGCACCATTCTCCTGTTAACCTATATGTCAAAATGTATTACTTGTGTGCATGTAAATTTGCATTTGCAGTTCAGTAACCTCACAGATTATGATCTAACCACTTCTTGGAAACAAAATGCTACAAGAAATAAAAGCAAATCCAATGTCTGACTGCAATTTGTTATTTTAATAAAGCCTTTTTCTTTAGCATTTCTAAGTGCTTAGGGCTTGATCTTCATAAATCACATCCTGTCTAAAAGGAACTTTATTATTTCTACAGCTAAATTTCTAATTTCTTCCCTGCTCCCAATTAAGTCAAATTAGTTTTCTCTTGCATCTAGCTCACTTCTTACAGGGCTGGGCCCAAGCATACAAATTTACAAGCACATTATAGAACAACACTATTTCTAGTTACTTGTGAGCACAAAATTTTGTCTGTTAGAACAACCTGAGATCCTTTCAAGAAGCAGGTTAATGACCTGACCAACTGGGCACTCTCATAGCAACAGGTGAGACCTCCTTCACCTGCTTAACTTTGAGAGACACAGTCCAATACACAAGATGTTGTAGCAAGGTGGGGGTTGGTCTCTTCTCCCAGGCAACAGGCAGTAGGACAAGAGGGCAGTGTCTTAAAATGCACCAGGGGAGGTTAAGGTTAGACATTAGAAAGAAGTTCTTTACAGAAAGAGTGATTGGGCATTGGAATGGGCTGCCCAGGATGACCGTAGAGTCACCATCCCTGGAGGTATTTAAATAACTGGACCTGTCACTCAGTGCCATAGTCTAGTAGGCAGGGTGGTGTTAGGACAAAGGTTGGACTCAGTGGGCTCAGAGGTCTTTTCCAACCTAGTTGATTCTATGATTCTACTCTATGTTTCTTTTCCAGATTAATATATCCTGCATTGACCTACCTTTTGTACCTTCTCCTGATGAGAAACTGGAGGACTCATATCCTTGAACAGGGATGCAAGATGGATCCACTGAATCCTACTTCGCTCCTGCATGCAGCCTATTTCTCCCACCCCTAAGCAGTAAACTGTATCAGCTCTACAACATCAGGTTCACTCTTCTGACCATACCAAAGACTCCCACTTCTATGGCAACCACATCCCAAACTGGCTTAACTCCACAGCACTGCTCTTCACCAAAACTCAGATTAAGGTTTGAACTTCTCATTTACCCTGCTCCAGTCACCAGAGTGGTGACTGGGTTATCCTCCATCTTTTCCAGTTCTAGCTGGAAAGGTGCAAAGGGTTCAAGGAAGGAATAACATCCTCAATAGCATGAGGAATAACTGAACAAACTACTGGTTTTCAACCCAGGGAAGGAGAGAACTAAGCAAGAAAATGTGTTCTGTAGAGTCATGATTGCATACAGAAAGCCTACAGGGATGACTTGATCGTTGTCTCTTGAAATACTAAAAACCTAGTAGAAATTAGGTTAAAAACAACAAAAGGAGATAGTTCACTAGATAGTGAATAGTTGAGCCATAGAGCTCATTGCCGAAGTTATTGCAGGTACTAAAAATTTACGTGTTTTCAAACATAAACAGCTGTTCCTGGACAGAAATCCTTTCAGGATAACTAAATACATAGAAACTACATTTGGCTTAAGAGCTCTGCAAGTCTCTGAATGGTCAGAAGTCTGGAAAACCTTTGAAAATAATCAGAGATCATCATCCTGTTCTTACATCTTCCCTAAGTAGCTATTTATGACTTGGGCACAAGATACCAGCCATGGGCCTGACCAGCACAGCAATTCTTACAGATCCAAACCCAGAATAACGACCTCAGCAAACTATCACAATTCCTGCAGAAAACATTGTATATTTGCTCCCATTCCAGCAACAGAACTCTTCAAATTCTCCTTGCAGTAACTTCTCTGGAGTGCTAGCTTATTTTTATGTTATACACAGCCACTTGGTTTTGAGATACAAAACTGGTTAGATATCTCTGCTAAAATTTTTTTCTTGTGCCACAAATCTCTGATGTGATGACTGTGAAAATGCACTGCAGGAGAACATTGCAGGATTCTAAAATATTAAATATTGATCCTTGGGATCTACAAATTTGTTTTTCCCCCCTTTTAGTCCTGTTCTATGATATATGTACTAACTTTTCTACCCACCTATTTGATTATGCATACTGTAGGAAGGATTTCATATCAGTGCTTCAGCTACTTTATCAAAAACTATCGCTGAAAGAAACCCTTAAAAATGGAGACCATTACTTTTTATTAATTCCATTATAACATTTTGCAGAGCAAACCCACAAATTTCAGAATGATTTGAGAGCAGCAATCGGTGAGCCCAGCAACACCTCACCAATCAAAGGAAAGCAATCCATCAGTAAGTTATCCTTCTCTCCCAATTCAAACATGTCTGTGTGACTTTGTCATGGTTAAGAAAGCCAGAAAGTTTCATCAGGTTCCTCTTCTGCTTCTTCTATAAGTTTTGGGTTTTGCACTTGGGCAGTTTCCAAATACATCTGCATATGGGCAGTTTTGCTTGGTCAAAGTCAGGAATAGAAACATAGCCCAGGCCATCTACTGATGAGCAACACGGATCATAGTATTTTGAGACTCATGCTGTGTAGCAGGACAATATTTTGCTACAGTGATCCATCATACCTGATTGCAGCTTTATAGTCCCAGCTTTTCCCATGGGAATTCATTCATCTTCCCCAAGTGACACCCAGCCCAAACCAGAGTAATTTCATATGTCTCCTGTAAGCCCATCAAAATTTACTCTACTGATTTTTCAGTCATTTTCACTCCCAGCTCTTCAGGCTGCAGCTCCTTTCCTCACTAACTACAGGTGCAGCTGAAAGTAACTCTTTTGCAAGAAATTCCATTACGCCACCACTGGACTTAAGTGCTCACTCTTGGCATCTGTCACACATACATGGTGTGCAATTGGGATACAGAAATAAAACTAAGCAGAGATTTGAATGTTAAACTTCAGTATGCTCAGTGACTGCCATAGCTCTTGAGCTGTAATACCAGGTTTCAGTTGGCCAATACAGAAGTCTTTTTATATGTCAGAACAGCTGCAGCAGGGGAGCTGGTCACACGCCTATAATGGAGCTTAGTTCCCTATCTATCACTTCACAACTACAAATGGGAAACACACAAGTAGTCTTGACTTTTCAGATGTACAGTGGGAATGTTTGAAATCTCACACACTTTCATAGTTTTCTTCTCAGCTGCATTTACTCATCCATGGAGGAAGACAGTAATCCAGTTCACAAGCTGTACTTACAGCCTAGCACTACCAAATAGCCGTCTGGGAAATCTAATCTGTTGTTTGTGAAGATGAGACTGCAACAGTCAGTTCTGTCTAGTTAGACCACAAATGCTGTATCTTCCCAAAGTTACCAAATGCTAATCAGTTTTTATCTGCACTGCTCCTATTTCTTTCATTCTGGTTATCTCCTCAACAAGCACAATGGAAAATTGTCCTGAATTATGTACCAGTTGTTCAGCATGGGAAAAGGACTAGAATAAAGCCAACAAGATCGGGTAACATAGATCCTGAGGGGAAACAGGCAAGTAAACTCACAGGAATTAAGACCACCCAGAGAGACAGTTCTGAATGCTATTTTTATCCCACTACACAATTTTAAAATATGTTGTTTGTGATGCATACACAGATAAGTAAGCTTTAGAAATGAACCACTGGCCCCAGTCACCATCCAGGCAAGATAAAACATTTAGATCCATAAAAAGCCTGAAATGCATTTACAAGATCTCATCACACACAATTCCTTCAAATTCAGAAAAAATTGTCGTTTTCCACCTAAAGGATAGGGAAAACAAGACAAATTTCTTGACTTCTACTGCCCCATGTTGTTAAAATACAAGAACAAATACTAACAAGACAGATGAAAAGGTGACAGTTTTACAGTTCTAAAGAACTGGATGTTTAAATGTAACTTCCAGTGAGAAATTATTGAGGAAAAAACTTAGTGCAACTATCTAGGCCCTAATGATCAAACCCGTGGGTGGAAAGATTTGGTGATAAACTGGACACAAAGCCATTCTGCTACCCTCTTTTCTGAAACATCACCAGTTAATGTGCCCCACTGAATTTTACCTATACAAACACATCCTATACATACTGCACCTCAAAGGGGCAACTGAGCTGTGCTGAAACAACTTAGCCGGAGTCGAGTGTCATTTCTGCCATTAGCAAGAGAGGCAGATTCCTGCTTATCAACTTGCAGCTTTACAAAGACAGCCACTCTCTGGCTCCCAAGTCCACAAATTACAAGGTAAGACTGAAATGTAAACCAGGATGTATTTTTGTACAATTTTCCTGACAAAACCTTATGTTATGTGCTGTTAAATGTGTTGTAAATTATACACTATATAAATTAGTTGAAACACCTCATGTCAAGTACTCTCTGCAGCTTATGGTTTGATAGGTAAGCAGAAAAGACAGCCTTTTTTATTTTTGTGCTATGTGAAAATAGAAAGACTAGACATGCTTGAAAAATCAGCTCAAAAGGGGTTTTAGAAAATCAGAACAGCACAAGACACGAGTAATGATGACAGTAATAATTATTACCCAGGCATGCATGGCCAATATTGTATTCCTCAAACAGTAACTGCATTATACCACATTACAAGCAAAAAAAATTGGATTGTGCAAAGATTTTGTTCTGTTTCAGTAACATATCTCTCAGTCACTTTTTTGTGTGTGTTTTTCCTCTTTCTTACTCTCCTAAAACATTGTAAAGGACATGGAATCACTCAATAAACCCCTACAAAGACAGTCTTTTGGCTCTTTCAATATTCCAGTCTCATGACAAAGCAAAAGCAATTCCTTTCTCCTTTCCCCCATCTGTCGACCAGACTCCAAGAAGATGAAGGGAACTTGCATACTTTCTTTTCAACCTTCTTCCCTTACAGCCATCCTTCTCCCTCCAGCTGGCCAGCACCAAGGCCTCTGCAATGGCCTCAGAGGGGCTGCACAGATGTGACTAACTGCAATTTAGCAAACACTTCTAGTCTGTACAGGCACCAGGCTCCAGCCTGCTCTACATCCAATGTGTCAGCCCTGCAGGGACAAAAACATCAGACTTTTCCTTTGCAGCTTAGGACTGATGAGGACAAAGAGCAGATCTATCAAAGCTGATACTTGATGTCTTTTTGAGACCGGAATGGAACAAAAGATTATAAAATCACCTGTAATAATTCTCTTTCTGATCTGAATTCCTAAGAGGTGTTTTCTTCTCTGCCTAAAGCCATTGTCCTCCCTGTAATGGCTCAGCTGTTAATGTCACTATCTTTTGAAACAGGTCACGCTAATGGCAAGCTTGCTTCGGGCATATTGATTCAAGCTCATTAATATGCATGATCTCTCTCCATTCATTTGTTTCTCTATTTACTTTGAAGTCGCTTCTGTTGGAACCTGTACTGTTTTTCTGTGTTAAGACTCTTCGCTGGCATTTCTCAGCTTGCTACGTCTCTGTTTTTTATCTGGAATGGAAACGGGGCTGAATGTTGCAAAAGCTAGCTAATGGCACCTCAGGTGACATTTGGTGCCCAGCTGAATAAATTTCTTGGCCTCCTCAACCTCATCACCGAGAGATACTCTTTCTACTTGCTCTCAAGATGGCTATTTACATTGCACATTTTAGGGCAAGTATCATCTCTGTATTTGTCAAGCGTCTGCCCCAGGGGAGTACAGCCCCTCATTGTGCTTCTAAAAAATAATAACACCACCTGGGTTACCTTAAGTCTCTTTCTAAATGTCTCTTCCACCTGAAAGAGCTTTTTCCAGCAAGGGAGGAGAAATCAACTTTGACTCAGATATCAAATTCTCAGTGTGATAAGGGAAAGTGATTCAGCTGTCTTCTTTTATTTTTGGCTCTGTGATTCAGGAGCAGCTCATTGTTCAGATGACACAGTCAGTCATAACTGGAAACTTCTGTGAGGGGGAGGAGTAAAAGCATTTATATAATATTAAGAGGTCACTTTATATTAATATCTTTACCCAAACAGATCAGTACCGACTTTGTCCTCTGCAATAGGCCCATGTCATCCAAGGCTATTTGGGGGTAAAATATTTGGACATACCATTTTCCTCAAAGTACCCACAGGGACAGCCAGCTAGGTAGTTTCTCTTGAGACTGCATGTCATGTCAAGGTAGATTTGCTTCCTACCAAGTCCCTTCCTAGCAATCGTGGAAATAGCCACACAACTTCTTTCATGATTTCTCCACACAAACATTTCTTCTCCATAGCCATCTATTAGAAAAACAAGCAACACGCTGTGAAGTATGTCAGAGGAGCTGGTCATGAGCAAGACATCAAGCTTGTCTAATTAAGGACTGAAGCCAGTTTGATTAACTAAATTTAGTGGCCTCTTCTAGAGCGCTGCAAGATTCAAATCAAACAAATGGGTACAAACACCTTTTCTTGCAGATGGGACTCTAAGTCTCTGCTAAACCAGTGCATCAAAACTTCTACAGTTTAATCGCACCTATTTTGAATCCACTTTCAACACTGTTATTTCCAGCCCTTTAAATCCCCACTACGCTTCTTGTGGAGAAAAGCAGTAGTATACTGGCTAAGTTTTAAACTAAACAATTCTTCTGCTTGATCTCCCAGAATTTTTCAGGAGATAAGATATTTACGTATGGAGCTGTCATTTAATCCAACACAGTTCATGAAATTATTTGCAGCATTAGTTTTAAGAGGATCCACAAAAGAAAGCTTACACGAAAGTAACACAACCTAACAGAGCAAGTCGTACAGAGCAGGGGTTACTAACTTAACATCATGATGCAAAGGAGGCTGCATATGGCAATAGAGCAGGGCTGACAGCTAGTCAGGAGCTGAGAGTCCTGACAACTTGACAAGGTCCCTCACACAAGGGCCAAAAAGACTCCAGTTGCAGTAACATCTAGGTGCTTTAACACACAACCTCTTCCAGTTCACACTATCCACTGGTTTGTGCCTCACTTGATGCAATATAGAATCCATCTCCCAGCTGTTGTCTGAGGCACTTGATCGTGGTCTAGATCTACTGCTACACAGCCTTGGCTTAGTGATGACACATTCTCCATCAGGAGCAGTAGCAAGGATGCAATGTGATCTCAAAATCCATCACACACTGCAACACAATGAACAGATGCAAAACAGAACAGTGAATACAGAAATACCAGTGCTATGAACCAAAATGGCCACCTGTGGAGGAACTAAGAGTGGAGAGATGAGAGAACACAACAAAATGTTTTAGGTCAGGCTTTTTTCCAAGATTACCTTCCTTATTTGTTTTTAGCACCTTAAAGTAGACAAAATCCATCTCAGCCAGCTCTGCAAATTTGTGGTTATTGTAAAACTGCCCACCTAGCGTGATCAGTTTTGGCCTTATTAAAAACAATGGAAAAACACCTAAAGATTTGTGATTGTCACATCATAGTCACCTGGAACCTGAAAATGTAGTCAGTTCTACTAAGACAATGCACAGCACTTCATCAACCAAAGAGGAGGATAGATGAGAGAGCATGTCACAAGAAGATTTTGACTCACAGTGGCTAATTTCTGAACATCTTCATCAGATGCTCCCAGTGAAGCAAGTCCTATCTCTTGTGAAAACTGTGCAAACTTGGGATCAGCAAGCAGAGGTACATGTCCCAAGAGTTCATGGCATGTATCCCTGAGGGAATGGAAATGAAAACAGAGTCATTACAGAGATTAATACCATAATAATTCCATAATTAATTTAACATAAGCCATTTTACATAGTTCTCACCCCTACTTTAAGTCTTACAATGAAACATGGTTTTTACAGTGTAGTAATTCTTCCCTGTGAATGGTTGCTATGTGTATGTAAAAACATACACATTCACTTCTGTTAAACAGGTTATAAGTCATTTAACCCCAGGTGTTCTCTGATTCTCTCATCATTCCCAGATCAAGTGGGAGAGCCTGACCACTACTGTCTTCCCGGCTTAGTGACACAAAGATTGAACTGCCCAAAGGAAAGCCAGTCTCACAAGTACAATTTTCAGCATTTCTCTCCACATGAATCAAGTTCAAAATCCAATATATTCCCTCTTCCACTTCTTTATTCCCCTTTCTGTACCTGGGTAGACCTCCACACCAAACATTTTGCCATTTGGCCCTAGAAATTTGTGGCAGTATTTACAGAGGTTTCTGGGTGCTTAATTTCTCAGTCATGAGATCCTACTGCAGTTACTGGGGACTTTTGTTATGCAGTTCACTTCTCAGCAAGTGGATTTCAGGAAAAGCAGAGAACCCAAATCATTTCAGAAATGAAATGTTCACATCTCTAAGTGCATTATTAGTAATGACAAAGTGCAGACCTAAGTGTACAAAAAACTGCTAACGAAAGTGCACATGCATCATCTGCAAAAGCTCTCAAACAATTCTGAAAGTTTTGCTGCATTTGTTCACAGGAAATAATGGACTTGGTAGTAAAGTTCACTTTAAAAATCCAATCTGACATTTCCTTTGCTTTTGTCTCCTCAAAGACATTTCTCTTTTTCCTTTTTTTTATCCTAAGCTGTAAACAAATGTTTTAAAGGCAGGGAGAAAACATCAAGTTTTCTGCCTTCTACCCAAAATCATCCAATTTGTCTTTTATGAACTATTTTTGCTTGAAAAGTCACAGAACCTGACACTTCAGATAAATCACAATTAGAAAAACAACCTCTATATAATTGAAAGTCTTTTTATTCAGTATCTTCACCAAGAAGACTGCACCAACTGTGTGCAAGTGGATAGTAGTAGACAGTAGTTTCTGAACACGCAAATGAAGATTAACATTTTTGGTATTCCTAGTCTGCCTCACCAAAAGCTTATCAAATACAGTTCCAGTACTGGGGGGTCACATACAAGCCTTCCTTCTCAGTCCAAATGGCCTCCCTGACAGATGCATAGCAACATTTGCTCATGTTATAGTCGCACTTTTTGGTGAGAAAAGCACCACTGAAGTTGCATCTGACAAGTTTGAGCCAACTTCATATATGAGTAATTCATTCCACATGATCCATAGCTTAGACAGAAGTCCCTTTCTCATTGGAACTCAGACTTGAAAAACTGGTTAGCTCTGCTGGGTATCCATTTCTTTGTTCACGAGGTGGTTTCTGTCACTTGAGGGGATAATCATCAAAGGTTAATGAACCTTCTTTAAATAATTCAGTTCCAGTCACAACAATTTCTTCTATCATCTCCCGCAAAACTTAGCTCACTAACAATACGAAGGACAGCTTTGAAATGCAGTTTACACTCTGACAGATACACCCCAAGAATTCCCAGTACCAATCAATTCACTGGAGGAACATGACTTCTCCAATCATCACCTTCCAACACAGAAATGGGCCCCAAAGCCCACTCTCTGGAAGCCCAGAACTCTAACTCCAATTCTCACCTTCACTGGAGAATTGATACTAATTGCTGAGCACCCGTGCTATACTGCATCAGTCCAGATATATTTTGCTTTGTATCAGTAGTTCAAACAACAAAAGCAGAGAAGATACAGTGGAACTGGCTCCAAGTTCATGGCTCCAGGTAAGCAGGCTTGTCTGCAGGCAGACTTCTACCACAGCATCACTGCTACTGGTACCTGGGTGAGTGTCTATATCTCTATTTTCCTGTGCTGAAGCCACAATTCCCACTAACAACTAAGCAAAGATGTGGTATTCCCAGTTCTGCCCTGGGACACATGGTCTTTGTTGTGTCCACCCTTGCAGACAAAATGAGAACAGACAAAGCCTAATCCCATTAACTTGTCTCTCTTGGCAAGGGGAAGGGAATGAGCAGGCAGAAGATATTTCTCTTGTGCCTTTAGCTTGTAGATTCTTCCATTAAAACTATGCAAAGTAGTATTTTGAATGTGCAGTTATAAAGAGTGCAGCTTGAAGCAAAAACATATGACCAAAAAAACCCAAACCCACAAAATCTTTCAGACACAAACATGAACAAGCATTTGGGATTGTCATTGGAGCTTCTTAGACTTCCCTGTCAGTTCTGGCCCTTTATAGATAGTCTAAACAATATAATTCTTCACTTAACTACCAAGGCTTAATTCTTTTGTTTTATTCAGAAAATAATTAAGTTCCTTTAATTTATTCACACACATTGCTCTGAGAAAATAAGATTTTTGTAATGCACTTTCACAGCAAAAGATTTTTCTTGGAGTAAATTAGTTAGCAGAGCAGAGGAAATCTACACAGCTCTGTGAATGCAGTGGAAACATAATGAAAATCAGGAGAGATGTTTTAAAATGCATACGGTAGTGATACAGATCAAACCAAATGAACTCTCTAATTTGTATCTAGCTCTATAACCTGCATGTTAAACCTGATGGAAAGCCCACTGAAGTCAAAGGGAGTCTTTTTACCAGGTTTATATCATTGAAATGCAACATTCACCAGCCAGGGACCTGTAGCAAACCTCATTATAGCCCCATATATCAACCAGCAGATCTCAGGGCACTGCTGCTACCACAGAAGATGAAGAGCTGTCCCCACTCCAGTCAATTTAGTTTTGCTATTGATTTTTAAAAAAGCCAAGATTTTGCTCCACATTTCTGGTAACACTTCCTATGTGCTCTATGCTATCAAAAAAAAAAAAAAACCAACAAAAAAAAAAAAAAAAAACCAAAAAAAAACAACTAAACACATTTTAAAAGCAATTCTCAAAATTTTCCTATGGAATTCCTGATAGTTAGTACACATTACTTAACTAATGTGAACAAGTAGGTCTGCAAGAAGAGAGCATAACATCCTTAGAAAATTACAGTTTAATTCCTCTGTTAGTCATATTTAGAGGTGTTAAGACCTTAACTCAGATTTTTAAGTTCAGACCAAATAAGGAATAAAACCCTTCATTCTAACTGAACTATTATTATTACTCGATGACTTTCCAGACACTATGACCAGTAAGGTTACAAAAGAAGCAGCTGTCATTACTACTAAGGATCCGCTATGATCCACTGCATAATTATGAATGTAAGCAGCAACCTGAAAACTACAGGGCTCTCAAATACACAGATCACTGAACCAGAAAACATCAGCAAAAACACAGACACACTTCATTGTTTCTTGGAAGATGTTTCTTCCTTTCATCTTGTTGGAGCTATGTACCTAAATCTATCAGTAGACGAACATGTTCTTCTGGCTTGTACTAAGTTAATAAACGTCATCATTCTTTTGCTGAACATGGGTACATGCTGCAGTCTGAAACTGGCTTCCCACAGGAGAGGAAAGCATTGGTGCAAAACCTGGTGCTGCCTAAGTATCATTTATTTTTCTTGAAATATCTACAGATATTTTTAGATAGACTGGAATATGTTCAGTATCACGTACCCAAGCCCTTCTTTCAGGATTTTACATTGTAGCAATTTTAAGAGACTAGCATTCTAATTACAAAGGTTAAGTGGTGCCTTAAGATCCTTAACATTTGTAGCATATAGATTTTCAATACAGCTGTATCGTTTCTAACACTTTAGAATAACAGTTACTAAACTCCTTTCTCATGGTTTAAAACAAATTCTCAAAATTTTTGAAATTTTGTTTAATATTCTTTTCAAGGAAAAATATTTTAGCAAGGACATCTTGTTTGGGGAACATACATAGAACGACATAATAACACATCATTGCAGTCAAAGCAGAAGGCCCAGAAACCTTGAAGAAGCTCCAAAGAAGGCACGTGATGTGAAGATGATGACGGTGAAGAAGTAAGAAGTCTTGAGACCTCTGATTCAATTCTGGGGAGGTGTGCCAAGGGGCAGACCTGAGGGAGGTTCTGGGGGCAGACAATTCTCAGGTTGGATGTACACATTAGATATGATCGTTAATTAGTGTTATGAATTTGTAAGAGCCTTATACTGTGTGTGCACTTATGTATATTGCATCTAAAAGCGCTTTTAATTAAAGGCCCTGCTCTCCATTTTATCTATACTAATATTGTCTGGAAAGTTCTTTCTTCCATTTTAGGCATCAATAGAAGTGAGTGAATTCCTTCAGGGATCAGCATTTCCTTCCCAAAAGAAACACATACACAAAACTAACCTCAGAGCATTTCAGCAAATACTTTGCCCGGTTCAGATGCTGAGGAGAAAGGTAGATAAGCGTCTAACAGCACCACCTGGTGACTCCTGCCAGAATAATGCTAGTGCATTTTCAGATACAGCTTACTATGTAGCTCCATGAAACCTTTTATATCCAACAATATTACTCCATGGTTTTGGCTGTTGATTCACGAAATCAAACTTAGGCATGAGTCCAAACATTTACAGGACTGGAGCTGAATATATGTGTATGAATCCTTTGTGTAAATTTGGGCAAAAATCAAATACACTCAAGTTGTCCAAGCTGATTAAACCACAGCTACAATTTCATGCTAAGTGCAAAAATGTCATTCCTGTGGTTACAAGATCAGCAGATGCGTTTGGTAAAACTGCCTCCATATTATCTAGCTGACATTTATTGTTCTGTTATTACTGCACAGAAAACACAAGAACTACAGTCACTCTGATCTTCTTTTTCCCCACTTTTCATCAAAAGACCATATGCCAAAGTATTTCATATAAACTCACAGTCTTCTGTTTTGGAAAAGCTGCAATGCTGTCCCATGAAAATTGTAATTAAAGTGTTTCTTATTTCTATCATGATCCTGGTAACAGACTTCACATCTAATATTCTCTCTTGATGAGAGAATAGTGTTTCATGACTTGCTTGCATTGTATTGTAGGAGATAAATGAAATTCAGCTGTGGAGCCTGACCAAAAAAAAAAAAAAAATAAAAGACAAATGGGCACACAGAAGTCCAAATTATAATTCTAAAAGCAATTGTTTTTCAGGAGATTCAGGGCATTTTTTTCACAGCTTCTTTCCAGTTGTCCAAGAGAAAATAAAATTTTAGACACTTTTTCAAAATTTTTAGTTGCAAATTCTATTTTCCACTGAAATCTAATCCAAACAGTATTTTTGACCCACCATATGTGTAACCCACCTACTTAAGACCCTTGCAAAAAGTCGTCAAAAAAGGTCTTTGAATTAAGAATTAATTTTGAATTCATCTTTCACCAACGTGAAAGATTTTGTCATCAACAGTGTAAGAAGATTTTCACATTCTTGGCAAATTCAACTGGGTCATTTAAGAACTCAGTGAGTGTATTTTTTTCAATCCCAAAGCAAATGCAGCAACTTACGGTTCAGGTGTGTAGAGAGGATCTGAGCCATGCCGTATGTACTGAGTACAGTGAAACACTCTATATGCTAAGCCAGCTAAAAAGTCACGGGGAGACAGGTATCCAGCAACTGGTCTCACTGTGAAGCCAGACCTTTCTGAAGGGAAGGAGATAATAAATGAGCACATTATACATATCACTATATCAGTTTCTGGTGACAGATCTGTTGATAATTATTCTACCAGAAGAGTGACAAAGAACTTTGGCTGAAGATCACGACACATCATTTTCAACTATTATATACAAGAAGTATTTTGCACTGCTAGCATATGTATAATGAAAACAGTTTGAGGTATTTCAAAACTGGTTTGAATACCTTTGTCTGGAAAGAAATGATAAGGTACCGTAAGTGATGTTCTTAAAATTTTTATGTCTGGGAACAAAGAGGAGAGAAGTTTCCATATCAGAAGATGACTTCTGTAAAATATGTTAAAAACTAACAGAACAGAATAGGATTAAAATAAATCTGTCCTTATTTTTAGATAAAATACTGTTTGTGACAACAAAATACTGATTTTTATAGTTGAGATCCTCACTTAAATATTTAACAGAGTTCCTTTGTCAGATTAGTTGCAGAGGGGAACAGTTTCATACTCGGTGACTTTAAAAATCACTTTTCTCTCCAAAAACTCTTTCAAAGTTTTTACATGAGAGTGTTTCAAGCTTTTCTGCAACAGATACTACTACTGCTATATGTAGTCTGAAAACATAATTCTGAAAGAAGTGCGAGATTTTGAATATCTACCTAGGGAGAAAGAATCTGTACAATATGGCATCATTCCTTAGAGACCATAACACAATATATGAGAGGCTCAGAAGGACACAATCAAATTCAAAGAATTTGAATTCAGCTATTAGTAAATGAGGGGGTTCACAAATAAGAGTGAGTTATGGATGAAGCATGGACAGACTGAGGAAAGTAAACCTGTCATTACAAATTCTATATTTCCTTTAGCTAAAGACTTTCCTTATATATATTTGGGACAAAATCCTCTGCTAATTATTCTCTTAACAGCACATAACTTTTTTTTTTTTTTTGCCCCAAACATCTACCTTTATAATATTTTAATTCCTGAGCATGGAGATTAAGGAACAAGTATATGTATCTGAAGGGCCCTTTGAGGTGAAATTAAAGTCTTAAATTAACTCTTTGGTGGCTTTTTCTCTAAAGCTAAACCCAACAGGTTCATGTCTGCCACATCTTCCATATGGGATACATTTTCATTACAGATGAAAAAAGACTATTTTCAAACAAATATGTAATATACTGATCCTTTAAAAATAAAATGAAACAGAAGTATCAGATCACCTACAGTGTCCCATAATTTTTTTTTAATATAAAAATATAATTATTAGCTTCGTGAGGTCTTGAGCACTCAGGAAAATCTCATATTCATCAGCCTATAAAACAATGTGCCAAACCTGCTCACCTCTTTAAATTCAGTTATCTTGCCATTTGACTCCCTTTTAGCTGTCTAGATATTTGGGGAATGCCCACTGTGTTTATCAGAACTCACAACCTGTGGCAATGAGGGAAGAGACCTAACTCAGCTCTTTCTTTTCATTGTACTGAAAGACTTTTCTCCCCATGCAAGGTAACATCATGCTTTATTACACGTTCAGTTGCTTAATTTCTCTCAATTTCATACTTGCAAATACATACAAATAACACTCTCTTGACTCAAAAGACTCTCTGCCCTGGAAACACCAAAACCAGAAAGATACTTCAGGCTAAACCAAAGTCCACTGACAATACTGGGAGTCTTTTCCTTTAATATTCTTTGTATTCCATACTAACAAAAAAGAGTGTTTTCATTAAACTGTTATCTATTGATAAACCAAATATGCATCTTACCTTTAAGAAAAACAGAAACATCTTCCAACTGAGGCACATTATCCTCTCTGTATCCACAGTACTTGGTCAGCAGAGGAAAGTTTTTTAAATATTCACGACACGCATGGGTGGGATAGAGTTTACTGAGTTCCCTAAATACCACCCCCCACGTTTGAACTTCTTCAGTTGTGTACTCCACTCTAGGAATGGGCTGACCACTGTAAAAAAAAAAAAAAAAAAAAAAAGAAATTCATCTGATTCCAGACAGACTATGGAAAGCAACATTTCTACAAGAAATATTATTTAAATAAAGGCAAACAGAGACTACTAAATCTATTCAAACTATTTTAAATTGACAACTAGAAGTTATTTTCTCTGAATTAGTTCTTGATACTATGATGTACATATTCTATCATTTTCTTAAGAAATGTATTTCTTATTAAACAATCACATTATTAATCTTTGTACATATCATAGCAGAAAGATGGATTTCTTATATGCCACATTTCTACACCATACTAGTATTTGTCCACCTACTGCCAATGATGCCTTTGCAACAGGACAGCTGAAGATCCTGATTCAGTCTAATGTGTAGATTCAGCAAGACCTTCAGCAGACTGCATGCTCTAGGCATTCTTTAAAATATATAATATTCACACAGCATCATTACCTAATATTTTGTAAAGTGAAGATTAGCCAATTATATAGATGCTTAGAAATTTATAGATGCAGTTTAAAAATATATTTTTATTGTTTAGACTGCTGCTTACATATGCAGGTATGTTTGGAACCCCAAATTCATGCAGGACTACATGATCAGGAAGCTCATCTCAGAGCCAGTTTCACCTGCCTAGGTGTAACCAAGCCTGTAAATACATATCTTTCTCTTTTTTTTTTTTTTTTTAATTCTGCATTGTTCCTCTCCCCTCTCCCCTTTACAAAGATGTACAGAAACTGCAAAACAGCAGCCTTCCAGGGTACCTCCTAAGTTGTTTCTGACATGCAAGATTTGGCTTGAGTAGTTACAGCTAATTCAAAACAGACTGACAGTGTGAACAGTGCAAAGAGCTCCTTCCAGCTTGTACTGTCCTGAACTTAGCTGTAAGGGATTTCCCATGCCAGGGTCATGGGGCATCACCTCGTGTCATTAATTCTCCCTAGAAATGTTATAATCTGTTTCTGGATTTAATATTCACAATCCATTATATGTAATCTCTGCAATCTGCCTTCTCCTTAGGTATTTTCTTTTGCTGCACTGTAATGATGACATACAGACTGGCAGAGGGATTCAGAGGATCCTCCTCCCCTCCATCAGTCCTTATCTCCCACTCCCGTGTCGAAAAGCTGGACAGGTGGGTACTCCCAGCCCAGGATCACAGACAGCAGCTGAACAGGCATACTGGGCATGGGAAACCCACTTCAGCAGCAGAACTGCAGTGCTGGGTTTTGCTGGCACTTGTTGTCCAGCCCATAATCCTGTCTCCACTGTACAAGGCAACAAGGAATGAGCCCTCATGTCACATTTGATTGCTGCCATGCAGTTCCTACACGCATATGAGAGGACCATCTGCCTTACACTCACTGTGGCTGTCCCCTCATCTTTATTGAAAACTTATCATTTAATCCCCCTGCCTTTCCCTATATCAAAGGATTTTGATCCATGGCAGTTACCTGTCAGTCAAAGGCTACTTTGTATGAGGTACTTGTACTTGTTAAGGACTCACTGAATACCCAAAATACATTGGCTAGTTTCCTGTCAGCCACTCTTTTGCAGACATGACAAGAATTGCAACACATTTAGGGAAGTATTTCTCATCCACAGAAGCTGCACAGGGTTCTTTACCATCCTGCAGTGGGAGCCAGTCTTTCAGGTCTAGTATCTGTCTTCCCCCTTAACACTTCAACAGCCTTCAGCTGCCTGTCAGCTCATGGAAAGCATAGCACGACTATTCTAAATTGTACCATATATGACAGATAAAAGTAGGCTGCTACTCCATCCACATGGATTGGCCAGACCACCCAGCCTCATCCCTTTGCCTTAGGCCTGACCTCTACTACGGATACTGCCAGTATGGGTCAGCACTGGCCCATCAAGGAGGAAGATATGTGTGCACCAGTGGAAAAACTCGTGTTTCTATTGTCACTAGAAAGGCATAAAGACAATCAAGGATCTGAAGCTTGTTCACTGCTCACTAAAACATTTATAACTTAGTTACTGTTTCAATTAATTCATTAGTACTGAAGTAAGGTTCACTGAGCATTAATTCCTTAATAGGATTTATGCGTAGGAGAACTGATCTTATTTCAGCTGATGATGATACTGCTTTCTTTATTGAGAAAATCAAGGCAGCCACACTTGAGGGAGGATCTATGCCTTTTTTTCTCAGCTCTGCAAACCTCATTTTTCTTACCCTCTTATTTCAACAAGCAGGACCTACCTTGCACTCAAACATTTCAATAAATCACAGAAATGGCCAGCCTGCATAGCCAGTTTCCTTGTGGCTGAGTAAGATGACTCTACAAGCTAACTTAATCTGAATTTTTATTTCTCCTTATTAAAATAGGGTCTTTCCATTTTGCCATGAACATGAGCTATCAACTCATATTATAAATTCCCTGTTAAAAATCATATGTTTCCTCCAGATTTAATTTCCTCAACACTTTTCCAATCCCTAATCAGTCTCAAAGGACTAATTAGCAAGATTAATGCATTTTCACTATCTTTAGGATAAAAGATAGGTGAAGGAGGGAGGAATATGTTTTTAGGGGGTTTTTTGGTCCATTTATTTCATACAGCTGATCTTCACTGCTGTGCTCTACTAACATGTTTTCCCCTTTAACACCCAGCCCCAGCAAACATCTGCTCCAAGTTCACTTCTTAGTGTTTTTCTTTCTCTCTCCATTACAGATGCCACTTTATGTTCAGACAAAGCAGAGCATCCACCACTGTAGAACAGTCACAATTCATAAAGGAAATGCTGATTTGGAATTTTCAACTTCAATGGAGCCAATTCCTTGCAGTCAAATCTCTTTGGTTTTGTTTTTTTTTTTAAGGAAAGAAGTGTGGTTAGGGGTTTTTTTACACTGGAAAATGAAAAGTGGAAACACACCAAGCCTCAGTAAGTGATTAGGAAAGTCACTGACCTGGAAGACAGTGAGAGGTGTTTAACCCCAAGGAAAGCAGCCCTGAAAACAGAGCTGGCCTTTTTGTATAAATAAGTAAATAGCCATTAGACCACAGAAGAGAATGTTATGAGACTGCAATGTAGTGTAAAGACACATAACCCTGAGCTCCACAGCCCAGGTAACAGAAACAGATCAGCTGTACCAGCACAAAGTTCTCCCTGAGCTGACTTGCCTTTCCTCAGCCTGGCTTAGGCTGTGCTGCAGCACCATGCTAAGGGTGTCTCTCTGTGCTGCCTCTACACACGTACCCAGGGACAGACTGACTGTACGTACCTGGATAACCACTGCAGGGGACCTTAAATATGAATGAGATTTTGACACAGTAGGTAACTGCCCTAAGCACTGGTCTCTCAGTCCTTGTGGTCCATGGCTAAGAATATCTGAAGCCTCTTGTTTTCTCTCTGCTCATAATAGGACAAGTTTGAAATCTTTTAAAGGTTTGGAAAGATCAGTGGAATAAAGGAGTACATCTGAGCAATTCTGCTGAAGTACAAGATCTGGCCCTCAAATAATATCTGGTTATTTTATTTTTGTAAAGTACCTGCAAAAATGGTTCTTAAGCCTTCAAAATCTAAAGAAGGGAAAGATGTTCTTCACTGGTGTCAGGGTGGCAAAAAAACCTCATTTAGAAGCAGAAGACCAACTGCTTCTTAGTAAGCCAGCTGCATGACATTTTCAGCAATTAGTTGAGAGGAAGAAGGGAGGAAGATATTTCCAGCAAGTTAGCAGCTGTGAAATGCATAGCACTACTGCTACTATCATGGGTAAATGGAGAACTATCCAACCTACTGTAAGAGCCTAGAAGCACACACAGCCTACCCTCATCCACAGGTATCCAACTGGCATTTCTCACTGCAATAAATACTAGCACTAACTTTACTGCAAGCAATAGACTGAAAAAGAGATAAATCAATCAGCTGGAAGAAAATATACAAACAGAAAAGCTGTCTCAATTTACATTTGAAAGCTGGCTAAACCCAGGACTTACCTGGGTACTTACCTTCTCTACCAGTCCACACCCTGCCCCAGCAGGCAGCAGCTCGGTATGCTGGATGGATGTCATGAGCACCCAGCTAAACACATGCCACCGTGGCCAGAAAGAAAGGGGAATGAACACTAGCACCTACACATTTGTAAGATTGGTAATAGCTTAATGACAGCAATGGGACAAAAGTAAAGGAGAATTAGAATCAGAACTATATGGTCACAAAGTAGAGGTAATCCCTCTGTCCCCTCAGACTTCTGCAGGCTGTATACTAGCCACATACATAAAAACTTTCAAAAATCCAGTTTTGAATTGCTTCCTGACAGGATGTGCCTTCTATAAAGGGAGAAAAAAAATGTGTGCTTCATATTCTTTAAACAATGTAGGTAGAAATCTCAAAGGAGAAAAATAAAAAACCAGAAGAAGTGTGGTAAAATGAAAAAGACCATGAAATTAGTATGTTCTTTGCCTCGAGAATGAGTGCTGAAGCCTGTTGCAAATAAAACCTAGAGTAGGATTAGAATTAGTTGAATGCTTCTATGACAAGAAAATTGCAACACAGTAGGTGTTTGTAGGTAGAACAGAAAGTTTCCTAACTCCCAGGGACTGTAGAAATCGAAAATGCTGACTTGAAATGGAAAAAAAAATCAAAATGAGAAAACACATGCAGTGTATTTGTGCACGGGCATGAACTACACTACAGAGAAATGCACTGACTAAATTCTAAGAAATTTGGAGCTGTATTTGCAAAATTGATAAATGGCACTTTGTAGCATCCAGTAGCATCATAGAATTTTTAAGATTCAGAAAGACTTCTATAATCGTCAAGTCTGTTAACCTAGCATGTCTGCCACTTATCCCCATGTGTCACATCCACACACCTTTTGACACTTCCGGGGATGGTGATTCCACCACTTCCCTCAGCAGCCTACTATAATGGCTGACCACCCTTTCGGTGAAGAACTTTTTCCAAATATTCCATCTAAACTTCCTCTGGTGCAACTTGAGGCCATTTCCTCTCATCCTGTCCCTTGTTATCTGGGAGAAGAGACCAACATCCAACTCACTACAACGTCCATTCAGGTGGCTGTAGAGAATGGTAAGTTCCTCCCAAGCCTCCTTTTTTGCAGGCTAAACCATCTCAGCTCCCTCAGCTGCTCCTCATCAGACTTACTCTCTAAACCCTTCACCAGCTCTGTTGCCCTTCTCTGGACACGCTCCAGCACCTCAATGTCTTTCTTGCAGTGAGGGTGCCAGAACTGCACACACGGTTCAAGGTGTGACCTCACCAGTGCTGAGTACACGGGGATGATCACTGCCTTAGTCCTGCTGGCCACACTACTGCTGATGCAAGCCAGGATGCCAGTGGCCTTCCTAGCCAGTTGTGCATGCACGCTGGTGGCTCACATGCAAATGCTGTTGACAAGCATGCCCAGGTCCTTTCCCACCAGGCAGCTTTCCAGTCACTCTTCACCCAGCCTGTAGCATGCGTGGGATTGCTGGAACCCAAGTACAGGACCTGGCACTTGGCCTTGCTGAGCCTCATAAGACTGGCCTCAGCAGCCCACTGTAGTATGTGCACCAAAACAAAATAATAATTTTGGGCTTTAGTGAGCTTTTCCAGCTATATAGGGATACTAGATATGTGTGATCTGGAAGTGCATCAGTTTGTCGGTAAGACACGCAAACATTAGTAAAATATTTTCTTAAATTTAAACAGCTGTGAATAAAATGCTGAAGAGTGTTTGCCTTTCAAATGCTTTACTTGCCTGTATGTGCATCAAAAATGTAACAGGATTTCAAGCATCAGGTTTGTAATTTATAGCCTATACTAAAGTAGTCCAAGTTCAAAAGATGACTTTGTCTACTGTCAAACTTTATTCTACAGAATTAAATAGAGCATGAATTCTAACTAGTCAGCAGCATGGGGAAGAATTATGCCAGTACTTACTATTTATAGCTCATGGCAACATCCACAAAGTACTTTCTTCTCTGTCGATAGACATTGTCTTTAAATCCCTTAAGCAAGGAAGAAGAGAGTAATTTACAATAAGTACATAAAATTAGCTGTAAGAATTATATAAAATAAATTGTTACAGTGTCTTTTTAGTACTTAGTTGCATTGTATTTTGTCTACTGGACTGCAACAGAAGACAAGGATTTCTTCATTTTTTTCTTCACCAAAGTCCCACAGGAGACCTTTCAAGATAATTCTGTGCATAGGTACAGTCACTCATCCAAGATGTTGAAAAGGGAAACTTTTTTCTTGTCATTTCATCTTACTCAGGTTTTCCTTGATCTGAATGGAGATTTACACACAGGCACACTGCAGAATAATTTACCTATCCTCAGTACATTTTATTTCACTAGAATCAAGCACCTAGAGATCATAAGCAACTCATTTTGAAGATTCTTATTTCTGCAGTTGCCATTTTAACCAACACAGTAGAGACTGAACCATCAGCCTCCAGGACCAAATAGGCATATTGCTTCAGTTTGAGTTACAAAGGAAGGGCTCTGCCTCAGGGGTTACAGTAGGCTCACACCTTTTCCATATTAAGTGCAAAAGAGTTGTATAACACATGCACACTGGCCAGTTACAGCTCTTTGAGCTATTCAAAGATATATATATATATAGCTATACAAGATCTCTTCTATACATACAAAATATGTAGACACTTCAGGTTTTGGACTGCAAGAAGAGTTAACTATTTTCAAGGTAGAACTGCCAACCTCTTGAAGATAAAAAGGGGAAAGAGTTAACTAAGTTCCCCACAAAGTGCATTTAAGTTTTCCTCAGTTAACGCTGAAAGTTAAAATGCCTTTTTTCCTTATTGCTCATATACACAAACTCAAATCACTGAAGGGAATGAAAAGATGATATGGCTAGATTTGAAATATTTGTATGAGCTTCCATAAAACTCAGAAGACATTTTATTGCCCATAACCAAAGCTGTGCTGCTGGGGTAGAGTAAGTGAGGATTTCAGAGGACTGCAGAAAACCTTCAAGTCTCCACTCCTACTCAAGGAAAGCTTGTTTGACTGGCAAAAAGATGCTGTAATCAGGGGGAGCCTCCCTGTCTCCTTAATACCTTTTGACATAAATGTTGAGTTACTCAGCTGAAGGCCATTCACAGAATGGAAGACAGCACAGGGGACTTAAATGCCTGTCAAGTGTAGTGAAACTGAGACTGAAATCATTAGCCAGTATGGAGTAGGTTAGGGCTAGTGCTGCTGAAGCAGTGCTATCCTTACAGGTTCCATAATAGGATAATTCTCTTTGGTCCTCTGGCACTTACATGCCATGGCTACAGAATAGGGGAGGCACCTGGAGCAGCTTTTTAAAGGCCAGTCACAGATTGACAGGTTTTTCTCCATTTCTAACACCTAGCATGCTGCATAGACTAGCAAATGGTGTGTATATTATGTTTGTAAGAGTTCCCCCAAGCATAAAATACATATTCATATAATGCAAATGTCTTTTATTCATTTTCTGTAAAACTGAAGGCAAATTTTCAGCGGAGCACTCAAGTATTTAATGAAGGTATCAGCTCAGAACATAAAACAGTATCTAATGGCCTGTCACAGTCATAAACTCAGAGCTGGAATGAGCTGTCACTACAACCTCTGTTTGAACCAAATTATGGTTAATGGATGAAGATAATCAACAGGCTTTTCCTTTCTGAGAAACTGTGAAGTAAATCCTAGTTTGTCATCAAGAACCATATGGCAGGAACCAGGATCCCGGAAAGTGCAGCCCACAATACAGGAAGAGCTCACACATGCAGAGGTGGCTGGGAACGAAGCCAGGCGAGGCTGATTACTGTGGTTGATACGTGGGCAGGTTACACCAGAGACAGGGAAGTGGGACTGCTGGGGGACATCGTGATGGTGTCCACCTGGCATATTGCAGAGGTGTGAGAATCTGTGCTTGAGCTCCCACCACAGCATAAAGTGCGCGCAACAAAAACCAAAGGAGATTATCACCTACAGCCTGAGTTTAATTTGATTCTATTACAAGACAGTGTTATGGTCAGATATCTTAGTTCACTGCCTGCTTCCTTTCAGCTGGAAGTTTCCTACAATACTCTTTAATCCAGCCTACTTTAGGAGTTAATACAATAGGTACCACCAGTATCTTTCAGCCAAGTCATCCAGCAGTAGAAACTCAGATTTATAAAAAGGGAAAAATTTTAACACAAGTGCTTTCAATCATCTGCCATCTAAAGACTCAGGGGTTAAGCATTTATGGAAATTAGCCAAAAGAAATAAAACTATAACAAATCAATTTTTCTGGTTTTTGCACTGAGCATTTGGCACCACTGCAGATACAGCTTATGTGAAATGCAGGCCCGTCTTCTGCCACCAAAGGTAGGAACCAATGCAAGACACTTTCCCATCTGCTGCATTCATCAGAAACAGGAACATATTGCTCTGTTTTATTTTGTAATTACCTTTTGAGTGACAAATTATTCCTTCATAATTCTTTCCCTCACTTTTCCTTCATTATTGCCCCATAATTCTTTCTTCTCTGACACCTATTGACAATATCAATTATCACCTAAGAGCTACTTGTGACAGAACTGAAGGTCCCATTGATTTAAGCTCTTTAAAGTTTGAAACCTTTCTACCAATGAGTTGATTTTAAAAAACCCACAAGCATTAAGATAGGGGACATACTTGTTAAACAATAAGTTTTTTGGAGGACCTCTATTTTGTGAATCCTTCTACAGAAAAGGAAAATTGATTCACTGAAACTACTGAAGAGAAACCAGTGCCCGTGCTCTGAAAACAATCTGCAGTCAACAGACTTTTTATTTGGCTGGCAAATAACCTGAACAAATTATCTACAGCACAATTCGGTGTTACACTTACGGGGTGATCTGCATCCAGCTCAGATCCATACATCAAAACTCTCTGTGAGCATTTGTCTAATTCAGATATCTTCCTGGGGAACCAGGGGACACAGTCAAGATCTGCAGAAGACAGAATGCAAGTTGAATGTACCAGAATG
The DNA here is from genome assembly GCA_035583155.1 of Acropternis orthonyx. Taxonomy (NCBI): domain Eukaryota; kingdom Metazoa; phylum Chordata; class Aves; order Passeriformes; family Rhinocryptidae; genus Acropternis; species Acropternis orthonyx. The sequence continues at coordinate 35,716,849 of JAWWEU010000040.1, read as the reverse complement.
TAAGATCACGGAGATACCTGTGCAAAACATTTGTCAGTGTCTAAACCAAGTGATACAAAAACAGCCTTGCCTTCTTCGTCAGTCCAGATGTTTTCTGGTGGATTGAGAGATACGATATTAGTTTGAAACTTGAGCAACTGGATTAGTTCATTAAATTCTTTCTTACTGCAGTCACAGTCCACAAAAATTTCCACCTCTGAATTCCTTCTCTTTGATTTTCGTGATTCAATATGAACCATACTCACATGTTTTTCCTGTGGAAAGATGAAATAATGGATGAAATATAGACATGCCAGCTAGAAGGGCAATATTGATAGTACGTTCCTCAGGGAAGTTTTTTCAGTTATTAAAAGGTCTTTTTATTGAAAGTAGTCCCTTTTTGTATTTACACAATTAGTTAGTGGATAATATATACCTATGACAAAAAAAAAATCTGGACATGAAAAGTAAAAATAAAATTATTATAGTTAACAAAGAAAGCCAACTGATGATTTCATTTTATCTACCAAGACAAACTTTTACAGAAAACAGCATAACAATTTTTTTTTAAATTGATGAAATTGTATGTTTATCTTTGCTATAAATAGTAAATTCTAATGCAATTTTATTAGGCCATGTGCATAATAATAATGTTCATTTAAATAGTTTTGAGTGTGCTTCTTTCAATAGATGCTATTAAACATGTACTACTTCAGTCTCTCTTATGAACATGGGGAAGAAAATATTTTTGTGAGAATAACTGTGTATCAGTCATCACCTATCTACTGTGCAGCAATTATCAATAACATGAAGTGCTAACAGTAATAAAATTGTATTAAAGTGTAATGAAATTTATTCTCTATTACAATGTCCCCATCAAACATAAATCATGCAACAAACATGAGAGCGTAAATACTTCTACCATGAAAACTTCCTATGGGGTATCTCTCCCACCACAACTACGTGTCTGCCAAGGGTATAATACAATGACAGATAACCATAGTGTGCTATGGCTGTCCTGATCCAGTGCTTTGACAGTCTTGCTTCTGAACAGGATGTTGGATTAGATGACAGCTTTCAACCAATACTTCTACTGACTCTGATTTTTCTTTTTTTTTTTTTTTTTGGGGGGGCAGACAGAAACTATCTGTTACTTTTCATAACTATCCTTTCACTTACTCAGTGAAGCCAACAAAACATTTTTTGTTTCCAAATAGGAAGAACTTCATGCTTGTTCTTCCACTTGCATGCTGTATTTTACATAGATGTCCATTTCAGTTGAAGGTCTCCTCTGGTACAACCAACCAGTGGTCTCTGCTTTTACACTTCTGGATATACATACCTAGTTGTTTCACTGGCATGCTCCGTAAGTATGTATACTGTGTAGCTAACCCAATCACACAACAAATTCACTCTGATCTACCCTAGGTTAAATGGAGAACAAAACCCTGCACTCCCTCCTGAAGTACTCAAATTGTTAAGTGACTACAAGAATGGGGATGGTATCTCTGGCACATCTTCCAGTCACATTTTTAGAGACCAGAGTGAGTTCGACACCTATTCCCAAGAAGGGGTAGTTAATGTGCAAATCCAGAATTTAAGGTACAACCCCAGACAAGCATTTAAGCTGGAGCTGCAGTGAGACACACAATCCTTGGAGAGAAGCTGCATTGAAAACATGACTCCTTCTTGCAACTTCTGTCCACTCGCTTAGGCTTCCCTCTTTCTGTAAAACATCCTGCTTCCTGGCAGAGTCCCTCCTGTGGGTCTAACTCGCCCCTTTTCCTCCACTGGGGAATCTAAGTATCTAAGCTCCATCAGCCTTGGGAATCTGCTCCCGGAGCTAGCAGCTTTGAGTGAGCACTGACAACACCCCATGCTCCCACACTTACACCCCTTACACTCTGATGGTTTGGCTGAGGGGCAGGCTCCAGGCCACCTCCGAACTTAGTGTTTACTGCACTGCACAGACTGAACAACCTAAGATTTTATCACAGTGCTTTGCTTTAACTATCCTCAGACATCTCTCCAAGCCCGCTTCCATTTATTAAGGTGGCAAGCAGACTACGTGCAGTACCAGCAGTCTGACTGTAAAGCACCAATTACATTGGGATCTACAGGGGAACCAATACCTCACAATTTAGGTTCCAGTTAGACACATAAAGCCCTGACCCTGCAAGCACTTAAAGGTGTCTTTAACTTCATGACCAAACACTGTCCTGCAGCAAGGCTGCTGCCACCACCACCTGACTGTACATAATTTAGATGCCAAACTCTCTCTGAAAGTGCCTCCTTTCACTGTGGCCTGCACAGACAACTTCAAACCTGATTTATGGTGTTGACAGTCACACATCAGAAACCTAAAGTGAACGGTGTAAACATCAGTATCACTGTTAAGCTTCATTCCAGAACGCCCTTCACAAGCCCAAAATGCTTTGTTGAACGGGCCACAAAATTTTAAGTTACTTTCATTCAGTTCCGCAGAGTGATTGTAAGTGCACTCCCCTCCTTCAGCCATGGGCCATTAGGTTTATACCAACCAAGAGCCTGACCTCAGTGTAACGATTTGTAAGCTTTACCTGGAAAAGTCGGAGAGCTTTCACCAATCCACCAACTTCATTCTTCAGGGAAAACACCACAGCTGTCTTTCCACCTTCAGAAACAGATTCACTTTTCCCATTTCCCTTATGCCCTTTCTTTTCCTCATTTTTTCCAGAACTCGATCTGTTTAGCTACAAATGGATAAAGAACATGGGCATTTCAGATGAAAATGGGTATTTCCCATACAGAGAAATTTTTGTTGGAAAACAGCTGAACGGAAGTCATCCAGACTTTATTCAAAAGGTGGTATGTTTCCTTAAAATTAGAATCACAGTTCAAAGGCAGCTGCTAGAGATGATTGTGTAAGAGGACAGTCCATTAAAAAAAAAAAAAAAGCTATGATGGTATTACTGGGGCAACGCTAACATTAGTAGTAACTGCAAAGCAAATGGAGACAGTCCAAATCACTGGAAAAGCCTGCAGCTCTGTTATTCTAACCTGACTACTGCTGCAAAATTTCAGGGATGCTATTTTAAACTGTACCAGTCAATTTATGAAGTTTTGCATTGGTCTGTACTTTTGTACTAACCATTAAATTTAAAACACAAAATTTATGTTCTCTGTTGTAGTACAATTAATGCTGTCATGCAATTTAATCTTTCCTGAGAAAACAAAACCTCTGTTGATTATACAAATAAGGATGGAAATACAAGCTTAGACTGCACTACAGGATATCAAGCTGGACAGGACCTAAAGGATCATCTGGTCCAACCTTTTCTGGCAAAAGCACAGTCTAGATAACAAGCCCCAGCACCCTACCCAGCTGAGTTTTAAAATTGACAAATGTGGGGAATCCACCACTTCCCAGGGAGATTATTTCAGTGGCTGACTTTTCTCATTGTGAAAAAAATGTACATCCCAGAGAAGGTGAGTTAGCTGAGGAACTCAAAAAAAACCCCAGAAAATTACACCATCCTTGGTGACTCCTACACTCTTCTCACAATTTGGGAGATAAAGACTGCTTTAAGCCAAATTTCAGCCAGCATTTAAAAAAAAAAATGTAAGTTTACCAGCTTTAATTATGTTGAGATATCAACAGTACAGCCTTTGTAGACAATTCTTACAAGATTCACCATGATTTTCAAAAAACAGCCTGCATACAGTCACTAAAAAATGTGAAGATAGAAATTTAAAATCATATACAACTATTCCACAAGGACTGAATTGCCATTTAGCAATTTGTAAAGCAGTTTAGAGAAATTAACCTGAAAATGAAGCTTTTTAAACAGGTCTTAGAACACTCTTTAAATTGCACAGGTTTAACTAGACATATTTAAACTAGTTATCAGACTATGTGGTCTATTCTAATAATTTATTAGACTACATCAGAAACAATCTGAAAAAGCAATTATGTTTGCAGAATGATATATCAATAGTTTCACACATGTTTATTTTTTAAGAATTGAGTTTATATGATTCTGCTCAGTAGGAGGTTTTCCCAGAAATAGTTATAGGGAAGATACTTCTAACTTCAGTAATATCTGGGACCTGGCTAAGTCATTTTCATATACCTCAAGCACACAAACTTGATGTTAAGCAACAAAGGTGCTATTTTTATAGCATGTGTGGTTTTTCCATGTGTGCAGCATTCTAGGAGGTATGTACAGATGGCCATGGAGTCAACTGAGTATCTGAGAATCTCAACACCTCAATTCCTCTGGAAAACAAGGGCACTTGGCACCTTCCAAGACTGTCACAGGTTCCCTAATACTCTCACGAGAGCATTACACAAAGTGATGACAAAGACCCTCTCAAGCATTTGAAAACTAGAATATCTATTTGTTATGAGCCTAATAGATTTCATAATTAAATAACAACTAACAGATCAACTTTCCTAATGAAAATTAATCAGTGTGCAAGTCATCTAAAACAGAACTCAGTGAAGAAAGTAATTCAAAGATAATAAAGCAAATTTATTCCACTTAATTCAATACTTCCAGTAGAAGTACAGCATGTACAAATACGGATATTCCATGTTTCACTACTGAGACAATAGGCCAGTTCACAACTGGTACAAACTGATGCATTCTGTTGGTTTTACTCAAGTGATCCAAATCTTCATGTGTTGAAAAATTCTATAGGAGTCAAAGTCCTCATAGTTCTCAATATTTCACATATTCACTGCAGGTTGCCTCATTCGCCCCTATTATCATTCCTTATTCTTATTTAGACACATATACGTGTACCTGCAAGCATACAGAAGTTCATCCTATGCTTGAAATCACCCAACCACCTGTTGCACTCGTATCATCACCTTACAGAGAACTCTTCCTGACTCCTGAGAGGGTTTTCAGCAGTCCCCTATACGATACTCCCGGCTGTCCTTGCATCCCTGCCAGTGGGCAGCAGCTGGGAGTGCAGCAGCACAGCCCTCGGCACCAGTGCTTTACCGAAAATGCTTTACATGCCGTCCCATGAGGTTTACGAGTGCCTTGAAAAGGCAGGTTCTGCTGATGCAAACAGCCCGCGGGACTAGCCAAAGACCTCCAAACCCGAAGCATTTAAAACCCTCTGAACCGGACCTCAGTGCTCTTCTATTATTACAGCAGCAATATGGTTTCTTTCTGTAGTAAGGTTTGTATTACTAACGAAACTTTCCCTGTTACTCACAGCCACTTCTAAGGCAGCGTTTCGAACGAGAACCGATTCGGCAGCAAAGTTAGTGTCCCGGCGCATGCAGCGCAGAGGAAAGGGGGACGTCCGGCCCCGACCCCCCCGGCACTTACGGTGATGCTGCCGGCGGCGGGGCGCTCCTCCGGCAGCGCCGAGTCCAGCGAGAAGCCCCTCCGCGCCCAGTACTTGCTGGAGAACATCATCATGGCAGGCTGCATGGGGCCGGCGGGCGGGGGGCAGTGCCGCGCTCTGCCGCCCTGCCGCCGCCGCTCCCTTTATACGCCCCCGCCGAGGCGGATGGAAACGCGATTAGGGGACACTCGTCTCCGGGTGACGGGAGCCGCTGGCAGGATTTCGCCCACGGTCCCCGGGGCGGGGCGGGGAGCGGCGGGACGGCGGCTGCAGGAGCCCCCCTTGCAGCCGGTCCCGGTGCCGAGCGCATCCCGCACTGCCCGCCCCGTGCCCGCCGCGGGCAGCGCTTCAGGAAAGACACATTAAGGGATAGAAAGGATACCTTGTAAAGAAAGAGCTAACGTGCCATATGTATTGGCAGTACGTTAAGTCTGACGGCAAACAGTGTTTCCCCTCAAAGAGACCACTTCAGCGGAGAAAGCTGTTTCACCAAGGCAGCGATGGCTGTGATGGTTTCTGCCTGAACTGTGCAAGGGCCAGATGGTCACATAAGACTCCCTTCTACACACAGCATCAGTAAAGCAATTAGTCACTTGTGAAGGTAAAACAATCCCATGGCACTCCTGAAGGTCCTTTATATTTATATGCATGACAGCTTCACTTGTCTCTGAAATACAAGTGTCTCAGGGAAATATTTATTTATTTATTGGGGTTTTTTAAGAATTTGTTTACTACTTAATTTCACACTACTACTGCCTCAGAAATTTTAAGTGAGCAGAAGGCAACTGCTGAAACCAGAACTTCACTGCAGTGTTAAAGGTACTCAGTCTCAAAGCCACTTGTGAAAATTAGGATTTTTAATTTCTCTTGCATTCTGAGGTCAAATGCTCATTTTGTGATGTCACTTGCTCTCCCACTTCCTCCTCACTTCTTCCACTTTCCAAAACTTCTCCAATACATCCTTTGAATAAATAAGTTACCTTACAGCGTGTAGCACTGAACAGCACATCTGGATGGGGAGCACTATGTCAGTTTCTTTGAAATACATCCAGTTTTCCCTGTTCCAATGCCCCAGTCAGGGGAAACTCTCACCACTTCCCCCTGAAAAGCACCATTAGTGACTCGCCCTGCAGCCTGCCCAAACAGGGGCAACCTTGCTGAATGCAGCGGCTGGCTTCACAGGGCCCTGACTTGGTATACATACGGCTCACATAGACTGAGAAGAAAAAGTCGAAATTGGCTTGACTGGAGGTGGGGCACTTACCAGGGAGCTGCACAAGGCAAGTGGCAGGAAGTGTCACTGATAGTATAAAGCTTCCTGTCACATCTAACTCAGCCTCCCTTCACGGCCTCAAAGCCTTTACCTTCAAAAGACTCAGCACCTTATAAATAGCATTTACATATCAGCATCATGAGTGAATTTGTCTTGTTCTTCTGCAAGGCCAACACAGAGTCACAAAAGATTTGAGGCTGTTTCTCCCATGGAGTAACATGGAATTTTACATTTTATCACAACAAAGAAAAACCAGCAAAAGCTTACAGGCTAAACTGACTGCTGTCAGCCTTCTTAAAATGGATGGTCATGCTTGATGTTCAGGACCAGGACAAGTTCACAGTTGCCTCAAGAGCTCATGAGACGCCTGAAGTAAACCCTGTTAGACTCACCTTTCCAGAGCTTCCCTGGTGTAGCATGTAATAAGGATCCTTTCTTCTGGCTGACAGTAAGTTTGTAAAAATATTTGGTTCCTCTACCTGCTCCTTTAGTGCAAATCAATCATTTTTGTTATGCTAGCCCACAGTTTCACTTCATTTTCCCAGACACAGAAAAGCATGTCTCCATGTATTATTAGCTCTGTGTCATATCCTAAGTTATCAAGAGGTGTTTCCTGTCCACTTTTTTTTCATTACTTTTGATGATAGGAAAGCAAGTTGGAGTCTTTGGACTTTGATATTCCTACCTGGTATGCATGAGATACATAGACAATGTTCCTGCAATTGAACAATTTATGAGAATAAGATCGCTTAGCACTCTCCGAATGCTCCAGTGACAAAACCACGCACTACTGAGCTGACTTTTCAGCTACTGGCATAACAGAGGAGGATTTTATCTACTCTTAGATGCTGGCTTGCCAGCTGGGACATCACACATCTCAGTGACCCTACCACCTGGTAGCCTTGCTACTATCACAGCTCTGTGCAGTAACCAGAGCACAGCAAAGGTTTTCTGTCTCTCTTAATCTCTTCAGGATGACTCATTAATGAAAAACAAGCAAAGGTACAGTTGCGTCAGCAGGTGTTATATAACAGGGAAGACTCCAGTGCTTCAACTATTTTAACCATGCTGTCTGCCCATGTGCCACACAGACAGATTGCTTCTCCCTGGAGAGGTAGACATTCCCATATCAGTACCACATCAAAGGACATTTATGGACTGAAAGTTTATTTCTTCTTTGTTCTAGCTGCTGTACAACAGAGCTGGTATATGACTCTGGGAGTACTGCTAGACTACAGATTTTGTTTAGAGCTCAGCTCGTTTTCCTACAGTTAACAGACCGGTATATGTGCAACAAGTGAACACTTAAAAAAACAAAAAGTTAGAAATGCACTGAAGCAATTCAAAAATATCTGTTCTAGAACATACATCAGGGTGCTACACAGCAGTGTTTTTTCACCTTGTGAAATAGAGCTAATGTTGATAATAAGAAAGATATAAGGTTAGTTTTACTACTAAAAGGCACCTGATTTGCTTATAATCAGAATTCAGAAACTGGAAGGTCCTCTTTCCTTTACACACATTTTCTTATCCTCTCACAAGAGAGCAGAGTCACTGTCGCCTGAAATCCCTAACTATGCAGTTTTTAAGCTTAAAAAATTGCAGAACTCTCAAGTGAAAATTTAAATCTAAAGCAAACCTGTGAGATGTTTTCAACATTTGAATCATTTTTCCCCCACTAGAGATGACAGCCCACTTCAGCATAGTTTTCCTTAAAACTATTTGTAGTATTTACTATAGTTTGATTTAACAGGAGGATAAAATTCACAGTGACCAAGAAACTGTCTGAATGTATCTCTGGCTCTCCCAAATCACCACCAAGCCTTTGTCTAGAGACACTACAGCGGGAAGGAGGACTCTCAAGTCATCATGTGGCAGGACCAAGAAAAAAATGAAGCTTTGGAAAGGTATCAAAAAAGCATAAAGAAAGATGAACGTCACAAGCATCTAAAATGAAAACATGTTATGGGTTTAAAATCTTGGAATTTTTCTTTCATCTACCAACCCTGCACCTCAAAGGAATCACCTTCTGTCTCCTCTTCAACCGTGGAACCTGGAAAGAGACTGCATGCCCCATAGAAAA
>JAWWEU010000040.1:35677470-35708068 GCA_035583155.1 Acropternis orthonyx | reverse complement strand
ACTGTAATTCTGACTTGTAATCTGCTTGTGAGTTAGATTCATTCCTCCTGCTGGTTTACCTTTAAACTAGCACAAAACAACAAGATATGCTTATTATTAATGTACAAAACACTAACACAAGAAGCAAACAGAAGTCTCAGTATCTAATCCAATCACAATTTAGTTGGTAAAACAACGGCTGTGTGAAACAGTTGACAAGTGGACTAGCCAAAGGAGCTTCTTCAACAAGGAAAGAAAGATGCACAGTTTCTTCCTGCTTATCAAAGCTACCCACAGCAACTCCAAAATATGTTTCTCTGAGTGATGTAGGCCTGGTGAAAAATCTGTGATGAGAATGTACACTTAAAAATTAAGTCATGAAGATATGGGAAGCACAGGTTTTTCAAGCAGCCAGCAAAACCATCCCAAGCTCTAGTAGCACTAAGGGGATTTTAATCAACTGTCAGCTGTTGGGAAAGGATATCTACCAAATGATGGACTGGCTAGGAAGACCTGAAAATACAGATGATATGATGAATATAAAGCAGATTCACAATCTTCAGCTAAAGAAACGTTCTGAGAAGGAAGGAGAAACTGACAATTTCAGAAAAAAAAAGGACTTGAATAAATTCAGTTACTACAAGCCCAAAGGAAAGGAAACCTAGAGCACAAGGAGTTCTTTCCTTGCTTCAGGAAAAAAGTAGTGTCATCAAGAAACTGTTTCATTATAGAGGAACTGTGGTCTTCTACTACACTTTTACTAGTAGTATCATAAGTCATTAGTTTGTCATTACCTTCAATTCAAAAAAGGAGCTTACAGGAGATGAAAACTAGGACCAAGCTACTAAATACAGGCAGCATAACATATTTACAAAGGCTGTAGTACAAAATTCAAAGTAATTAGTACAGGACATCAAAAGCAGGTTTTTCAAAAAATTAAATACAGCAGCTGCCAGAAGAATTGAACTATCAGACCACTACTGAACACAAGAAAAGGACAAAACAGAAAAGAAACTTAACTAAGTATTTAATGCACTTTTATATTGTTCTTTGCTAAAGAATCATCTGTGACCAGGTATCTATCATAATTAATAGCAAGGGCAGAGAGGTAAGCTCTTTGATTTTAACAAGAGACAATGTTGGAGAGTACTTGAGATAAGTCTGATCATAGCAAATGACAGCACAGAAACTACACTTCCAGAGCAGACTCATTAAACCTCTCCATGAATAACTATTTTAAGAACACAGGATGGACAAGTGACAAAAGACTGGGAAAAAGGTAAAATAATGTCAATCTTCAAGAAGATAAAGGGAAGAAATAAGGGCTCAAGAATTATGGACAGTCTAATTTCATTTGTTTGAGAAAACAGAAGTACTGAAATTATTTGTAAAGATCCAGAAGATAACAGATGATTAAACAGTCAAGGCAGATTTACCAAGAACAAATTGAGTCAAGCAAATCTCATTTCCTCTTAGGACAGTCCCGTGGACCAAGGCAAGACAATACACATCATTCATCTTGATGGTAGTGAAGCATTTGGCATGGTCTCTCACAACATTCTCACAAGAGATATAAGGAAAACAGGTGCAGATGAAACAAATAGATTGTACAAAGGGGTGGGTTCACTGCTAAAGGGAACAGAATGGGAGAGCCTAAAGTACCCACCCTCACTCCTATACTATTTAATAAAAGCCTCACAGGAGCACATAAAGACCAGCCATAAATTCCCAGACTGTACCTACCTCAGAGATGCTGTAACAGTTACAAAATTTAAACAGATGCTGGTGAGGAGAGGGCTGCTTACAAATATCCAGCTGCATAATGACAAGGGAAAGCAAAGCTCACGTGAAGGGGGTCTGAAGTTACATAAAAGCTCCAGCTGCATCCAATCACTCCATCAGCCCTGCAAGGCCACAAACACCTGAAAAGTGTTTGCATAACAGAGTGCAGGATCTACGGAGGTATCCTCCAAATGGACTGGAGAGGTATCTGGCACAAGACAGACATGCCTTCCAACAGGAGATACTGTAGGTAATCTCTTATTGACAACCTTCTAATATTGCAAATCTGGAATTTTAACAAACTTGCTGTATGTATATATTCACATATTCACCTTATGATGAGAAAATGGGTAGTATGATTGATCTGGCTAAGATAAAATTAAAGGCTGAAATTCATCAGCTCCTTTGTATCATTCACCATACACTGCACAAATTAATCGTAACAGCATAAAAGGTGTAGTAGCCCAGGGCAGAGTACAAAGAACTGGGATTGCCACTTTTGGTCACAGTATTTGTACTGTTTTGTTGCTTGAAGAACTATCAATTTGAACCCAAACATTTGTACTTTAAAGGATTTCTTGGACCCTTGCATCAGTTACTTTAACAATAAAACCAGAAGAGTGTGTGGAAGCTCTCCAGGACCAATGCCCAGCAGCAGCATGCACCCATGTAACCTAAAGGTCATCTGGACCAATTCATACACCAAGTGTGTTTTCCAGATTTTCTGGTGTTGCATCTCATTGGGTTATGGCAAGCAAAACAGAACATCTGAATACCAGTTGCTTATAGGTAATGTAACTATTTTTTGCATCACATCTCGATGGGCACTTAAAAAGCGTCATCTTCAATATAGGAAGGATTTTTTCCTAATGTGGTCTCAGAAACTGTCAAGAATGGCTATTGTCACACAAAACTGGGTCAGTCTGGAATGGAGTTCACTTTCCTCATAGTAGCATATACGGTGATGTGCTTGGGGTTTGTGCCTAGATCAGTGTTGATGCCACACCAGGGTTTCACCTCTTGCTGATCAGTCTGCACAGCATTGAGGCTCTGCTGCTGCTTCCCCCAGGGGTGGGCACAAGGCAAACACAGCCAGGACAGATGACTCAAACTGACCAAAGGGAAATTCCTTACCATGTGCCATTGTGCTCATCAATAAAAGCTCGGGGAAAGGAGGAGGATGAAGCAGGGACACTTATGGTCAGGGAGTTTACCTTTCCAAGGAACCTGTAGTGAGGTCTTGCTTTCCAGCAAATGCCTGGACACCTGCCTGCCACTGGGCAGTAGTGGATTAAGTTTGTGCTTTGCTTGTGGGAGCAGCATTTGCTCTCCTTGTTGAACTGTCACTGCCTCAATCCGTGAGCCTTCCTGCCTTCCTTCTGTTTTCTCCCCATCCCATGGGAGAGGGGAATGGGTGAGGGGCTGGGTGGGTGTTTGGCTGCTGGCCAGCATCAGCTACAATACACCAAGGGGAAACTGCCTTTTGCTGAACTGCTGTAGCTGGGCAACAGTTTAAGCTCTGCACAAGAGCACTATGCAGTTAGTTGGTTAATAACAAGATACATCTGAGGAAACAGTCTAAGAACTAACGTTAAGGGTACACGTGAGCCTGTATAATCAAAATATATACTATAATCGAATTCTTTCAAAAGAAAACCCATGTAGAAGACTTCATTTATTTGAATTACATAGACAGTTTGAAATGGTATTTGATTCAATTGTGAAATTCATTTTGGATGAGACAAAAAGTGACATCCTACAATATATTTTTTGTTTGCAATTCCTCAGAAAATTCAATTTGTGCCAAAGATATTTTAATAAGAAAAAATAGCACACATTTTATAAAGAAAATGTTTAAGAATAAAATCCTTACTTGAATGAAAAATTAAATTTAAACTTAATTTATACAAGGCCTGCATGGCAATAATATCACTTAATTGAATAGCACATTTTCAAGTCCTACTAAACACGAAGCACAAGTCGTCTTTTAAAACCATAAAAAAACATTTGAAAGCATCTGCAAATCAAATATAGTCACATATATATGAAATCTGTCTGAAAGTGCTCAGTTATGTATGTCTCATCACCTTATCAATGCTCATATACAGTCACGTCAACTACTGAGCTAGACAGAGGTACATAATTGCACATACAGAACTAGGGGTTAGGATTTTCTGCTTTAATCCCAGTCACCATAGGTCAGATCATGGAACTTGTCTCATAAGAACAAGCACCGATCTCTCTGCCATGGTTCTTTCATGCAGAGATGGCACCAGCCACTGACTAAGTGTTCAGAAAACAGTCAATAGATTTGAAAAATATATTTCAAGATATTTAGCCAGCCACAGATAGAATTATTGTTACCAGCCACTCTTCTGCAGCCCACAGACCAAAATTCAGTTTTAATACAGCCCACTTAACTTTTTTTTTTTTTAATCCTACTTGTAACATGAATCAATTTGCAGATACACTTTTAAAATGTCACTAACCTCTTCAGCATTGTCGTTTCTGTTGTTCAATAGGGAGCAGTTTGAGGAAAACAGCTTCTGCCTACAGAAATTCTATCCCATTGGCAAGGCTTCATCTGCATCACAGTAGGACGGACAAATCATGCTAATGGTACCTAAACTAGTTCACAACCCAAATTCTGAATGCTAAATCATTCACAATAAAATCTTTTTTTCAAGTTAGGCAAGGGTCTTGGAACAGAAAATTAGTTAGAAAAGTGAAGAAAAAGTTCCTCACCTACTTTGAATGAAAACATTACTTCAAAAAGTAGAAGCTAGAAGAATACTTTTTATGGGTTTCTGAAAAGTTTCATCGATGGAGCTTTAATTTGGTGCTCAAGAACATATTTGAAAGTAATGAGGAATGTCATTCCTCACTGCTTTGACTTACTGGGCCCAGAGAATTTTTTCAAGTAATACATGAGGAAAAACTAGAGAGAATAACTTATGAGACACCAACAGCATCTTAAAATTGTCCACTAGAAAAATTCAAAGATTTTAAGAAAAATCTTGTTAGCAACAAAATTGGGCTTTGTTGAACATTAATACCTTAATTTTAATTAAATTACAGATAAAAACAAACACGTTGCTAATACAATCAACATCACAATATTTCTACACGTGATTCTGAAAGCAATCAGGACACATTGAAACACATGTATATATGTAACACATATAGCCTTGAATTCCTTAGGAAGATTACCAGCAACAACCAACACAAAACCTCCACACCTGACATGGGTCTGAAGGCCACTGGCTGTGACATTCACTGGGTGCAAACGCAGTCATTGAAGGTGAACAGGACTGGCACTACTCGGTGTAACTGAAGCCCTAAGTGATCAATGTGGGTAACTCAGGATCATCTTTTTATAATTTTCAACCTCCCAGTATCAAAAATATGCCACGAACATTCACATTAGTCCAAACTTCCAAGAAAATTCCACCTATTCACCTTTTTGTAAGCTATCATCTTGCACACAAACAGAACAACCTCAAGAATGTACTTTCAAAAAAAAAATAAAAAATATTGTCCAAACAGACAAAATAAGAAAAGTCTGTCTTAAAGAGAACTACATAAATGTATTTTTTCTGTTGGCACAGACGACACTTGGAAACTGCTACAACTGAAATGTAGGAAGCTTTAAACACTGGCCACCAAAAGATAATTATCTTCAAGCCAAGAGTTAAAAAGCAAAACAGGTTTGCAGGAACTAAGCAAGTATTGCCTCTTTTATAGCTGACAACTCTGACAAAAACTGCATTCTGAGTTAGCTCACATTTATACATTCTAAGCAATCTAACTTATTTGCATACAAAGGAAATCTGCACATCCTGAACCTTCAGCCCATGGCATTTCAGCCATCATGATCCTGAATAAGGCCTCTCACAGTGTTTGTAGTCTCCACTTAAGACTAAATCCATCCCTAACAATCAGGAACAGTTTGGTGAAGGATGAGGTTCCTCCTGCAAGTCCTTGCAAGGCTGCTTGTCAGCAGGAAGGAAACTACAGACAATGAATGCTGCAAGGGACATTTGATCTTATGTTGGGAAGTAAAGCAAGCCTACTTTCCCTGATGCTTCCACAGCAGCTGCTCACTGTTAATTCAGGAGCAACCTTCTCATCCGTGACATATATGAGTGCTTAATACAAAGGGAAAAGATAAACAATTATACCAAAAAAGGAAAGGCAAACTTGACTTTAAGGGCTGGTAGTCTTTCTCAGCAGACATAGCTGTAATTCTAAGAAATTACAGAGTTCCATTTAAGTAAGCTTTTCTTAAACATTTGAATATTCATGTTTAGTCAGTTGTGGTTTCCTTCAAAATCTTAGTGTCTTGCATAGTTTTTAGTGGCTGCATATCCTGAATAAGTAAGAACCACGCATAGTTAACTGACAGGCTTGCCCACTGCATTTCTGTTGTAGACATTCCCCTCCTCCTGCTTCCATAGTTTCATTTAACATGATTTTTGATAAAAATTTTTTACAGGTACACGCCAAAGTGAACTAGGTGCTCCCAAAAATACTGAAACTAACTTGCTTAATATATTTGAACCAAAGCTTTGAATATCCAAGTTCTAATGCCTTTCTGTATTCTATGTGACATTAAATTAACTGCCAAGAAGTACAATGCTTACCAGTGAACAAAGGCATGATGCTTCACAGTAATTTCCTGGACAGGAAATGAAAGGCTATAGATAACACTGTGCTGTGAATCCTTGACTTTCACCACATAAGACTCAAGTTCTTATTAACTGATGAGAGATAGCACATTGATGATATTAAAACCAAAATCTATACCTATTCAGCTGTCTAGTGTTTGTTCACAACTGGTGAGAGTTTAATCAGCTTCCAAATTATTGTAACAACTTGATTTATCTATTACAGCCTTTTCGTATTACTTGTATTTGCTTAAGGTGGCACAAACATCATTCGTAAAAGTAAACTGCTCCAGAAGAAAAGAAAGCTCCGCCATATCCCACATATCAACCTCCTAGAGAGGAAAGGCGTGTTCCACTCTGTAATAAACAGATACTCCCACTGCCCTTCATTACTCAAAAAATTCGCAATATCCGTGGGCTAACCATTAGCACTCCCCTCTATCTCATGTTCTTATATCAACAACCAGACAACTAGATTTTTTTTCTCTAAATATGATTTAATTAAAAACACTAAATCAGCTTTGATTTTTATTTTATATATGTACAATAGTTACCAAATAATGAATACACTTAATCAGTTATGTTAAATTTCACAATGTCAAAGGACATCAGCATGGCATGAAATAAGCTCACTGCCTTTTGCAGGTACAAAAAAAATATATTCATGTTAAATGTGATTACTATTTTGGTTTGTGATTTGTTGGTTGGTTTAATAATTCTCCAAATAATGTTGCCATAAAAACAGTGTAAGTAGTTAATTGATCACTTAATATATTAGCAAATATGAACATTAGTAAAGTTTGCAAGAAATCAATTGCAAAATTACCTCAAGTGTAGGACTGAATGTATTCACATGAAAGTTACCTGTTAGAAAAGTTTTGAAAAAGAGCCCAGGTTGGAGCTGTGCATTAATTTGGTCAAACTGATTCATATGAATGAACAGTCAAGTTTATTCAGATATTGAAAATATGACTACCCTTTTCATTATTCACAAACATTTGTGTATATAGTGTGGGTACGTGTGTAAATATATATATGTATATATAAAGTGAAGATATGTTAATGCAAAAATATACTGTTCATCCACTCCCAATTACACAAAATTCAGTATTTGGACATTAAACTGTGTAAGTAGGAATGTCCATTTCAAATCTACATTCAACCAGCAACAAATACTTAGAAGTATTTTTGTAAACATTTGAGATAGGGAAAATCCATTTACAAAACAATCCTCCTTTAGCACACCAGCATCTCTTCAGCTTGAAGATTTTGTATAGCAGCTTCAGCTGGCATATTATGAATGTGCTCAAATCAAAGAGCTCACACTGTCTTAGATCATTATGTATGAAAGCTCAGCAAATGCAGAATTTTCAAATTCATTCTTAATCACCATCCATTTCCAGTTTACCAGCAAAAAGAAAATGCACTTGGCTACAAAAATATTAAGGAATGTTATTGAAAACAAAAGGCTATCTTGGTAGAAGAAACTACAAAAATAGTTGAGTCATGTTGTAAAGCTTTAATGCAAGAGCATTACAGTACAGATTTTCTTTACAACCTTAAAGCTTAATCAACACCAAATTTAAATATCCATCTCTCAAGTGCTTGAAAAAAATGTGCTCAGTAAAAGTCTTTCTTCAATGTAACCAACTGTAATTATGCAGGTGTCAGGCTCTGTGTCTCAGACATCTGCTGAGTGCTGTCTCTTGTTCCATTGGCAGCAATTACAGGTGTTGAGATACTCTGATACAGTGACGTTGGACAACTCAACTCAGCTCCGCTTTCATCCTCTCCAGTATCTGAATCCGGTG
This sequence comes from Acropternis orthonyx, assembly GCA_035583155.1. Taxonomy (NCBI): domain Eukaryota; kingdom Metazoa; phylum Chordata; class Aves; order Passeriformes; family Rhinocryptidae; genus Acropternis; species Acropternis orthonyx. The sequence continues at coordinate 35,699,829 of JAWWEU010000040.1, read as the reverse complement.
TTACAGAACTGCTTTCTATCCCCAGAATCTCACTAACTGCTTGAGGCAATTCCTGGAAACGACGAAGCAGGAGAAATTATTAAAAATCACTGTAATGGAACGAAAAAATTTAACAACAAGGTCCCACTCTATCCACCCTGCACCCCCAATAAATAATCATTCATCTGAATTTAGCTGTACTGAAACAATCTCTCTCAGCATTACTTGCCTTACAGTTACCATTTTCTGTAGCTGCTTTTCAAAAAGACAGCGAATGGGACAGGCTCAAGAATCAATTCCTGATTAACAACATTATCTTCATAACAAAAATGAAAGTCTAATCAACTATTACGATTATACTTCATGGTACTGAAATTAGTTTTATTGGGTGACCCACTGGTTTCTAACAGTCTGGTATGCTTTCAGTGCAATACACCTTTGAACTCGTTTTTCTTGAGCACACTGAACATCAAATTTCTTGCAGTGATATTATCTTGTGAAAGCTGAGAAATCACAACCGCAACACACAATCCAGCTTTCCTTCAGTAAACAGTATTATGCTATAAAATCAATCACTCTGGGTTAGATTTTAGAATACAGGTGCTGTATAGCTACAGAACAGCCTTTACTGTACCCAAGCATTTAGTTATTTCACAAGTCATACATGAACACTTACAGCTAACTACATACTTTTACTGTCTATAAACATTCACAGTAGATGTATTCAAAGTATCTTTACCTTGCAATTCATCATCTGCATAGAAATTGCTTCTGCTTTGCAGAGTATATATTCCACATCAATTTTCATTGACAGTTCATTGATATGCTATAAACACATTCACAAAGCATAGTGAGATAAATGGTAAAATATGCTTTACTGCAAAATTCACAAACACTGTACCTCACTGCTAATAAGTATCACCTTATAAGCCTGCCCCTTAAGCTGTGAAATGCTAAACATAGTCTACTTGCTTTCAGAAATGGCTACTCAAAATGGGGTTGCAACAGCTGGATTTCACCAGTATCCAAGATGTGGAAGAGGAATCCATGGTACTTCTATATGTGACAAACTACTTAGTCCTCCTACATACTTCCCCCAGCACATTTTCAGAGATAACAAATTAGATGACAGAAGAAAAATCAAAAGTTAATATTAAACATACTAAGCAGTAGACTGAAGGTGAGAACCATTTTCCATCTGGTAATGATCTTATCACTAAACAGACATCCAATAAACCGTTTTGAAAGCATGGAGGATGGACCATCAGTTCACATTTAACCCTTCAGAAGATAGTATGCATCTTTTCCTCCCCTAATACAAGCCACAATCATATTGCATTAACTCCAAAAACTTCATTAATATTTAACGTAACACCCAAAACACAGCCCCATAGTAGTCACTATGAAGACAATTAACTCTATCCCAGTCAAAACCATCACAATAATGCATAAGAATTCAGTACCTTTAAAATGTCATTGAAGTCATAGTGCTTGTCCATTATTTGCTGTTTCTCAGATTCTAGGATAGCACAACAAAGGAGAAGATGAAAATTCTGACACGGCAATTCCGTCCACATGACCTGTTAAAACATAAAAAACACATTTGAAATTATTATACTTTTCCTCTGAAAAGAAAAGCGGTTCTTGGAAAATGAGTCTGCAAGCTGAGTAGCTTCACTAGCAATAAGCTATTTTTGAAGGCAACTAAGTATTTGTACAACTATTTGGAATTTTTCTTTCAGCCCATTAGTTACAACTGCAAGTCTGAGTCACAAAATGCTTATCTGGTTCTTTTAAGACTTCTGTGTCTACCCCCTTATCACTATAATGCTATTAAGCTGCTTGAGCTTGTGTGTTCTGCATCAGCTCCCATGAAACAGAAGTAATTAAAACTAAAAAATTAAATGTCTGGTTCAGTGTGTCTGCATTAAGTGTGAAGTCGTAGAAGTGTGTCATGCTCAGCAATACCTTCAAAAGGTTCTCATGGTTATAAATAAGGTGATGAAGTTGTTCTCAATCACTCCACTAGAGGAATCCAAAAAACACATAACACATACAATGCAGGTATTAGGGGTGGGTGGGTGTTACTTTCTGACTGCAGACACACTGGCTTTTCGTCCCATGAAGGACACAATTAATCATTCTCAAGTTCACTGGGACTGAAATGTGCAATCTCAGTATTAATACTCTATTTTAGCATGTTCAGGAAAATCTTTTTTAAAAAGTATTTGAAGAGAATGTGGTGGGCACAAAGCTGGAAAACAGTTTTGACAACAAAACAAGAAAGCAGCAGAAGTCAGTTTGCACAACTTACCCCGACAAACAGACAAAGGATTTAAGATATTGAATTTACTCTGAAAAAAGGCAGGTAAAAAAGCAGACTCATGAAGATTGAGTCTTCCTTTATTAGTAAAAATCTTTTTTCATCATTATTGATGGAATACAGCCTTAAAACTGAGCAAGAGCTTACTTACACTTGAACTTTTATCACTAGTACCTGTAGCCTGTAAACAGAACTGAAAATCTGAAAGGTACCCAAACCAAGTTCACTCAAAACAAGGTGCAATTAATCTTGACTGTTTCAATTAAGATTCAGTTCCTTCAGTCCCGAGTTAAATTTCCCATCTTTTTCAGACATCCAATATTCTCTTAAGGCATTCTCACTCCAGGAAAAAAAATGAAATGCAAATAGGCTGATTGATAATAACAATTAAATGAAAATACCAATAGTCTACCAAAGACAGTCTGTCTACACGCTATTGTGTTGGGGTTTTTTCACTTCTGCTTCATAAGGAAATATTGACAGCTGTACATTGATTTGGTTCTACATCAAATTGCTGCAAAAAAAAATCCATAATTTTTGCTACTATTTTTGATAAACCTTTTGAAGTCTGGTGCAGAGCATGCACTTAAGATTACGTATGTAAATGCAAAACAGCAGCATTACATGCTGAAAGGATGGAAGAAAAGCAGTATTTAAATTAAAAATATAAAAATATACCACTTAAGAATGATAATTCTTTTCTTATTATTTCTTTCTGATAAAGCTATACAAGTAAGGACTCATTTGTTCTAGTGCTACCTCAGCATCCATGAATATTTATAACCAATACCAGCATGTTTGTAAAGTAACTTATCACCAGATCATTCTGAGTTTATACTATGAGAGCAGTAGAGTAACACTGGAGGTAGGTGTGGGATAGCTGTGTGATTTTGTTACAAAATTTTTCTAGGATTCTTCGTTTTCCACCCAGCCTTCCTGCACCATCCTGAGAATGAAGCAAGCCCCTGCGCAACCAAAAAGATTAAGAGATGGCTGGAATTACCAGGTGGTATTGCCTGTCCCTCCAGTGACAAGGAGGGACTGAACTGATCTGAATTTTGGGACATGTAAGCAGCAGGTCAGTATGCTGTCTGTCTGGGCTGAGTTTGAGAGACACTGCTAAAATGTGCTGTAAGTAAACCTACCCACAGACACAGCACTTTAACCCACATTCATATTTCTGTATAAAGGGAGTGCATATAACTTTTAGCCTCTACTTCGGCTGATGAGGACTGGTATCTCCCATCTCCAAGGTGAATGTCTAATAGCCTGTCTAGTGAAGTATCTTTTTCATTCATTTTTGAGATAAAACAGTCATGGAAGTCAGTGGGAAGAGGGAAAAAATGTCCAATGCTAGCTTAGTGGTTCACACTAGTCAGAGGACAGAAAAAGAGATCCACAAGAACACTGAAATTAAGATTAGATGCGAAAAGCCCCATAAGTTCTGGAACGTCAGATGGTACCTTTCCTTCTTCCTATTTTACCCTCTACAAATGAGCAATTGCCTTCAAATGGATTCCCTAAATTCATGTGCTATTACAAAACAGCACTTAAGTTTTGTTTAGACTGAGATACCAAAAAAAAGCAGTTAATTTCTCTCTATGGAGAAGTGCTTCCTGTGCCTATAGCTTGCCTATATCCCACTTACACACTTCCCTGATACCAGTGAAGCTGCATGGCTATGCACAGGAATAAAACAACCCACTATAAACTGGACTTGGAACTGTGATAAAAGTGGCACTACCTTTTGCATAAAAACATCAACATAATGTCTTTACTTAGTTTGTTTTGAAAAGGAAAACAAGATATTCCCTTTCCCATTCCATATCTCCTAGCAAAGAAATTGAACACTTCCAGTAAACATACAGTATGATGTGCTAGAAGGAACCTACAAAACTATCATATATCAATAGGTTTCCATCATCTTCCTAAGAGAGGAAAAAATATGCTTGAGAGAGAAATATAGTGTGTTTCTTTTCTCTATGCACACATATACGTGCATTAAAGCAGAGGTGATAAAAACATGCTAGCCTGGGACTATAAACTGTAAATAAAAATACTGTTGTCATCAACTTAAAAAGAAAAATTACTGTTTAAAAAATACTGAGAAGACAACATAATACGGGCGGAAGAGGCGAGTACATTTCCCTGCCGAACCATTATCATTTATACCTTGGAATAAGACAATTCTTTTGGTACATATTGGTTCCCTTATTTATGAATTTTATTAATGAACTTTTCCGTTCTCTCGTTAAAATATCACCTCCATACTCTATGATAGTAAATTCCACCAGCTGATGATAAAAACCTTAAAAAGATTTACTTTGGACAGTTTTAAATACTGGTCCTCCTCTTTATGTGACTCCTTTTTCATTAGTGGAAAAAGTGAATAAAAGCATCAACATTATTTTTCATCCCAACAGAAACAACATTATTTTTCATTATATTACGAGCTTTATGCATCTCAGCCCTCTTCTTTTCATTACCCTTCTGTTCCCCAATATGTGTGATGCTATGCCCTAGAAAATACTCCTTCCATTCATCTGAACATTTATCCTCTTGTTTTGAGTTTTCAGTGGATACCATGCCCTTGTTAAATGCATCTTAGACAATAAACCTGTACACAGTTAGACACAGTTAGACAATAAACCTGACACACTGCAATTTTCTTGGAACAAAGAATTAAAGAGTGTTCAACAAAAATTTTAGTTCATCTTAATTATTCTATCCAATCCCAAGATCACCTAAATGAAAAAGTATCTCATTAACCTGGATTTATCAGAATTTCAACATTTTTGTTTAACATAATGATTTTTGGCATCATAAGGCCTTATCATCAAGATTACTTAGATCTTCTCACATCATTCTCTTCGTGGTTTTAGCTAACACAAACTACCCTGACAGTGCTTTATTCCACTTAATCTATGAAGTCCTACCAATACCAAGGAATTAATCAAACACATATACACAAATGCTCTTTCTTCTAGCATGAGCTGTTTTCCATTAACAGTTAACTGGTACTCTCCACTTACTACTTACACTCCAAGAGTCTGATTTGAAGGCTCCTGTCCAAATCTTTTTGAAAAACCCAATTTATCCCCACCAGCTCTAATAAGTACTTTCTTCATTAACTTCCCAAGTTGTTATTTTGGCTAGAAAGTCATAAAATATGCTCATTTGTCCTCAGATCACTGCACTAAATCTTTTTTTTTTTAAATCTATCAGAGTATTAAACTCTTTGCAAAATGATCCACACTTTTTGTTCCAAAGTCCAAAGACTGCTGGAGTTTGTGTAATGAAATATGTCCTTACCTCCCAGAGTCGAAGAATATCTTGAAAGCTAAATTCCCTTTTAAATCTGATAAGAAGCCACCGGAAGCAAAAATAAAGGTAGCCTGAGTCTTGAGATTCTAGGAATAAGAGTGTTACATTTCATAAACACATTTGGTTACGACAACACTAAAAAAAAAACAAAACAAACCCCACACTTTACAGGTACACATTAATACCACTAATTTTAAGACAGCAGTCCCTTTTCAGAATCAAAGATATTTTTTAAATCAGTAGCAAGATGACCCTGTTCTTCAATAGGCATGGAGCTATTATTGAAATCTTTCAGGCATTATTAATTTAGAAGTCTCATGTTCATATAAACAGTACTACTGGAATTATATTTAGATATCAGTGCATGCAGAATGCAGTAAGTTGTTTCATGTTTTGTGCATGAATAATACACCTACCTAAATAACTGCAAAATCCACTGTCTAGTAAACGAAGCAAAGTACTCAGCTGAATTAGTTGTGTCTTCATTCCCTGCATCTGTTCTTCAAAATTCTGATGCTGTAAAGAATAAAATACTAGCAATGTCATTTTTATTAGCTCAATGATAATGTTAAGATTTGCAGTGATTTTTAAATAAAAAAAAAAAAAAGTTTTGTTATTGCAACCACAACCAGTTCTCATACTCTAGGTATTTAACACATGAATATTTAACCACACTTCTATCTAATGAAATGACTGCCTTTTACTGAGAAGTTTAACTAAGCCAATGAACTATATTTCTTTGCTAGCACTTTTGTATGTAATAAATGTTAGTTTAAATCAATCCAAGCTCTGTACTTCCAAGCAGTGCGACTGCACTCAAACCAAAAAGACAACTTGTTTTTTCACTCTCATACCAGTCACATTGTTTTGCCACATGCACATAAAAGCTTCAGTTTAACAAATGCCAAAAGGCAGGTATGACAGGGAACCATTATCCTGAACAAAATCCTCCTTGTGGACTCCTGATAAACACAAATCTGTCTGTGATGGTTCTGAGTTACTCTGGAATTCCTAGGGAGCCAAGCTTGAATTGCACAGCAATAGTACTGCAAACCCACCATAATCTGTCACAATCTGAAAAAGTATGTTGACTCCAAACATAAAATGGCTGCTTTAAAAGAATTTAAAAAATCCACTGCAATTTATAAAATACAATTAACCCCAAATGCTATCTGTAGCTTATCTGTTTATGTGAACTAAAAAAGCCTTATTTTACCATTTGATCCATGTATGATACAAAGCACCAAAAGGCATCTACTTCATTCTCCATAACATACAAGACAGGTGACAGCAAGTCGCTCATCCCCTGCACATACCCTTGGTGGAGAAAAAGGGGGAGGAAAAAGCAAACAGGAATTTAAACTCAGCAGTTAAACAGTAATTTCTCAAGTGTGATGAATGACTGAGTGAAACAATTGTAAGCATTCCAAGTTTGTACAGATACTATAATTCTCCAATTCAACTGCAATTCTATATTAATAGCGACCAACATTCAGAAGATCTAATAAGGTTTATCAGCCATTTCTGCCAATCTAGAGAGAACATGAAGCAAACATACTATTCTAGTAGTAGTTAAAATACGTACAGACTGATCTGACACCACAATAGATTTTTATGAAAAAAGTTCCCATTTAGATCTCAGGCACATACTGATATTTTTAAGGAGATTAAATACGTAGCTTGCACCATCACAAATACAAACTTGTATATAGTGTCCTTTCTATCTGTAATTGGTTGCTTTCTTCAAGACATTTAAAACTTTCTAATGTCTTCCCACTCTCCTACACCCACCACCAACCGAAGGTTTTCATCTCAAATTGATTTAAAGAGATGTTGAGTTTCAATTCCAGGAAAACATTGTGCAACAGCTTTTATGAAGAAAATTTCACACTTCACACTTCTTTTTTTTCTGGCACTGAATATGCTTTAAGGATTCCTTTATTTAGGGAAGTAGGGATTGTTCTGCTTGGACGGTACCTTAAATACATCCAAGCCTAAGACCACCTGTGTAACCAAGTAGACAACAACAAAGAATACTACTTATCAAAGTGAGGAAGGGAATTAACAGCAAAGTATTGCTTGCAAGAAGCACAGAAGCAACATATATCTAGACCTGACTCAAGGAAATGCTTTCAGGTTTCTGTGCCTAGAAGTGGTGATATCCCCTAAAAAGCACTTGCATGCCTTACAAGAAAAGCTGCCACTTAACTAGAGAAGGAAATGCCCACTAAAGCATGTAATTTTTACCAACAGCTATAAAATTTTAGTTGTATTAAAAAAATTAAAAATTTTACATTTTTTTATGCTTCTTTCGGCTTTCTTGTCTGTAATTAACAGTCCAATTAAGACCAGAAGAGGACAATTATTTTTACAGGTAATTTTTTTCCCTTCTTCACACTTATCACTGATGCTAGTATCAGCTTATTACAGCCTTACTGCTGATACCCCTAAGTAAGAGAACACAATGATTATGTCTATCGTCAGTGGTTGGGTCAACACAATATTTCTCAGTTGGCTAACTTCTTTTCTTAATGATGTAATTGTAACTGAGTAACTGAAAAGAGGATTAGAGTCAACGACTGAAAATATGGAGCAGGTGTGAGAAGACAACTAGAACAAATAACAGCAAACAGACAAATAATTAAGAGGTCAAAATTAAAAAAAAAGGTTTATTCCCTACACATTTAATACTACAGCCAACTAAAAATAAATGCAGAGAAAATTCTATTCAAGGCAGTTTAAAAGTCTCTTATATAATAAAGCCAGCTTCATTAATGCAGACTCAAGGAATTCATTCAGAAGAAATATTGTATTAACAGCTGTTCTGTCCCCTCCCCTATCTGGCAGTTTGTGGCATTATTCAGATCTCCCTACAGCTGCTGTTAAAAGATTAAGAGCAGCATTGCACCAGTGTTTGAGTAGCTTAGAAGCCTTGGACAGTTACTATGTCAAATTTACTGTATTTCCATCATTCTTGCTTGTTTATAAAACAAAAGACCTGTCCACATTTAAGCTGTCTAAACAATGTTTTTAACAGACTGGGCAGTGAGTCTGCTTTAATTTCACTTAAAGTGTCACTGTGCATTAATGCAGGTTGACATATGGAAAGACATGTGGAACAGAGCTACATGTTTAAACCATCTCAATCCATTTTGGTTTTCTCCTTTTTCCAGCTAAAGAGATCAAGACACTCTAAAGACTTTCAGAAAGAACAAAAGCTGACAAGAACTACAGCTCTGCAGCATGGTTAGTAGCAATTACAAGATTTATTCCTAATTTCTTTCTTCAAAATCTGGCACAAAGTGGGTTTTTAGAACCCCAAAACATTTCTGAAACAGAATACCAAAAAACCCTCTAAGTATACAACAGCCAAACGTCATGCCAGCAGTGGAGAGGCAACCAGATAAGACAACCTCCCAAGACGATTAACAAGAAGCCAAGACTTAAGACATCACATTAACACTGTGATTAAGGCAAGATGTTACATGCTTTTCCCTCTGCAACAGATGCATGCACTAAAGCGTAATTTTTGACAGATTGCTAAGTGTACTCCTCAAGAACCAGCTTTTAAAATATTCACAATAACACCATGTTTACAAACAGCTGGTTCAGCTTGCTGAGTTTTAATTACAGCAGTGGCAGCTGGTTTATCATTTTTATTGATATATCAGTCTTGAAAATAGATATAAACACTCAAGCTCCAAAGATTCAAACCCATTTAAAACTCTGAAAAAAGAAAGAAGGAAAAAACCTCCTAAACCAAACCAAACAAAAAACAAAAACAAAACAAAAACAAAAAAAACACAAACAAACAAAAAACCCCACAACAATAGGTGAAGACAAACTGCCATTGAATTTCCAATCCCACCTCAGCTGATGAATTCAGATGCCTGCAGTAAGTATCAAAGAGAAGAAAAATTGAACAGAATTATCTAGGAAACCAAGAAGGCTTTTACATTCAGAAAGACACAACTTACCTAAGTCAAAATCATACATGCAATAGGTCATCAAAATATCGTGAAGTAAAATCAGTCCTGGATTATCTTCGCCTTCATAGAATTTGTTTGTTCGATCTGTCCTGTTGACATCTTTTTCTAAGAAAACAGTCCAGATTTAAAAACATTTTCAAAACCAGTTCTACAAAGCCAGTATCAAACAAATTCAAAATATTTAAGCTGCTGATTTCTTCCTAACTGTTGCAAAGCTTTGAAGTGTTTGAGAAAACTGCACAACGGAATGTCATTGCAAAACAAAGAATATTTTAAAAGAAAGCAAATCCTTCCTATCTGTAATAAAAGGATTTGCATATAAACATATTTTAAAGCTTTCTGATCTTTTTCTGTTAATATTTTTAATGGAAAAATTCCTTATTATAATTCAGCAAAAATATTTCACACCTAGGAGGATTAAGAAAAGTATTATGTGAGTTAGCTATAAAATGCCAATTACGAATACTTATGTGATGCAGCATAAGTCATAGTTGGAAAGCTACCACAGCTCCGAGACACTGTGATAATTCATGACAGCATATTTATAAATACTGTTTAACAAGTTTCTATAACTAATATTGAGATGAAACTGCTCTTTCAGCAGGCAGTTTTGATGCCTCAAACATACCAAGCACATAGAATACTCTTTAATAATGTGAAATTCAAGGTTGGTGTAGTGAAATCACCAATATTTTGAATGCACTTTGATAAAAGGAGTATTTTGAAGTTTGAGATCTATTTTGCAACATAAGCCTAATACTGTCACCTACATTTCAAATACTTAAAAAGGAAAAGAACTGCTTCAACAGAAAGAAACATACGGCCTTTTTTCAACTCTGAATATTAATTTTTTTCTGTTAACACTCTAAAAATGTATTTTGCTAACCTACCAAGACTACACTTTGACCCTTTCAGCTTGCCTGTTGAATAACTGCCTGAAATAAGTTTAGCCTATGTCTCAAAATAACACAAAAATCTTGTCCTGTCTCCTAAAATAACTATTTAGTAAACCTAAACATTGCTGCCCAGATCTTGCTACCAGAGAACTGAAGATGCAAACTACTAATAGTCAGCATAATTTGATGAAATTTTTAAAAGTAGGTATAAAATGCCACGAGTCAGAATGCACATATACAAATCCCTGTAAGGAATTATAAAATATGAACAGACACGGTTTTATGGTCTGATTGTATGTCATTATTTTAACAACACTTCTGGTAAAAACAAATCATGACATAACAGAAAATGAAGGGCCTTTGTTATCAAGTAAAGAAAGTTTAAAAATCCAGCCATTTTGTTACACTAATTTGTAAAGCTGTGAATTACTCTAGTTAAGAAAGATTTACTATTAAGTATACAACAAAGTTGAGACATCTTTCAAAAGAGAAACATGTTAGGTTTTAGTGTTTCTTCATACAGGTTCCTCAAAGGGGTACATTTTTTCAATTTCATATTAAACTGTAGAAGCATGTGAATTTGTACAGTTAAGTATATTTCTATATCTAAATTTACCTATAAGGCTCCTGTAATCTCTTAATCTTGAATTTCGCTTTTCCTGTTCCTCACTGACAGATTTCCACTGCAGTTTCATCCTGAAATATTCATCCCTGAAGGAGAAAGATAACTTTGAAACCAAAACATTCTCAATTATTACATTTATTTCTTTTTTTTTTTAATTTCAGCATTCATCCATTCCATTTGTTCTTTGACATAAATGGAATAACACCACTTTATTTATATAATATTTTTATATTATATATAATCATAACAATAATTTTTTAAGACAGCCCCACATGGTTCTTACATTGAAACGCCTTTCAACATTCCAAAAAGCTTTCTACATCACTATGTTTTAAGAAGGGATGGCACTTTTAGATTTATTTTGTATCCAAAAAAAAAATCAATGTACTCACGTTTTCCTTTTCTGCAGATTTGCTCTCTCCTCTTTAGAGCTATTCCAAGGAAAATACCCCAGAAGAAATTTCCATGCCTCTTTTCTTAAAGTATGGCAGAGACCCTAGGGAAAAATGGATATGAAACATCAACAAAAAACTTTTTCCATATTGTGAGGAAACATTCCTATAGCTATAGAATACTTCTCAAAGGAACAATTTCACAGAACGTTTATAGGTTGGTTTCTTTTCACACTGTAGCCAAATCTCACATCCTACCTAGGTATCACGCCTGCAGAAAACAGAAGGAAGAGAGTAGCATTAAGCAAAAACTGTAGAAGCACTGGATTCATGCTTAGATACAAAATGAAACTTTAGAAAATAATTTTCTCCCTATATTTTTGCTTCACTGCTAGCAATAAAAAACTTACAGGCATCACAGACTTTAAGAACAAAAAAAAAGTACTTTTAAAATGTGTGAATTTAAATATCATGCTGCTTAACTGCCAAACTTCTGGTCTTGCCACAAACTGACCTCGAAGGCTAGACTTCCATTTCTTTACTTTTTAAAACAAGACATAGCCAACCTTCAGAGGAATCTTCCAATCAAAACTACCAGTGTCGACTCAAGAACAGTGTTTGTCAGAAATCTTTCAAGTAATGCTCAACATTTGTAGATGAGAAAGCTGTAGATGTACTACTAGCTGAATCACAGCCCACTCTCATCAAAAGTTTCTTTCAACTCCTGCAGTACAGTCCTAAGAATGAGACACTTTTGCTGTGAGAGTGTCCAGTTCACCAGGCCAAGGCCAGCTTGATTCCTCACTGTATTTCTTCATTTACCAATAGCATCATCCAATACAAAAGCAAGCAGCAACCAGAACTTCTCTAGTAACAGGTCGACAGTTTAAGAGATGCATTTTAACTTCTTTCATTTTCTTTCTTTACTGAGGACCTGCACAATGTACTGGAAGTTATCTGGATCTTGAATCATAAATAAAATAGTGCACTCCTCTGGCAAGGGTCAGAAATTACGGGAAAAGGGGCTACAGGAAGAAAACACTGGTAGTAATTCTCATGACTCTAGGAAGGTCCTTAATTGGGCATCTCAGGCACATGACTATTAAGGAACAGTCACAGAAGCCAAAAAAGGGCCTCCTTTTTACTCTCTTTACAGTATATTACTTAATATGTATAGGTCTTCGAAAAATCTGTAGTATCAATGTTATCATTCTCTACTTCTGCTCAGACTGCATGCTTGCATCAACACACACACAATGAATGTGTTAAGTAGATTCCCACCAAAAAATAGAAAAACTAACATGAGGTAGAAAAGCTACAGGACATAACCAGTTTTCAAAATTTCAATTACTGAGACAAAATTCACATTCACATTGCGAAACCAATTCAATTAAAAATAATTAGCAAAAGTGTAGGACTGCTCTGCTGAGGGTCAAATCCAGGCAAACTGTTGGGCAGAAAGAGAAGTTTTTGCTGGAGAAGGATAAGAAAAAGAAAATTAAAAGAAAAGAATAAACCCAATATTCTAGCATTGAAGCACTGGTCTTTTCCTGAAAGCCACTTTGATTTCTTTACTACTTAAGCCTCTGTGTTTTCAACTCATTTACTTTAGCCAGCCACCAAAGTTCCCTCTCCTTGCAGAGCACTTTGTATGGCTCCAAGACTGCTGAGGTACTTGGTTAGCATGAAATCATGCTTTATGAAGTCTCTGACTGAGTCATACTTAAAGTTCTGCATGAAGCATTACAAGCATAGTGAAAACAGCATAACCATGAAAGTAAAGGGAAGGAAAGCAAAAGGAGCAAGAACCAAGACATATGCCTTGCTGAATTTAGAAAAACAAGTTACCCCTTTGAATATCGATCGCTTTATGTAGTCAACATCTAAAATTCTTCCTTCAGAATCCATATTCTTAGCCCATTCTTCAGCTGACACAGGCTCTCTTCTACTAACTTCAGGCTGTTTTCCTAGATCAATCTGAAACACACACACAAAAAAAGCATTACATGAATCCCCACAAAGTGTTTCAGTAGTTTCAAACAACTGCACAAAATTGCCCAAATATTATTAAGCTTTCCAGTTTCTTATATTCAGTGCAACTACATTTTCACATGCACATACCTCAGTACCAACATTAAGGGTCTAAGGCTGTGTCCACAGGAGCAAGAGTGTGGACCAACACAAGCAGATCTTTGGAGTAAGATACTTTGTGCTGAGGACCTTGCTATACATGTTAATACTTCTGATTTTGGAGGATGTATGTGTGTTTTAAATAACTTTCTGCCTCCACAAACACCTCTGAGCGAGCTTTCTATAAACTAAAAGCCTCTATGCAACTGGAAATGTATTAGGTATGTGCAACACAGCAAACAAGGACAATAGATAACTTCACTTCATAAAGAGAGAACTGAAAAATGAGTTGGGCTCAGAGATGTTATCCCCACAGAGACTGCTCAGCGTGACTGAAAAATCAATTTCATTACACATAAAAAAAGCCTCTTCAAAAACCCCAAGACTGTATGTACTTTCAGAACTTCTAACACCCATCCAAAGTTTCAGTTTGTGGTTAGTCTCTCTTAGTTCCCAAACTGCATGTTTAAGCACAGCAGAATTCAACAGACAGTAATTCATAACTTCCTAAAAATAATTTTATGATGGCAACACCCAAATCAATTTGTGTTTCAACTCTTTAGACATCCAGGACATTTCTCAGATTAATACACATAGGTCAGTGTTATTTTTCATATGTAACATTCATTACACTTTTTCTCATTGATAAATTAACTGATTAAGTGCTAGGCAGCAATTTCTTAGAATTACATAGTTCAAACAGCTACTGCTAAGACATTAACACTGCCTTGAACTCAAGGAAAAAAAGCATAAAACACTTTAAAAATATGTAAGCTGCTTAAATAGTAATCACAAGCATTTAAAAATCTGTAAAAGATACCAACAAAAGCCCACAGTGATTCACGATCCAATTTTAAGTTCATTCCAGCTTTGGTTCAAATCGTATCTAAATCTGTAATTTATACCACCTTGACATTAATCATCCAATTAAACACTTTGTTTTAATCTCAGTCCTCTTAAAACAAACTGAAATCACTGGAGTGATTAGGCAAGAAAGTTGGTTATTAACCTGCATTCCCCAATTTTACTTAACCTAGCTCTGACCTCAGAGGAAAGACAAAACATAAAATCAGACACTTTTTAAGGGAATGACTCTAAGATAAACTATAGTAGCCATTTCCTTAATTACAAACTTCCTTTCAAAACAAACCTCACATTTGCATGAATAAATATAGCGTATTCAGAAGCAACTTGTGAATAAATAGTAATGCAGCATATGCTACAATTGCATAAAGAGTGTAACTCACCATGCTTCGAGTCCTACCATTCCTTTAAAGGAGCACATGAAAACAACCAATGCATCTCTATCATTCATTTATACACTCACTCGTGTAATGACTTCAAATCCTGGTTCTTCCTGCTGATTTATCTTCAGCCCTGGAATAGTATCATTGATAAAGTCTGCCATTTCTGATGGCGGTCGCCTTTGATTCGATGGGTCACTCAAACGGAAACTGTCAAAAATATAGTTTGTAACTTTGGAAAATCTTCCCATTGTTACTGTGTATGGGTCTCTCTTCAATTTCTGTGTTACAACAAAGAAAACAAGCAAAACACAAAAAAGCCTCAGACTATTTGTAATTCTTGTACTCAAAGCAAAGCATCAGGAAAAGTCCTGCCGATCTCAAAGTTACTAAAGTTTCATGTATCAGCAGTAACACAGAGCAGGCATCACATGATTAAAAAATATATCTTAAGTGTGAAGATAATACTCCTGATTGATTTGAAAGACTGGATACCAGTGTTTGTGGTAAGCCTGACCTATGTATAGAAGTGGATCAGATCTACTGTTTACTTTCCAGTGATTAATGGCACAAAACATCTTACGTATGCATAGTTTCCCTACCTTCATAGAAAAATAGTTTGAACCATCATGTACTCTGTTAGGAATCTCACACAAAACTTGATTTGACAACAAAATCCAGAAACTAATGTAAGTCTAAATCTAAGGTAAGTCACTCACAAAGATTTTCTTTACTGAACAGGTCAGTCGGTCAAAACTCTGGCCTCACTGAAGCCAGTGAAAGTTTTGCTGCTGACTTTCACAAGTCAATAGACCCCACCAAATGATAAGCAGTTTCAGTATTAAAAAAACTCCATTTTTTTTAGGCAATATTGTCCTCTCTGCTGTTGGATTTGCAGCATCTTTTCAAAAGTGTCGAAAATATCAATGAAAAAATATTCAGTCAAGGGAAGCTTAAATTATAATTAATATGTTTTGGTAACTCCTGAAATTTTTCCTTTTTCCTCTAAAGCCTTCTGTACCCAAATGTATGGAATCACAGAGACCAAGAAATAGAGTAAGTCTGAAATAGTATCACATGGAAATCAGAAATTATTAGATCACAGAAGGCAACTTATAATTACATGCACTTTCTATAGTAAGCATTTGTTTTAGGATACAGTCGATGCTTCTACAATGGCATTATTATTGGCAATAATTAACAATAAAGTCATAAATGGCATTATTGCTTCTATAATGGCATTAAATCATTATTCAGGGAATATTTCTGTGACATGGTAGGGTGGATCTTTTTAACACATGTCTTCAGAATAAAAAATTGCAAGATAATACATACTTGTAATAAGCCATATGATGGTTCATCAAGGAGATTTTCAAAAGACTGAGACAGTGACTTCTGAGTCTTCACAAGAAGAACCTGTTCATGATCTGGAGATCTGCAATAAAATTGCAAAAGGGTGTGTGGATACCACCATTTTATGCTGAACATGTTTTTAGAAGATTTACTGTTTTTTGAAGTCACATTTCAGGCTTTGTGCCAAAAAAAAAAAAAAAAAGGCAGATTTGATGCAAGATCACTCTTAGTCTTTGGCACAAATTTAACAAGCTAATGCTACACAAAACAGGACTTTCATTTTTCAAAAGATTAGTCCTTGCCATATTCATTCCGAATTGTACTCTTTCATTCTTTGAAAAATGAAGTTTTTGAAGTTTTTGAGAAATTACTGTGGAAGATAACTCCATTTCATGTAAGTGACAAAAGTTTTCTTCAGCTATATTTTTCTATTTTTGACAATGGACGAAAAAAAGATGTGACACGTGAAATGTAGTGAGACAGAGTCAGACTCAGCACAATATATGCTGAAACTCCTTTAACATAACAGAGGAAGTGAAAAGAGCCTGTGTCACCCTATCCAGTTAAGGAATTCTTTCTACCAATTGGCAAAACTTACATTAAGAAGAAAGGAATTACTTCATATTATATACTTATATATTATAACTTACATTATATAAAGAAATACAAACTGTTTTTCAATGCATGAAAACACATCAATGAATTTCTAACCAAAAGTATTACAACAGACACTATCACAATAATTCTAAGATTCATACTGATAGGAGCTTAAAAAACACCAGAGCCATTGTATTGTGGAACAGAACCATCTCAGTACAGCCCTGCAAATGCATCTCTGTGCAGACTCCAAAAGCTAAAGGAACACAAACCCAATTTGGCCTAACTCACTGTATTTGGTCACTCTTGTTCAATACATTTGCTTCTCAACAGGCTTGCACAAGCAGATGAAAACAGTAACAAGAAGACAGTGGAACCATGGTGCTCCCAGTATTTAATATGTTCTTTTGCTCTCACGCACACCCCCAGTGCAACATCCCATTTTGTCTCCTTCTTCAGCACAGGCACCCCATCACTTCCTTAACCAGCTCCTGAAACACCAATTTACTTCTCAATAGGTGACAGAACGGCTCAGAAAGCAGGTTCCGAGTTTGTTCCCAGAGAGGAGAAAGCCAAGCACTTTGCCATCTGACTAATCCACTGCACAGACCTACGTTTATAAAATACCTCTCTATTGCTCTCTCCCAAAGTTTAAATCCACTACTTCTAGTCTTTGAAAGAAAAATTACTTTTCTTTTTATTAGTACCTGCATCATCTACCATGTTATTACAGTCAAAGATAAGAACTTTAATAAGCCTTATCTCTCTCCCATTCCAACAGGACAGGACACTGTTAACACTAACGGATATGAAATGCAACAAGAGATCTCATTTTGAGACAGCCAGACATCACAGTCATAGTTCTGAGTCAGCAACAGTTAATGAAGCTGAACTGGCTTTTGCTAAAAAGCAGCACAGGGGCAAAGGCAAGTCATGTATTACGTTTTCCTTAACTTAAAAAACCAGAAACTTTATACCATATCTCCCTTTTAATTAAACACTCTTTCTGGACAGTCAGGTGGGCACCAACAGCTACTTAGGTAATATTCAAAAATTTGTGAGCTAGACACTCTCATAAACTTACTCATAATCCAGTCAGTTAGAAAATGTCATCTGCACACACAGTGTTTTCTTAATATCAGACCGATGCAACCAAACTAGGAGGCACACAATCCTTAAAGCAACAAATTACAAATATTTGTTTGAGTTTAGCTGCTTCATACACACTGATTTCATCAATGATGTCACAGAATAAAATTTGGTGCCAGAAGCAGACCTTAACTGGATAAGAAAACTAAAACTGGGAGTTCCTGCTCAGCTTAATGTCTAAGTTCATCTGTTTTCCACACCTGCTATTGCTTTTTTCTTTAAAGTTCCTGAAGTATTTGCTGTTGCATTTATTATGCTTCCAGGTGACAATACCGAGCAGCTCAGCACACCCTGCAAGCTTGAGCATCACCTCAAGTTTCCCGGTCTTATCTTAGCAATTAGAAAATTTGAAACATGTTCCTGCAGTACACAGGCAACAGATCATAGAGATCTGGTATAAAGCTTTCAATGACTCACCATACAATGTAGCTGTTTTTCCAGTGGTTGCTACACCACTTGCCTCAAAAACCTGCCCCAGCCTATCAGCAACTATTCAGAAAATATCCACAAAGAAGAAAACACAGAGCAGTATGCTCAAAAAGGAACAATTTCCTTGGGGGGAATGGGGAGGGAGGTGGCAGGATGACAGTATTTCCCTGTGCCCACAGAAGTTGTGAAATCATGCAATCAAATGAAAGGAGGTTTAAGGGAGAATTCAGTTGGAACCTAGAGAAAAAAAACCCTCAGGATTTCAGATGAAGTTGTCATTCAGGATTTTATAATCTACAGTTGTAAAGAGAATATTGTTATTTACAAGTTCATCTTGCCCTCCTAATAGCCTCTGCTTTGGTCTTCTTGACTTCTCCCCTTAAGAAGCTCACATACAATGCTACACCCAGTACCATTTCACCAGCTGGTCACACTGACCATGCATGCTACCTTCTCCAAGCAGGTGGCAGCTTCTGATCATCAGCAACTCCATGTCTGGAGATTGCCAAAGCGTTTCACAAATCAGTTCAATAAATGTATAACACTCATGTCCTGTTGGCTTGCTCTCCATTGTAGCAGTATTACTTGGCAAGAAACAATCTTCCTTGCTTGTTGAAGGCAACTCTGACCTTAGTGATGCTGCCGATGTGAACAGACCCCTCTGTAAGGATTCCCAAAGCCATTTCACTATCCAACTTCAAATCTATCATCAGACTATTATGTTGGAAGTGACAATAGCAAAACACTTTTGAAAGCAGAATACCTGTTACAGTGATGTTACATGTGTTATAGGTGCATGTTACACCTAATTTGTTTCTTCATGCTCTATCTAATCTTATCTACCCTCCTGCCTCTTAAAGTATACTTATGCTGACATGGTGAGAGCAGAACATTTCACTTTATTCTGCATTTATGCTATACTGATCAAAAAGGTTCTTACCCCAGTGACAAATTTGGAGGTAACAAAATATAAATACGCAACAACCCCTAGATATTTAACACAGTGATAAAGTCTAACTATGTTTACGCTCATAAAGTTGATTCACAGAGTAAAGATTAAGTGTGAAATATTCATCATGCAAGAAATTACAGGGAAACAGAATTCCATGGGAAAACATTTATATACAAATTGATTTAGTTGACAGTACTGTAAGTTACCTCACACACACATGTAAATACTCAGATACTTCCCATGAAGGAGAAGGTCTCAAATTTTAACACAAATTATCCCATTTAATACAAGTGTTTCATGAAGGATTTTACACTGAATGTTCATGACAAGCTTCTGCCCCCACTACCAAAGGAGTTTGGGAGCTACCAAGGCATTTGGCATCAATAACAGATTCTAAAATATTTCATAAATCAATCCAACAATTTTAAAACTTCAGCTTACCTTCCAAATGCATATGTGAAATCACAGTTTCGTTCACCTTTAAAATTGATTCTACTAATCTGAAATTCATTACAGGATTTAAGTAAACTAATCATCTGTATTTTACAGAACTAAGTTATCTGATACTTACTCATCCAGTGCAACATGCTTTTCAAGGCATTTAATCAATAGTTTGCTATCTCCATGATGAAAGTGAAGAGCTGGAAGCTTCACATCATCCTTCAGACAGAACACCAAATAGGACCATCCCATGCCTTTTTTGTTTTGTTTGATTGATTTCAGATCTGTCAAACTGAACAGGAAGGACCACTTGCTTTCTCCATTTGCATGAGTTGTAGCATCTTAAAAACAAAATTACCACATGATTTCGGTTTGACTTCCAGTGTTAGCAATTACAAATGCATCATATCTGTCACTATTCCTAAAAAACAAACCCAAAACATAAACCCCAGCCATGGTTCTAAGAATAAAATACACACTGTAACTGCTATTTCTGGAGTTCTCTTTGTGCCTCCTTGTCTTTGACAGACTTCTAAAACAATGAGCAAGTCCATCAGACTGCTCCCCTAAAGCTGTTTAAACTGTCCTACAGTTTAAAGGAAAAGGTTCTTCATCCAGAGGGTGGCTGGCACTGGCACAGGCTCTCCAGGGCAGTGGTCACAGCACCAAGCCTGAGAGAGTACAAGAAGCATTTGGACAATGCTCTTAGACACATCGTATGATTCTTGAGGTTATCCTGTGCAAGGCCAGGAGTTGGACTTTGACGATCTCTGTGGGTGCCTTACAACTCAGGATATTCTATGATTCTGTGACAGAAGTGATCCAGCAGTTAAACATACAACTTCTGTATCCAATTCCAGCAGCAAGCTAAATCAACCAGCACCTCCACCATGTAGTGCTACTTACTCAAACTAAACATGATATAAATTACAATACTGTATGAGATGTATCACCCACAGTTATTAGCCATGTGTTTTGTCAGACTGCTACCAGAGGAAGGGCAGAGGAACTGAAAGCCTCCCCGTCCCCCTTCTCTGCCGTACTGTGCAAGTATTTATATGCTCTGAGCAAAACTATATACATTTACCAAGTAGGAATTAAATTTTACTTTATCAGAGGACACAAAATTGCCAGCATGCCTAGAAGGAATTTGGCACACGCCCTGGCCTGCTCCCATCAAATACAGCAATTGGAAATAACCAGGAAGTGGCAAAGAACATAGTTCCAGTCAGTAGTGCTCAGTGACACTCACTGTGGATGCAGACATGCTCTGATGCATGAAGATGAAAAATACAAGCTAGTGATGCAATAAAAAAGCTCCTCTCAAACAGAAAATTTAAGGAGCAAAAACATTCATAATCTGAAGTCCAAATCTTGCGCTCATATATGACATAGGTGACATTTAAAACCATCATAAAGGTGGTAAAACAAGCTCAATTATCCCCAGTCATAGGCTGTGAGATAATATATGAAAAACAAGTATTATTAAAAAAAAAAAAAAAAAAAAAAAAACAAAAAAAAAAACAATGGGAGAATTAGAAAAAAAAAACATTAATTAGATTACTTGTGAATCACTGTCCTTTCTTTACAACTTGTTTTTCAACATCTCTACTGAGATACTATAACAAAAATGGTGTAGCTATAAAATTATTTTGCTGAAGTAAAAAAGACCACATAAAAGACCCATGTACATATAACTACATTCCATCTCCCCCTGCTGCTACAGTATGGAAAGGCATTTGAGTAGTAAACCACTTATCTTTCCATTTTCATTTCTAACATGACACTTAGTTCAAATTCCATTTGTTTCAAAGAATGCAAGAGCCCAATGCAGATAAAAATGCTACTTCATCTAATGATTGTCACAGTAAGAAGTCAAATTTAATGTTCATTTTCCATACAATTCTCTAGCAATTTGAAGAAAAAACAGATTGGAGGCAGATGACAGCTATTCCATTTGTGATTTTTTTTTTCCACACCCAAAGATTCACCTCTTACCACAAATGAATCCTAGCTTTTCAAGTCCTAATAAAATGTATTCTACTGTATCTAAGAGGCCATTCTTCAGTTACAAGTTACAATAATGGAAAAAAACCCCAAAACATTCTACAAATGAAAAAACCTCTGCACGCTTATTTAAAGTACCTCCATTTGAATGACGTTTCTTCTTAAAAGAGACTGTGGTGACCATGTCCCATTCTGCTTCATAACTACTTGGACGGTCTGCTCCTCGGGAACATTTGTCTTTAGGAGTTTGAGTCCACTCCACAACAGAACTGGAATCCTGAGGAAAAAAAAACAAAAGCAATTATCAAAAAACACAAGGCATGAAAACTGAGCTAGTTTTCCAGATTCAACAAGAAGAATCTTGTGATGGGTTTGATAAATCCCAAAAAAAAACTCAGATTAAGGTTTTAGTTTTAGCTAGGCCCCAATTCTGTGGGTCATGTGGTTAGGGGCAAGTATCAGCTGACTTAAGTGACCAGTGAGGTATTTCATCCCATCTGACGTCAGCTCGTCTATAAATCAAAGAGCA
>JAWWEU010000040.1:35633966-35677370 GCA_035583155.1 Acropternis orthonyx | reverse complement strand
GGAACCTGTGTGTTGTTAGGAGGGGGGTTTCAATAAGTTATTTTTTGGTTTGTCCTTTATATCTATCCATATATATATGCTGTGAATTTCTGTAAATATATGTGTATATACCAGTTTCAGTTTTAAGGTTGTTTTTTTTTCCTCACTTCTTTTAACTGAAACTCTGTTGCATTGGGAAGTAGTTGGCATTTTGCCAAGAGTCAAACCAAAACAATAACAAATCTGCATCTTTTATCTTTGTAGCTAAAAAAAATCCTCAGAAACATGATATAGTTCAACACAGGAAATTTGGACTTATGACTAAGTGGATTTACTGAATAAATTCAACATACTAAAATATCCTTGCCTCTCTTGCAAACTTTTAACAACATAACAAACTTTTTATTTCCATGTAAAACTTAAATCTTTCTTCTTTAGTTGCATTCTCTTAATAGCACTTAAATACCACATATCATTGCATCTTGCAGCCCCCACAGACTTCTATTTTTATTTTGCATTAGAACAGCACCTCTCAGTTTTGTGTCTAACTATGAAGAGTGAATCACCAGACTACAACATAGTAGATGCAGAGGGACTGGTGACTGTGATATACTTAACTCATTTGGTCTTTATTATTCATGTGGTTAGTCTCCTACTATTTTATTTGTGAACCATGTAAAAACTAAATGCAGTCAACCTACACATGTATCCTAATAATCTGGGCTGCCCTTCGCAGATAACATTCCTACGTTTAGCTATTAATATCAATGATAAGTAAGTTCTGCTTTCACTTACGAGATCACCTACTCATTAAAATAAAATCTCTGGAGAAACAGAATGAAGAACACTGATAACTAACAAACATACCTTTCCAGCACAGAGGATATTAGAAGTATCCAAAGTCTCATCCAGTGGTCTCCAGTCTACTACTACTTCATTTTCCTACAAAACAAACAATCATAAAAAATTCAACACTACACAACAAAATACCTATCACCCTGTTTATTCACAGTATGATTATGGTACAACTTACATATACATATAAATGATGCAGACAATGTCAAACGTGACATTTGTTCATTTACAAAATCCTTAAAGCAATGGCAGGTGTGGAGAATTTGCCAAACACGTTGTGTGCTTTGCCAGCAAATATATGAAGTTTCCGTAACTGTATTATGCAAATACCTTTTCTATGACACGAAGTATTCCTGCTATTAAGTTGTCCTGGTCATCATTTTTTCCACAGGATGAATGAATGAAAACTCCGTCCTGCTCATATACAACCTATAACAAAATGGGTAATGAAAAAAAAAAAAAAGGCTTTAAAATTGTTAAAATTCTTTCTGTCTCCTGTGGTACTCATTTATGATTTTGATTCACCTAGAGAAGTTGAAATGCACACCTCTGCCTTGTTAAAGGGTTTGTTACAAAGATAACCCATCTCCAGATCTGAATATTCCACTTATTTAAATCAAGAAACAACAGAAAATGGAACTTGTCAAACTTACTCTCTAAGCAACATGCTGACTGTTACTACTTTGTCAATAAACCAAAAGAAAATGGATTCAATACCTAGTACTTTTTAAATCAGCAGGCAGAAGTTCATATGGAAACACTTCACAGCTTTTAAAACATCAGAACGCTTTCTTATACAGTCTGCCTTTCCCCCACCTGCCATTAAGCATCTTGAAATTATAACTTTAATTAAAAATGGACCATCTGGTTTACTAAAGATGAACTCCACAGATCGAAAAAAATTGCAGCCCAAGATTAAATGCCTAGTCCTACCTTCAGGGCCAGTAGCAAAAATTCCATCTGAGAGGTAGAATACATGACAATTGGATAAGAAAGGCTTATGGGAGTGCGCATTGCCCATGTAACTTTTGCATTTAAGCATTTACAAAACTCTTCACAGTAAAAAAAAAAAAAAAAAGAAAGAAACTCAGAGAACTGTCTGTCAAAATTCAGCAGGCTCCATAAACAATGCAAATGGGTTCTATTTTACTCTAAAAGAGTGAAAAGTCCCTTAGATTTTGTAGAAGTAAAATACACCAAATAGTAACAGTAATTGCTTTAGAACCATGTTCATTTTCAAACCAAGCTGTGAACACTGCCTTAAGAAATATATACTTTTAAAGGCAAAGCCTAGTAATTCTCAGCTAATCAGAGACAAATACTGTATTTCTTGGTTACTAAAATATCAATATCTCTTTTTCTCAACTTACTCATTTGTCACGTTTTTAAAACCATCACATTTGCATTCAGATCAATAAACTAAAACATTAAATGTGTAAGATTAACTAGCCAGATGAGAAAACACGGCTTAAAAATAGCAATAAAATTCACTTAATTCGTCCTTTCTGTTTTAGTTTTACTTCTTAAACTTCTCTTCCTTTTACACAAGCAAGAAATTTCCAAAGTGTCCTGTTTAAACACAGAAATATCACTTGGAAGAAACCTCTAAAGGTCACTTAGTATATCTCCCTCTTGAAGGATTATTAACTTCATTACCTTTCAAATATTGGAAGCATTCTATCCTGTTCTCTATTAAAGCATTTTCTCTTTTCTATCAAAAAAAATCCTCCCTCTATTTCTACCAACTATCTCTTTTCAAATTCAGTCTATCTATCACTGGGACAGCTGCTCCAGAAAAAAACCCTATTTACATCAGAATTATACTGATAGAAGAGCACTTTTGTCAATAATGTATCACAAAGTATACCTTCTCACTCTACAAGATATGCAATCTAATAATTGTTTTTATTATTTTCTGTTCATTAATCTCTTGGAAGGACAAACAATTCCTTTCATGGGAAAAGAAAATGTGTTCCCAATGCTACAGTTGTCATGCAACTGAAAAATCCTACACTGCTCTTCGTAACAGCATCAGTCACACTGTATCACCTGCGCTCCACCAAAACAGGTGATAAAACCGAAGAATATGCTCAGAATTTTGGAGGGTATTTGTAAAACAGAGGACTTCTCACAATGCATCTTATTTCCCTCCTACTGTTACTTAAGAGAAAAACTTCTCCAAGTTTGAAAACCTAGAAGGCCAAGTTGTTGAGATTTTTCTTATCCAATAACAAGTGCAATCTTGTATTTATTTTTTCCAACTGTTGATAGGAGTCTATAAGACGCCATAACACTTTGAAGAAATAGATGGCATTAATAATACAGAAGAATATCTAGAAAGTGCCTTTTCACAGTTAATCCCACTGCAAAACATTTTGGAAGTTACCATCCTTTAATTTTTCAAAATACTGGGCTGCTCTGTTCAGCAGTACTTGTAAGATTAGCTCCCTCACTGCGTTTGAATAAACTGATTTTGAAAATATGATTCCATAGTGGTAGCATCTGAAGATTAGCTACATTGGGCAACTGTATTTCACACAATGTCCTTAGCAAGCTCAAAATTCAAAAATGCTACTAAGTGAAATGTAGTTGGTGACAGATTTTTGTTTTCTGGTATTGCAACACTGGCAAGCTATTCCAAGGCAATTCAAAAAGAAGAAGTAATATTAAATTACACATATAAGTAATTAGTAATAAGGAAAGCATCATAGAAAGAATACCAATAGTTAGATTTGAATAAAACCCCATCCATCAGCAGACAACTGGAATTACACTGTGTAGCTCAATTCCACATGTGGTCCACAAAGGTCCATTTACCCAGTGCCTCTGCACCACAAGAATCGGAAATTCCTGGTCTGTCAGCACACCTGGACCTCTTCAGCAGCCACAAAAAGAGACATTTCAAAACTAAGCAACAGCACCAACACTGCTTCTTGCCTAAAGAGTAAGTTACTGCAGAACATGCAAGATGAATGTCTTGAAATAACATGTGGGAGAAAAGTCAGCAAATGTTGGAGGATGATCAGAAGTGCCATTAAAATACCATTGTCTAAGGCGTGCATGCAAAGTCTATGTAGTGAGATGCTGGTATGTATGGAGACAGTAGAAGGAATTATTATACGAGCAGGGCAGGATAATGAGACTGCTGTCACTTTATTAGCGGTTGAAGTAACTATAATCCCTCCAAACCTGACCTAAATCTGACTCAGTATTACCTGTCAACACCCTCTGCATAGGAAAGCAACCCAATCTCCTTTAACTCTTGAAAACATTTTGCCTTTAATGATGGACGTTTGTGAACTAGGAAGGCCTCATTACTCCCTGTGTGAAAGAATTAAAGAGTTTTAAAGGACGTCATCTCTTCAGTTAGTCCATTATACTTCCTGTATCATGAGACACGAAAACACACTACTGGCCCACCTTCATTTTGTACTATTCATTATTTTACATATTTCATCATGGTCTATTTTTCAAAGGTGAGAAGCAGGTAGAGTCAAGCTCAACCTTTCATTTTCTTTTCATTTCTTTATTTTCATTTTCATTTTCTCTTCCTCTAAGTCTACACAAAGTCAATAAGCCCATCATGAAAAAAAGACAAGTTCACGTCAATAAGTGTGCACCACAGGTGATTAGATCAGTTAACAAGTCACTTGCGTTTTAATCAAAACCCAAAGGTATCCCTCACCCCAGTGTCACAGCCTTTCCACCCATCCACCTAATCAGAATTCTGTGCTCTGCAGCACAGTTAACCCACTGCTCACAGAAAGAGAAGCCCAGGGAAGAAAAGCAGCATCTGTTGCTCAGGTGCTCAAGGCCAAAACAGCTGTCCAGAAACCAAAGGCCAAACTACAGATTTAAACAGTTATGGTTTTGTTTTTTCTTAGATAACTGTTTGCAAACATCTGTTGAACTGTCCATAGAGATGCATGTTTCTCAGGTTAAGATGTTACTACATAAATGAAAGCCAGACCCTGCAGGTCCCACAAAAAAAACAAAACACAAATGAAAAATGAAGAGTGTTTGTCAAAAGCACACACCAACACAGCCAAAGCAAATGAACAGGTAATGAGACAGGAGCTGAACAACTTTTAAAATTACTTGATTTCAAACAAATTTTAATTATACCTTGTAGCTGGACATGCATCAGAATTACTGAAAGGTTTTTAGGCATTTAAGGCATTTTGTTCATTAAAGCTAGTTCTATGCAGAACAGTTTCCATATTTATCCATCCATGGTATCCTTAAGTTCCTAGAATGCTTCAAGTCATAAGCATGACCAGCTTATGACTGTAAAAGCATTCAGTTGGCAACTTTTTTCATAAGAAAATTACAGAAAAGTAAGAAAAAAGTTTATATTTTTTAAGTATTACTTTTAATAGTACTAAATTTTCAAGTTTGAAATATTATGTGCCCAGCAAGCTTATGTTCATAGGTCTTTCCTGCTTGTGAGGCAAGTCCACGCTGTCAGTCTGCAAGCATGACTCACACTATATTTATTTTTCCAGTTCCATAGAATGAAAACTAAACACATTGCCTGTTTGTTTCAGAATCCTACCAAAAGCTAAAAATGGATGCAAGAGTTTCCAAATGCTGTTAAGCCACCTTGACCTGTTTGTTTGCGGGTTTTTTGCCATAGGTGCTACAGAAGTCAAAGGCGAATTCACAACCCATTGTAAGCAGTTGCTGAAAGCACAGTGCCACACAGGGACTACAGCTATTCCAACTTGTATACTGACAGGGTCTGCAAAAACAGGGAACCATAGCAGAAAATTCAGCAAAGCTGCATAAAGCAATAGTTGTCTATCCACCTACTATGAAAAGGAAAAAAAAAAAAGCAGATGGAAGCAGCAGGATGTAGGCTCAGTTTACATGTCATGGCATATGCTAGTTAAGGTTCTGGAAAAACTGTTCAAGTATTTATAGTCTGTGTCCAGCAAAAAATAGCTTTCTGAAGTCCCACTGTTGCCCTAGTAATATTTTCTGGGAAAGAAACTGTATCATTCCTAATACCCTAAGGACACAGCATGGACAATTCCTGTCTCCGAATCTTTATTGTACTGCTAACAATGAGCAGTCAACAAGCAAGGCTTGTAGCTTTTTATTACCAAGATGCCCATGAGCAGAAGGCCTTCAGCATACCACACCCACAGTTACAATATATGCCAGAACACAAGCAAAGCTTTGTGATTTAACGCTTGCCATTTGATGGCAATTTACAGCCCTGTGCTACCAGCTAGTGAAAGATGACAATACTGCACCCTAAGATAGTGAGGTGTAGACAACAAAAAAAGGAAAGCTAAGATCTCTACTATACAGAACAGGAAGGTCCTGCCATTCTCACCCATGTATTTTCCACTCTGTGCTGGGCACCTAAGCACTAGCTTAGTCACCACGTGCACTGATCATTCGTACCTCACAGCTCTTGCTCTTAGGTCTGTCATACACCAATAACCTGCCAAACGCAGGACATCTGAGAGAATGCAGGAGACACTGCAACTCTCCCAGCTAGTTAGCTCAGCCCACGTTTCAGACACTCCATACTCACACCCTGTGTTCTTGGACAGTGCGTTCAACTCATTCTCCTTTTCTGCCAGAGTGCAGCTCGGGGCCAGGACTGCTCTGCCAAGATGCCCTCCAGCTTCTCGTAACAGACACAGCTTGCAGCACTTACACAGTGCATCAGTCACTGCTCTGGACTCAGTAACTAGTTATGGCACTGTGCAAATCCTGATTTTAGCAATTTTTCAATAGCAGTTAATTCATTTTTGCCTCACATTAGAGAACCAGGTAAAGGACCTCACCATGGAATCAAGAGCTGAAGCAACAAGCAGGCATGCTTATAAAAAAGTGAGAGAGTACGAGAGTCTGAATGTTCCAGACTACAAATTAGGGAAAAATAGGTCCATCTGCAAACATTAACAGATATAGCAGCTGTGCAGCATCTTATTTTCAGATTCTGAAGGAAAGTAAACAGGTCAAAAGATTCAACAAGGTAAGAAAACAATTACAGGCCACAAAAATAAATTCAATTTAGGCAATGGTTGGCCTGAGAGACCTTACATCTGCAAAAGAAAGCACCTTAGTTTAAAATTAAGTTTTAAGTAAGAAGCAATATAATTTAAAATATAACTCAACTCTGCATTTTGCTGCTTGAAGTTCCATCTCCCTCTTTGGAATTGGTGATGTTTCCCCAGAGCTTATTCACACATCTACTGCTAAACTGCCACTGGGCACACTGAAGTACCTACTGCATCAAGGGTCTGCTCCCTATGACCAAGTGCCAGTATTTTGGAGTGCTCCACAAAGCACCAAGTCACCATTATCTGACCAACATGATCTTCTGTTCCACAGAAGATAAGCTACAACTTCTGGCATTGGAATTTTAAGGATATAAATCATAAAATCATAAAATGGTTTGGGTCGGAAGGGACCTTAAAGATCATGTAGCTCTAACCTAGCCGCCCATGGGCAGGGAACCTTCCACTTAACCAGATTACTCAGAGCCCCATCCAGCCTGGCCTTGAACACCTCCGAGGATAAGGAGCACACAACCTCTCTGAACAAGCTGTTTCAGTGTCTCACTACCCTCAGAGTAAAGAATTTCTTCCTAATACCCAATCTAAACCTACCCTCCTTCAGCTTAAGGCCATTCCCCCTCATCCTATCACTACATAACTTTGAGAATCAAAGTCCCTCTCCAGCTCTCTTGTAAGCCCTGTTTACGTACTGGAAGGTGCTCTAAGGTGTCTCTGGAGCCTTTTCTTCTCCAGGATGAAAAACCCCAACTCTCTCAGCCTGTCCTCACAGGATAGATGCTCCAGCCCTCTGACAGTCTTCATAGCCCTCTTTGCTCCAATATGTCCATGTCCTTCCTTCTTACGTTGGGAGCCCCAGAGCTGGGTGCAGTACTCCATGTGGGGGTCTCATGAGGACGGACTAAAGGTGAAGAATCATCTCCCTCAATCTGCTGACCACACTTCTTTTGATGCAGCCCAGAATACATTTGGCTTTCTGGGGTGCAGGCATGTACAGACAGCCCCAAGCCTTTCTCCCCTGGGCTCACCTTAATCCATTCTCTA
This sequence comes from Acropternis orthonyx, assembly GCA_035583155.1. Lineage (NCBI taxonomy): Eukaryota > Metazoa > Chordata > Aves > Passeriformes > Rhinocryptidae > Acropternis > Acropternis orthonyx. The sequence continues at coordinate 35,669,457 of JAWWEU010000040.1, read as the reverse complement.
CCCAGCCTGTACCTGTGCTTGGGATTGGCCCAACCCAAGTTCAGGACCTGGCATCTGGCCTTGTTCAACTCTGCATGTCTTCTGTTTGCTGAGTCTATGGCTCAACTTTTTTCCTTAGGACAGTAAAACTTCACACCCTGCTAGTCTTCAGAGTTTTACAAACGCCAAGTTTCTGAGCGGAGGTGGGATGAGGAGGGACAGAATCGAACAAATACTGTTCTTGTTGTGACAAATATGAAAAAGTTCATAACACCAAGAACCACGTATCATAAGAAAGTTTTTCTGTTTGACAACAGTACATGTTTCAAGGTCTGCTGATCTCTTGAACCACAAAATATTTCTGCTACTTCTGCAATAATAGTGGGATATCAGTGCAAATACAAGCCTGTTCAGGGTACCAAGAGTAAGAGCTTGAAGTGGTAACACACTGTTCCTATTGTGAGCACTTCTGTGAAGAGAAACCCTTAATGAATAGAAAACAGAAAGAAGATACAGAAATTTCAGAATTATCACTGAACTGCTTTACATTCAAGCATAGTGAAACGTTAACTAAATTCCAGAGAGGTAGAAGCTTCTGTTCAAATACAGCCTACAAAGTACAATAGAATCAGAAAGAATTATGATTGTGTACACAGTAAATTATAAAGGCTGAAAAATTTACAACAAATAGTTCAAATCAAGTGCTTAATAAAATGACACAACAATGAATATTGTAGGAGCCTCTGTGCACCCAAATTTAATGAGTAAAAGGTGGAGCCTATACCACAGAATATATATATACCTAAAATAATTCACTGTATCTGCGCCAACAAACTACCTGAAGGATGCAAAGATAATTTTAGCATACCACATTTAAAATCTCTTGGCTAGTCGTGGCTATAAGAAAAAAAAAAAAAAAGCTCAAACAGAAACATACCCCCTGCCCCCCAATAATGCTGCACTTAAAATATTATTGTTTAGTAATTGCTACAGTGCTACTTGAACACTTCTAGTTGCTGAACTGGCCAAACATCTAAGTTTTAGAGGTAAAGCTCAGATGTTTGGCCAGTTAATGCTCTGAAGCTTTAACTCCAAGAGCATAGGCAAGTGCAAAGTAATTTCTCTGACAGCCCATGTGTCAATTGGTAATTTGAGAAAGATCTAACAGCCGGTGTACTTAAGATACTCTAAACTCCAAGAATGTGAAAAAAAAAATTGTTACTGTTTTTAGACCAGCTGCAATAATAGCCTATACACTGACAGTCTGAGGTTTATACTTCTCTCCACACATAACTTTTTACCTCATTTTCTACCTTGGCTTTCTGTTATAAGGGTGAGGCCAGTTTTCTGAAATACAGTGAACAAACTGCCATATGTTAAGCAACACTAAGAGAGAAAATATACCTGTCTTCATGCAGGAAGTCAAAAGTTCTGAAAATAAAAGACCTTATTGTCAAGTTACTTGCAGAAAAATACAGCAACTCTAAGAAAGGGCAAAAAAATGAAGCTAACACTGTTCTAGGGCAGATGGTCATTAATAAAGAATGAGTCACGACTCAAGAACTCAACTGCCTTAAGTCTTTCCGAACTGAGTTAACCACCCAAATAGAGAAAAAGACCGATAAGAACCTTCTGAGATAGAAACCAGTAAGAAAAAAGTAACAGGGCAAAAGTCCAGGTAACGTAGTACATGAGGTAACCATATATATAATTCCTATCCCATTAATGTATGGAGCAGAAACCAGAGACTATATTAAATATCCAAGTTCTGATTCCACTGATATTAATGATGTTTGGGAAATAAAATAAAAAAATACAATAGAGAAGAGGAAGGCAAAGAGGGTAAAAATATAATCGAAAACACAATCTTATATAGTTTGCTAAAACAAGACTCACTCAGCTGCTTAAAATACATTCATGTACATTCCATAGAATTACTTCATGTAATATTTTGCAGAAAAGAACTCATACATTAAAATACATTACTTCCATGTGATAAGATCTGCCACGTGAGACTAAAGCACTCCACAGACTAAGATCTATTACTGTTCCAGAAAGCTCCCACCTGAAACATTCATTACAACACTGCACAACCAGAATGAATAGTGTAATTAATTTAGGACACCCACAGCTTGGAAACACACTGAAGTACAAAATGCCTGAAGTGGGAATGCTGGGTCTGGACCAACTTACACTGTGTTATTCCAGCTGGAGTGAAGTTTCACTAGTTTGTGAGCCTTTCTAAAATCCTGCTGCTACCCAAAGAAACAATTTGTGGTCCAGTGTGCTCCCAACAGAAAAGTAACCCAGTCAAAAATAAGAACAATCAGTTTTATGTATTATTTCAGCTCATTAAATCAAGCCACTAAGAGATCAAATTAGTACAGTATCCAAGAAAGCAGAAGTGCAACACACAGGTGGGGAAATACAGAGAACAATGGAACGGCTCCCGAGAGCAGTGAAACTTCAAACCAGACCAGCTACTTAATGAAGCTGGAGAAAACACAACTGTCATTTTTCCACTGTATTAAGAGAGACATAGCAAAGAATGTTACTGAATTAGAAGTTGTGTTAACAAGTTGCTTTAGTACTGTGGATGTGGAATAACTGGAACAGAGTTTTGCAAAGTCTTGGAGATTTAATCTCAGAAAAGCACACTTCTTTTAAAGGGACAACGAATACAAAGCAACTTCACAATCAACCGTAGTTTTAGTCTCTCACATAAACTATGGTAATATAGCTGCTTTCAGGAGAAAGATTGTGAAGATCCTGACAGAAACCTAAGTGGGGGGGAAAAAATGAACCTGCAAAAATTAAAATATTTCCTGTTATTCAATAAACTTCTGGATTTAGTTTAAAATGGACAAAATCAGAAAAGGAACTTCTCTGTATACATAAAAACTGGATGTGCATAACTAGAAACAGCTGGGAGGACAGTAAGGCTATCTTCATATTTACAGCACCTAACAGCAGTAACGAACACAAAAATAAAACCGCAACAACTCCAGCTACATAAAATGCCGGCTTCGTGAGCTCAGGTTGAAACAGATGTGGTAAACTGGCACAAAGCAAGATCTCTACTGAATTTTCACGCTAGGTCAGTGTACTACTCAGCACTCTCAGAGTAGCGCAGACATGCCTAAGTATGTATGTTCTCTTATACCGAGATCAGCATGAGGTGAAATAATCATTTTCTGTCCTCTGTCGGAGAAGTGACACAGCAGCCTACCACACGTTCACCGTGGCTACACACACAGACAGACACGACACGGAGATTTTAAATCCTAATTAAAGGATTCACGTGCTCGGGGGAGCCGGACATTGCCAAGTAACGCTCTCAGAAGACAGTCATGAAATAAAAATATTTCTACAATGAAACAATACGGAGACAACTCGTACCCGCTCGCGGGGCAGGAGGGAGGCAGGGGGGGCTGCCAGCACCTTCCCCCTCCTGCGCTCTGAATCCTTATCAAGCTCTACCGCTTCATTCGGGAACACCCCGCAAGGGTCCGCGGCACGTAAAAACCTTTCAATAACCAAATCATCCGAGTAACAGGCCGGGGCGGGGACAGGCCGGGGGGGTCAGACAGGGAAGGGGACAGGCCGGGGAGGACAAGCCGGGGGGGTCAGGCAGGGAGGGGGACAGGCCGGGGGGGACGGGCCGGGGCGGGGGGACAGGCCCTGGGGGGACAGGCAGGGGGAGGGACAGGCCGCCACCACGGCCCGTGAGCACGGCTGGGACACGCGGCCACGGAGATGGGACACGCCCCGTTCCCGCAGCCCCGGCTCGACCGCGGGGCCGCCGCCTGACCCTGCGGGCTGCCGGACCCGGAGAGCCCGAGTCCCCTCAGCCGCCCCCTCGGGCGCAGAGGGCCCGCGGCCGAGGGGCGGCCCCGGGAGGAGACCCCGCACAGCGACGGGGAACAAGCCCCGCCCGGCGCGGCCGTGCCCGGCCCGGGCCCCCCGCCAGCCGATGCCTCCCCCTCCGCCCCGCCCGCCCCCGTTACCTTGCCGCTCGGCGGCGCCGCCGCCATCTTGCCCACGAGTGTTTATGGTGACGTCGCGCTCCTCACGTGCTTCCCCGCCGCGCCACAACACGGCGTCAGGCGCGGCGCCCCGCGCACGCGCACTGCGGCGGGGCCGGGCCCGCCAGGGAGCGGGGTGAGGGCACCGCCCGGCCGGGATGTGGCGGGGCGGCTGGTTAGTTGGGGGGGGGCGGGGGTGGTGTGTGTTTCCGTCGTAATTTGCTTCTGACTTCTCAAATTAAAAACTCATTTGGTTAGATTAACACCCATTGCTGTGCTCTTTACCGAGGAAAATCAGATTTGCAATTCTCAAGACAAATAGTGACTTGTTGCGAAGTTGGGAGAGGCTGTTGTGACTCTTTATACAAACATTCATAAAGATGAGAAAATTAAATAAAAATACAGTCAGAACACAAGTCATTGCAGTAATATCTAGGTCTGGAAAGCTGTAGCAAATATTTTGATAAGCAGGACTCTGCTCTCATGAAGCCGTTGCTGGCTGTGACCAATGACTGTGGTTTCAGCTGTTTTTCAATACTTGCCAGAATAATCTCCATAACTTTACCAAGTGAGACTGACAGGCCTGTAGTTTCCAGGGACCTCTTCCTTGCCCTTCCTGAAAATCAGGACAACATTCACCAGTTTCCAGTCAGCTGGGACCTCCCCGGATTCCCCAGACTGCTCAAAGATCATTGAGAGAGGTTTTGCAATGACATCAGCCAGGTCTTGGAGGATGATTTCCCATCAGCCCCAGGGGCTGACCACTGTTGGAATGCAAACGATTTTTCTTATGCTTAAATGAAATTTCTTGTATTTCAGTTTGGGTCCATTTTGTCACGTTGTGTCATTGGATACCGATGAAGAGACCAGCTCCACCTTTTTTAGTCTCACTCATAATATATTTTTAGACATTGACAAGATCCACTGAGCCTTCTAGAGACTGAACAGTCGCCACTCTGTCAGCGTCTGGCTGTATGACAGATGGTCCAAGTGCTAATTACCTTCGATAGCCCTTCACAGGCCTGGCTCTGGGATGGCAGTGTTTCTAGTGTACTGGGGAACCCAGCACTAGACCCAGCATCCCAGAAGTCTCTCACCAGGGCTGGGGGAAGTATCATCACCCTCAGCCTGCTGGCAGTGCTCTTCCTGATGCAACTCGGGATGGTTTTCTTTTCTGGTTCATCTCTAACTTGTCGTGCACCACGACACTCAGATACCTTTGTGCAAAGCTACTTCCTAGCCTGTGATGGTGCATTACATTGTGTAAGTTTACAAACATGAATGATCCAGAATACCAAATTCCGTAGGCTGATACAGTTCTAGCAGGTTCCTGTCCCTTCTCAATAAGCCCATTAATAAAACAATGGGACAGTCTGTAGCTCTATCCTAAAGTCCAACATTTACACACTACACAGATGGGACTCTAAGCAGGAGGGTATGTTTAGCCTAGGGGTTCACTCTTCACTGGATTTTAATTAACCATCTGCTCTAATAAGGACTCTTCTGTCACATAAAGGTGACACACAGCACACCAGCCAGCACCCACTGTGCAGTCAGAGTGTTCCTGGCTTTCCTGTTGCTTCTACTGCTATCACAGCTGCAAGCATAGCTGTTACTGCTGTGCCAAAAGCTGCAGTAGCTGCTATTGCCGTTGTTCACACAGCTATTTCAGCAGAGTTCCAAGATACTTTCCTGCATGCAGAGGTGTCAGCTGCCCACATGCTCAGCCACATGAAAACCTGGCCCACACAAGACTAGTGCAGATGCTGTCAAGTCCTTCCATCACAGGCTTAATTTGTACAAACAAAAACCCCACAGCAGAAGAACAAAGAGTGCCAAAAATATCTTTCCCTTTGACCTTTTTTCCTCTTCACAGGAAATATATTCCAAACCTTACTTTGACAGACCCAACTCACAATTTTCCTAGGCTACTCCAGTTTGTCACAGATAACAAGCAGATAGTAAACGAGGTGCTGTCCTGGACTAAGGGTGAGGCAAGGCACCTAGGAGATAGCTGCAGTCCAGGCTTTTTGAGTGCCTCATATTTTAAGAGGTACCAGTCCTCAGAATGAGTAGTATTGTAGACAATAAAGGAAATGTCCCAGGATTTAGGTATCAAATGTTTTTATTTTCCACACACAAAAGTTTAAAAAAAAAGAATCCTCCCATCCTACTCCACAGTGAAGAGAGCAGGAAGGAGATCAGCCCTGCCTACATCCATACAAGTCAACCAAGTAAGCCTGGGATACTGACCTACAGTCAGCCTCTGTTTTATCATAAGCTCACTCTTTTATGTAATTATGGCCCATACCATTTAAGGTTCTCAGATTACTACCTAGAGAGAGTAAGGGAACAGCACAACCCCTCCAAGCGGGCAGCATATAAATATGATTTAAAGGGCAGAAGAGGACTTAACCACCTGGATTAAAGCTCTACTACTGTGCCATCTGCTCTCAAAGCCCGAGCTCCTTATGCACCCTGGCCCAGTTTATTTGCCAGTAAAAAATGTAGCCCCTGGGACCTTTCTACTCACCAGTTAGGATCTTCTCACCAGTTGTTTCTACCTCAAAGTAGAAGCTGAGAGAGGAAGATATGAGAGCCTTTCTAACCTGTTTCTCAAAGAAAACAAAAGAAACCCCTAACCTGCACAAGCAAACCTTGCAGATATAGTAATGTTCCATATTTAACTGCCTTCTGCCACAAGGTTAGACAAGAATGGGGACAAACAAATTAAGTATACATAGACCACAATTAAAAAGGAAGGAAACCCCATTCTCCAGCAGCCCTTATTTGTATTTAAAACGTGAAGGCATAGAAATGTAACAAGACATGAAGGCAGTATGCTGACTGATGAGCTTTCTTGAAGTATTTGCACTGTCACATTTTGTAAATCCATAGCCACAGCTGAGTTTCTGTTTGTGAACTTGATTTTTTTTAACCTGTGTATCAATAGAATTCCAGAAGATGAATCCACGCAAAACATACAGGAGTTGTCACATAAGCAAACATTATGGTTAGTACAACTGATCACCAGTTTACAATAGTCTTGTTCTCTCGGTGGGACAAGAAACTTTTGGGGTTTTTTTAATATAAAAGCAGCAGAGCAGATATCAACAGGAATACTCTGCATTTGTCATGCAAGGAGAGATTCGTGATTGCATCAGCCTCCACAGAGGGTAGCTGGAAGCTATCCGAGTGATGACTAAACAGAAACTGATCTGTTGTTTTCTGATTGGAACATGAGTATTGCCACAGCTAGGAATGCAGAGGGAAAGACAAATAGGCCATCGCTTCTATATATGCATTACAATGCCAACAAGCAACCTTTCCTGAAAAGAGCAGGAAAGTAATGGAACAATTGTTGGCGGGGGGAATGAGGGAGAGAGGAGAGCAGGCAATGAACTTACTGAACTTTGTTTGTCCTCATAACCCACTTCAGGGTCCACTCCATTTCCCATACGGGCTGAAATCCCTAAGTCCCTGAAAAAGAATTGATGTCCCATGGTGCTAAGCACTGCAGTATTCACATACTAAAAGGATGGTCAAGATTCTTCGAAAGCACCATGACTGGAGTAATTTAATTTTAAGCCTCAAACTAAGATCGCTATGGGCACATCTTACAATTGAGGATTGTTTTGCAACTACTCTATGTCAGAAAACAGTGGGAGAGTAGACTGGCAGTCAGAGGTGCTTTGGATACTCTGCTGCCTCTTGCTGTTTGAAATATTCACCATAGGACTCTGCAGGGTGTTAACAAGCAGTACAGTTGCTCTTCACCACTTAACAGCCCTTTAATAAGATGCAGACAGACGTTGGAAAAACTAAGTCTATGAAGGAACTAAATTTACTCTAAACACCTCTAGATTTTAGTTTCTTGGGCGGGGGGGCCGGGGGGTGGAATCTCATCTACTACAAAATGTTCAGTCGGACAGAAAAAATTAGAGAGACTGTGAAGTCTCCCTCACTGGACATATTAAAGAACTGTCTGGATACAATCCTGTGCAATGTGCTTTGGGATACCCTGCTTGAGGAGGAAGGTTGGACTAGATGACTCACTGTGGTCCCTTCCAACCTTAGCCATTCTGTGACACAAAGATAGTACGACATACTTTACATAAACCTGACATATATATATTTTAAATAAACTTGACTTTTCAAAAGTGCAAGTGAAAGAGCTAACAGCCGAAGCAGAAACCCCTCTCATCTTGCCCAGCTTTTCCTTGTTGCTTGCCGTTTTCAGTCAGAACATCCATCCAGTTCAAATCCGCAGCATCACCTGAACAGCAGTTTTCACTAGGGAAGCGCGAACAAGCATTCATTGTGGAGGCAGGACATTAGTAGGTTACAAACACGTAGTTGGCAGAAAATTTCCCTGAGCCTTGGTTGCATGGTTGACTTAGTTTTGCTGCATACAGGCAGCGTCGCTGGGGCTACAGCTAATCTGACAAATGTGGTTCAACAGCAACTGTTTCTTCCTCATGAACTTTTCTGAGCTGCCAAAGACCGGTTTTGAGAATCCAAGGCTGAATTTTACTTGGGCTATGCTCACACCACACTCTCTGGGGTATATGCTAGCATAATTTAGAGCAACCTCACTGAGCCTCATTTGACACCTTAAAGCCATGCTTCATCACAACATGCTCAGGTGGGTTCAGAAATATGGCATTTGTAACATTAAAAAAAAGCTGCGGTCTCAGATTTTACCAAACCTCTTTGTAAGCCAGGCCACTGCCCTAAGCTCCAGTAAACCTTCAGGGTGATTTTATTACAAACTGTCATCAAGTTTCAAATTCTGTAGCATAATAAAATGTAACAATTTTTAGATGTGACTGTTTTCTTTCGGTATTGATTTTCAGTACACCTCTTTTTCTCCTTTCTCTTCATCCATTTCCATGAATTGTCACTTTTAATATTAGGCATTGATAGACTAGCAGTCATGATAAAGAAGCTCTTGTAGTTGACTGATCATTTGGAATTAATTTATCACAGGACTATCTTCCTGTAAATGCACTGGTATATAGAATACTCAAAGATTTATTTAAGACCTGTGAAGCCTCTGCCAGATACAATTTTTTAATGTTTTGTCAAAATTTTTTATCCACAATTGCCAAATAGAATATTCCTACAACATTTGACAATGTCAAGTTACCTGACATGAAAAATGCTGTGTCCTTTTCAGTGTTGGCTTTTCCCCTGCTAACGTTTTCTTTCTACTTGATTGAGTCTGGGAAGCTCAATGAGCTTATCTGATGAGAAAAATCCAGTGAGACAATCATTATAATGCCTGTATGATCAAATAGCACTGACAGCACTTAAAGATTTAGGTGGTTTCCTCTTCTCTTTTTACTAAGACAAGCCTGATTAGGCAGTTTTAAGTTTCCTGTTCTGAAAAAGAAATTATTTGTTCTCTTCCACTTCAAGTCCCAAATTTGTTGACTTTTCAGAATGGAGTTATGGTTAACTTGAAGAGCCTCGAACTAACAGTTTAAACAGTTCAAAAACACGTTACATGAATTTGGATCTGTCACAGAATAGCAACTATTTGGTGCTCTCTTGAATCCTCTGAACTTTGATTTCTTATATGTCACTTCCACTATCCAAGAATCAGGAGTCAGATACAGTGGTAGCAGAGACTAAACACTAAACTTCCCATATTCTCTCTTCACTGGTTTTGAGACAGGATATGACCAATTGCTAGGGACAATAGTTGTAATTCCGCTACTCATCATCCTTCCTTGTCATGCCCTCAAATTGCCTATCTCCTGGGTAACCTACAACGAAAAATAAAAACCCGTTGAAGAGATCAGTGAGACTAGGAAAAAAATTACCTGTCAAGATGTAAGAAAAGCTCCTCTTGAGAAAAAAACCCCCGAATATCCTGAAACTGAGAGAACTGAGTATTACTGCTATAGTACCTATCATGTCTAGAAGATCTAGAGAACTAAGCTGAGAACACGTGTTTCCTTTCTTGTACGTAGGGATCTCCAGTATCCAGTTTCCTGTAGTAGTAATTCATTAGCAACACGAATCAGTGCAGCCAACACGCAGGAAGAGAGAGAAGCCCTCTTTTCACAGTCACCCTGCAGCTGCATCAGGTCCATGCTACTTGCCTGAGTGCACAAAGCAGTGGAAGTAAATTAAAACAGTTATATTTGCAGTCTATCATTCAACATCCTGGTATTGAATAAATACAATCAAAGTTCCAAACTGGCCAGTGAATGAGTACCCAGCTCCTCCCTGCAACTAAACATTTTATGGCTATGGAACATGGCAATCATTTAAGTCCCTGGCCAATTTTAGAAAACTTAAGTCTTAAAATTTTAAGATTAAGAGTCAAGAGATCATCTTGAAGTAACTTTTCATTTTAGGAGTAATTTATCATTTTAATCAGATTACAGTAAAAACTTCTCCAAGCCAAACTATTTTCTGTTGTCTTGGACAGAATCCTCCTTTAGTATAATGGTGAAAGTTCCAAAGATTCTCATTTTTCAAGACATCTCACAAGGTACATTCCAGATTCTTCACAACTCTCAAAACCATTTCCATTTCATTCTGCTCAATACAGGGGCCAATGAGAGCTCCAAAAATGCAGGAGCAAAGAGTATACATTGTTGATAGAAAAAGCCTAAATTTAGTATACTCCTACGTCATTGAGATGTACAGGTTTACCTAAATAGAGGGAAAATCCTGGTATTGAGCAGAGTCCTCCAAAGAGTAGCATAAGCAGGTACCCAGCACAGTTAAAGGGTAGTTTTGGGGCCTTGTTGAGCTTGCGCAGCAAATAGTGCCAACAGTCTTGGTCATCAGCTGCAACTCCTTGACACAACTGTAATTAAAGATTTCCTTAATAGCATGATATACTTCTGACTTCTCAGGAAGAAGAAATCCTAGGATTTGATGCAAAGTAAGAATAACCAAGTCAGTGAATTGTAAATACTTGATAAATTAGCATATTCTAATAAAGTTTTAAGTAGGTTGGTGTTGTGTCTAAAAGCCTGTTCAAAGTTAGTTGTAGTCTCTTTAATGAAGCAAAAATGGTATCTCACAGAAGAAAAAACAACCTAGGAAGTGACCTTGGAAGTCCTGAATTCGGCATAACCATTGCCAAGAAGACTTACTAGCAACTCAATGAAATGGTTAACTTGGCACCTCACTCAGCAGCCTACTACCAGCACCCTCAGTTTTTCCTACATGCCTTTCTTCCTACTTCTCCTTTTCCTTCCACTAAAAGCAGAAAAATAGAAAGAGGTGGCTAGTTCTAACTCTTATTCCCATACTCTACTATTCATATCACCTAACTGTATTTTAGCTTGTGGAGATTCCTGACCTGCATTTGTGCTCAAGCAGGACTCCCATTCCTCTTACCTTCTTTCAAGTGTTGGGGATAAATTTGGGTTTTTTTCTGGTTTCGGTTGTTCGTTTTTCTTGAGTTTTATGTGTGTGGGGTGGGGGGGGGGGGGTGGGGGGGTATTGGGGTTTTATTTATTTTTGTTTGTGTGTGTGTTTTTAGTTGGTTTTTTTCCTGACAGCATCTAACATTTTCATACAACTCTATTTCAGATCCAACCACCTTCCATAACCTCGTAACTTTTTGCAAAGCTTTTCTCATCTGGTTGGTAATCTAAAGTAGACATTTAATAATAAATAAATAAATAAATAAATAAAAAGTAAGGGATACTTTCAATGTGGTAGGAAGCAAGACTACCTGTCCATAATATATGAACACTGAAGACAAGCATGTAATGAAAGTAACACTCAACTACTCGAATGCTTAACAAGATCATCCAGTACAGGTCATCCAGACATTAGATATCCCCACCCCAGAATCCTATCCAAGATCACTGCAAAAGATGAAGTCATCATCTCCAATTTTGACAGCTAGTTACCCTCATCATCAGGCACTACACACCTGAATTTATTAGTGTCCTTGACTGAACCAGTCTATTGGGTCTTTTCTAACTTCTGAACTATATAGTCTAAGTGCAGTACACAGTGTCCATAAATAACTGCTAGCAGAGACACATACTGCTCCATTAAACTAGTTGGACTTTGGTTTATTAGATTTTACTTTAGCAAGTGATAAAGTTTCATAGGTAGCTCATGAATTCATAGTAGCAGCATGAAGACTGTGAACAAGTTCTTAAAAATGGTTCTAAAAAGGTAATTGTAGCAAGTCAGACAATTTTATTTTAGTGTGTGAGTCATCTTTGTCAAGCTTTAATCTGAGGAAGTGCGCTCAGTGTTGACTTACTCATAGTGTAGCAGGTGTCTGGCTGGTCCTATCTGTCCCACCACAGAAGTACTTTCTAAAGACAAATGGCCTTGTTCTCTTGCACTCTTCTAAGAAGAATGAAAAATAAGTTACTTGCTTTCAGCTAGACAAGTCAGCAACTTCTTCAGATTTACAAACCAGGTACTCTAGATCAAATGCAAGACTCTTGAAAAGCAAGCCACATAGTAGTAACACCAGGTTACTTGAGTAAGATCCTGCTCAAATACAGAAACCCAAGTTATTTGTGCTTTCCTGTATATCAAATGCAAAGAACACTCTTGGTATCTTTGATTAAGATGCTTTTTCCTGGAGCTGTTGTATTTTGTCTGCTAAAAATGAAGTTGAAGTGTTATGTTCATCAGTATAAACAATTCATAATGTTTTCTCTTCTGTCTTGGAAACCATCCTCCCTGACTTCAAGAAGCTATACTTTTGTAAGGTTATAAACCTGTGCTTTGCAGGGTGAGTTTCATAAAGTCCAACCAAACCACAGCTTTGAAAGGAAGGTTTCCAGTGAGTACTATTTTATATTGTAGCTTAAGTAAGAAATGTAACTTGAGAATTTATTTTAAAAAATATTTTGCTAATTGCAACCAGAGCATTTTTAGCATTACAAAATTGCAGTCTTCCTTACTCCCACCTAAGTTTTCAGCAGTAGTTTTAATTCTGTAAGAGACTTAAGAGTTAGTATCAACACAGCTTTTTTAGTTTTGTAATTAACACAAGTCACCTGGAATGCCCCTACCACGGAATACACTAAAAACTCTTTAGTTGCAGGCCGAAAGATACATTCCAGATACTGCTTTAACTAAGTCTAGTTGAGGTTGGGTTGTTTGGTTGGGTTTTTTTGCAGAGATGGAAAAATTTAATTTGAAGCAAAAAATGTGGAACTCCTATTACGAGGAGATTCCAGTCTTGAACATCAAGTTTTGCCAATTTCACTCCTCATACCACTATTTTATCACTTACAAGACTGACTGTCAGATACTGATTTTAGATCAAACTGATCTGGTTTTCAACTTTGTCAAAGTTCACTGTTGTTAGATATGACAATGTTAACGATGTTGCTACATATACACACACACGTAATCACAAATTTTAGATTTACAAAGCTCTGTACAGTCAAGAAACTTGATCCTCACTAGCACAAACAGATCACCTTTCTCCATCATGCATACAATCACATCAGAAAAGCACAAAGGTAGTCCAAGAGAAAGTATCTACACCACAGTTCAGGCAGAAAGGGAAAAAATGCACCAGGATCAGTCTGTATCAAAGCCATCTATTATTTCAGAGAAAATAAAAATCAGATTCAAGACAGTACACTTCTGACACATCCAACTAATTTGTTACTACTGCTCTTTTTGTGTATCAGAACATACCCACACCATTCAGTGCATTCATATAACATGCTAATTCTACCTTTCAGAAAAAGGAAGGCCAAGGATATTCTACTTTGTGACAGACATCACCTTTACTGTTTTTCCAAGCATGACAACTTAAGTTAAAAAAAAGTCAGAGCACAAAACATTTTGAAGTTTCAGCTACCACCATTCGTGTTCCTTTGTGATAGAAAGTCATACATTTTTTTCTGAAAAACCTCCTCCCAAAACTTAAGTGGGCTTCAAAATGCTTTACAGGAGAAAGAGCAAGTCAGGAATAAGTTCAATTCTGCCTAGAATCCCCAAAGTTACAGCTACCTCTGGCAAGTTTCACATCTTCCATTTAATCACTCCAAACCAGAAACAGTTCTAGCTAATGCCAATTAATTTGTTTACTCAAGCCCTGCAATACAGGGGGAAAAAACTATGTTCATGAATAGTTTATAATGCTGTCTTGGGACACAAACATTTTAAAGCAGCTAAAGGTTTCCCATGCATCTGGTTTACTGGCTACCAGACAGATGAGGGTTAAAGTTGCTTTGACTTTTTGGGGATATTCTGAGTGGACAAAGTAACTGCAGAGGCAAGGTAGATGCATGCACCAACTGTTTTAGCTGGGAGTCAAGTTAAACAAGAGTCCACAGATGCATTCTCTTCCCAATAAGGGGATACTCTAAATACTGCTGCTTGCCAGAAATGGATTAAAAAATTGCTGTAGCTATGAATGTACCCAAAACAAAGCTATTTTCAGGTCGGGGGACTAGAATGAGCAATTCGACAGTACACATGGAAAGCCTGCATCTTTCACTGACTTACTCACTTCACAATCACTGACAAGACTGATGTACGTATTTCTGCACCTGCAATTGTAAAAGCAGATAAAATATTTAATATGTAATTTACAATGTATTTTACCAGCTTGGCATACAGGATATATCAAAGTAGTTGAGTTATAGGCTTGTGGAGACCCTGCAAAAATATTACTTCAGATATCTGCTAATTTAAAAAAAAAAATCAATTTCCATTTTAGAAGTGATACAATTCCATCTACCACAAAATACAAAGAGCTGCAAAAACGTATACCATTCCAACAACAATGTATATAAGTTATTAAATAATGATCTGATTTAAAAGAATATAAATGAAGCCTTTAAGTAGGTCTTTTCTACATGCATATTATTCCTCATTAAAGAAAAATATGTAAAAAGGCCATTGGTAATTGCTTTGTTAACCACTGTAGAAAATGCCAATTCTCTGGTCACAGATGCCACTAGTTTAGCACTTAAGGTCTCTGCAGTGTTACATGTGATTATTTTTAAATACTGTTAATTCTATTACTCCACTGGTAAAGAATGCGTGACTTGGAATATGGCAGTCTTCATATTGAGAGGGCAGTGATGCACAGTTTTATAACTATCCAGAAGAACAGCACCCTCCAGTGCTCTGTACTTGTGGTTCATCATCAATGATCTGTACACCTCGCCTTGCTGTTCCTGACTGACTGGAACCATTGCCTCTTGCTCTTTCATCCACTTGAGCAGTTTCTATCATTCCTGTAAAGAAAGAAATGTATTAGGTGACATTCCACCACATTTTTACACAAGACTTTGAGATCTTACTCTGAGTTACAGTGCACAGAGACAAAGTTGGCAAGACTGGTTCTCCTATCTGTTATGCAGAACTAAGTACTCAGGTATCACATGACATAGCTGCAAGAACATACTAAATCCTTCCAAAGCATCAAACATCCAGCAGCTCCTGCTAAGGGCGACCTTATACATGCTCAGATGTTCTAGAGTTAAGAACTTCAAAAGCTAGATTTATCCCCCCATATCAAGAACATTCTGTTAAAAAAAAAAAAGAAAAAAGAAACACAAAAAAACCCCAAAAAACCCCACCACCACAAAATGAAACAACCAACCAACCAATCCAGGAAACTCCACTCTCCAAAAACACAAAAAACCAATCCCAACCAATTCTTCAGACATGCAGGGTAAGTTTTCCTTAAGTTCTTCTATCACAGAAAGGCAACTTTCCTGTGTAACATTTTTATCTCACATATACCATCTTTACCATTTGTTTAGACTGTTGTGTAAAATTTGCATCATTGCAGCTTTGAGTTTATGATTTGTAATTGACAGTATTTGAGAAGATTTTGAAAGAGGTTGAAACAGAGGGCTTGAAGCAGGCAATGGTGAGAGAAGTCACATGAAGTTTGATTTGGTTACTATTTGTGCATGGTAAATGGACTAGCAGTCAGTGCTCCAACAAATGACAGACATTTTTGAAGTAATATTGTAAGCATTCATGCATCAAGCTTCTAGAGCTGTTACAGTACATGAGTGGCTTGAAGTAGACCCAAATCAAGTCAGTTCTTAGAGGTAGTTTACATTAAAGCTCTTCTATGTGGCCTTAAAAGCATTTCTGTATTTGTTTTATAAATTAGTTCTGTACCAAGAAACTAGATAATACCTACTTTTACAAAGGTCGAGAAACAGTTCTTCAATTCCTTTGTTCTGTTTAGCTGAAGTATGATAATGTTTTGCTCCAACAGATTCAGCATACCTGTAGAAATGCAGATACAGAGCTTCACTGAGTAAAGGACTCAATCTTTCTAATCCACTTTACATGATGCAGTAAGATGATCACAAGAGGTTTTATTCTGACTTCAGAGTTAATCTACACATGCTGATTTTACATAGAAAACAAGTTACATTTAAAATTGCCATGACTGATGCAACACACTAGATGAAATTAAGATAATTTCATGCCTAGAAATGCATTTAAACTGCAAATGTTGACGTTAATCACATACAACTCTAAAGTTACAGTTCGGTCAGTAAGGTTACCCTGTGATTCAGACACTAACAGAACACTTAACAACTGGCAGGCATAAACCAGCAGCACCCATCTGGTTGCTATGTTAACAGCATCACAAGTTTATTACTCCAGCATAACTCTGCAATGACTGTTTCTATTATTAATTGATGTGACTTACATTTCTGCTTCTTGCACTGAAACATGCCTCTCTTTTTCCAAGTCTATTTTGTTACCTGTTGGAAATAAGTTAATCATTCAAATCTTTGTACTCCAAAAGAAGATAGACAAGTAATCATTGTACCCCATCATTTTCTCACAAGCTGTCCCAGTAAAGACCAGCTCTTACACAAGTCTCAGTTTGAAGCACAAAGATAAGATTTGAGAATCTCCTTTCACACAAACAATTTCAGACAGCGAAGATGGAGTGCTAGTTCTGTAGAGAGCAGGATAGCTAAATACCTCCATATAAGCCACCCGATTCAGCCTTTTGCTTTCCTTTTGTTACTTATTAGCAGCTTCCCTGTGCTGCAGAGATAATTTTTATGGAATGTCCATATATATCTAACCTCATCAAAGTGTTTCAATAATTAGATCAGATTTAAATCTAAACCCAGTATTTCTGTTGCATTCCATTTACATTGAAATATCCAAGCTTTAAGACTCACTCCACTCCAAAAGCACTTGATTATGAAAACAGACAAGCATCTAGTCTAGGCCACTGAGAACAGTAAATACCATGAGTTTGAGTACTTGAAAGAAGGATAATACACATTTGAAGTATGATTCTCTTTGTTAAATTACAGTCTGCAGGTGTCTGTACCATGCACTTCTGAGAGTCTATCATTAAACAGCTTATTTTTTTGAATGGAACTCTTATCTTCCTCCATGTGATCTACTGAAACTTCTAGCTCCAATTTAATTTTATATATTCAATTAACATAAGTTTTATCCCTTCACATGTACAAGCTGCCAAAGCAGTGTTTGGAAGATGCTATTAAGAGATGTTTCCAATTCAGTCATTAGAATCACATGTCAAAAAAGACTTACCTACTATACATAAACAGATTTCATTTCCCAACATTTTTCTTAACTCCTTAACCCAGTTTTTTACCTGCAAAAAGAAGAGAGGTAAATTTATTTTCACTGACTATACTACTAGCTTAGGCTATGCAGAACTATCCCATTTCCTTGATTAACTGCTTACTCTAAACTTGAACCAAACATGTTTAGAGCAATATGGGTGGATAAATATTCTTTAGATAGCCACACATGTCTCTTGTTCATCAGCAGGTTTTAGTTCACAGGTGAAATTTAGAACAAATTACTTGGAGAAAATCGTTCAATGGCTCCAGAAATATAACTCACCCCACTCAAAAGAACAAGTTCACTGCATGGGTCACTTTAGGTCAGGCATGAGATCTTTTATCAACAGGCACTTACTGACAGATCACAAATGGTACTTTAAAGGTAGAGGCACCTGAACTGAGTTTTTCAGGTTAGATTATAACAGATGTTTGTTTCCTGAGAGAACAGATGGGACAAGAGTATCAAGTCAGCTGATGGTAAGGTATCTGCTGTCAATTCTGTTGTCATGCTTTGAAGTTGTATGATCAGTGCATTGACTTAGGAACCACTATTTTTAAGGGAATTTAATCAGGAAGAGAGGCAATCATTTCAAGAACCTAAAAACAGTTCGGCTACATGATACAGTAGCAGTTATTGCATAACTTCTGCAAATTAGCCTTCTGTCCTTATTTCTGAAAATTTAAGTGTTTTGGTATCACAGTTTTACTAAGTAGGACTCAGCATGAAGAGGCACAAGTTGAACTAAACTCAAAAGTCATCATAATTCTGCCAGGAGGGGCAAGTGTTTAACTGCTAGCACAACTGCTTTACTTGCCCTACACCAGACTATTTAAAATAGTTTAAGTGTTGTAGAACTGTACCCTTACACTATTTCTATCACTGCTAACCCAAGCCTTGCCCATACAACCACAATTTCTTACTTCTCTACACAGAAGTCCCATGGGGTTTGCCACAAGCTAATCAGAGACAAAACTGCTTAGAAAAGAGTGTCACTAGTTTTCACATGGAACATCCCATAGAGTGATAGCACAGATTTCACAGGGTTGGAAAACACCTGCTCAAACCAACTAATACTGCTATTAGATAATTAGCCATCAAGTTTCAGATTTTGATGAAGATTTGAAGTACAAGTACCTATTCTCACAGAGAGCATAATATTTCCACTATCTTGCAAGTATTGCAATTTCAGCATTCTCAGATGTGTAAAAAGTCACGTCACTTGGTATCTTTTAGTAATTCAGTTTACATGGTAGAGATCAGTATGCCCCTGATGGTTCATGTTTATAGCCCGTCACAGGTAACTCACACATTCAATTCTCTGATGTTCTTTGAATAACCCTGCTAGAACATCTGTAGACTGAAAGTGTCAGCCTTCAAAAGAATAGTAATAATATGTATACTTCCATTATACAGTCCAAATTTATAAATGTAATATATATTGCTGAAAACAAAAGATTCCCATTTACAAATGTCACAGATTACCCCTTAATAGGTTTACATCTCACACATACATATAAAGCTGTCCAGTACCTTTTGAAAAGAGTCTTCATCTGTTATATCATATACTAGAATAGCGCCGTTGGAATCCCTGTAGTAGATAGGCCCCAAGGCATGAAATCTTTCTTGACCAGCTGTATCCTGCATTTAAAATACATTTCTTAGCATTTAAGACAAAGCAAACAATAATTCAAAGAACTCCAAGTACTTAATTTTACTTTATTAAGAAGTGCCTAACATGTGAGATACAGTAAGCCTAAGTAATTTTTTTCAGAAAAATATTCTAATTAGCTAAGGGAATAAAAATAGGGAAGTAAACATACCCATATTGCAAGGTTTACTCTTTTCCCACCAATATTTAGCTTCTTTGTAAGAAAAGATGCCTGGAAAGCAAAGCAGATTAGAGTTAAAATTTACACACCAAATGCTCCATTAGACTTCAGATTAATTAATAAAAATATCTGAATCAATAAAAGACAAATTTCCAGATAAAAATATTCGGTAAACCAGAAGGCTGAGTCAATACTAAGCCAGTTAGTCATTTCACTACAGTTTGCCAGCAGTCTATTCTAAATAAATTTGGCTCAAGCCCATCATTTACTACATCCTTTTGCTGTTATTTCAAATTATTTGGGGAGGATGATTTGTATGGATAGAGTCTGAATTCACAGCACTGATAAATTTAAGCTGAAATCAAAGCATTTCACGGGAGTACATGAAGTTTGGTTAGGAACCAACATAACAGGATTTTTAATCTGCAGGGATTAGGCAAAGTAGTTCACTATTAGTGACCTACTAGAACTAAAAAACAGTTTATCACTAAACATCTTGGGACACTATTATTCCACAAGTTCCCTTGTCTGTATCTTTTCCCTTTTTTTGCTGAAGTGAGCCCACAACTCATCCCCATCTGTTTTTGGGTTTTGTTTGAGGTGAAAAGTCTCTGAATAAGCACATAAGATGCTTTAGAATTCCACTACACTAGCTTCTGGAAACGTTTTACAAGACCACAGCATATTGCAATGTTAGTCTAATTTTAGTAATTTGAGTAGATCTGGTTTTCTCCAAGCTTGCATGATCCACATTTTCAAATACACCTCTGTTACCAAGTTTGTAACTCAATGGCTAGAAAGAGATATAATTTAATACAAGTTTAATGGAACAGAACAGGGTCTGAAGGCACTGATGCATTAGAAACCCACTCCCCCCATTCTGAAGACTAGCAGGAACATGTTAACATCAGATAATTTAGTTGCCAAGGGTTAACTTTTGTTTTCTCCCTTAAATTATAATAATTTTCCTTTCAGTTTCACTTCAACTTGCACTGGGTTCAAACAAGTGCTCTGTGGTATTTTACAATACATTCATCACAGATTATTTTAGGCTGGATCGTAGCAGCTCAACAGTTCTCCACGTGAGCACTGACCAGCCACAGAGCAAAGAGTCACATATGTGGAAAGTGTCATGGGCCAGATGAGCTGCTTGGACCAGCTTGCTGTTTAACTATACAAGCAACCAAGTACATTATGTAGAAGACCACAACAGTTCCATTTACACCAATCTAAACTGCTGTCAAAGTATCTCTCAGGACTGCTGCCTGTATTACAGTTAAAGTCATCCAACAGAGGTGCTAGAGCAGCTCCTGCTCTTCAGCTACTTTGCTAATCAACTCTGGCATCTCTGTGACCTAAGGTGAGATGATTAAGAAAAACCTTTTCATTGTTAAAGTGTACCTTCCCCTAAAGTTTTCCACAAAGTCTGATGAACAGAACAGAGAGAGAACACACCAAAAGACAAACCACTCAGATATTTTCCAAGAGCAGATAGCAAAGGACTCATCACTACAACCATTGTGTTCAACATAACTAAAACATTGACACTATCCCTTCAGTCTACAGTAAGGAAACATAAATCAGAAGTCTGGAAAAAGTTCCAGACAGTATGTTAAATGGATTTGATCCTCTAGCCAACCTGTACAAACAGCTAAACAGCAGAGTAGCAAATTTTAACCATCAGAGAAGACTTAATGCTTTAATCAAAAACTCTACAGAAAGGAGTTGGGCTTTCAGCTAGCTGTCCTTGAGGATTATCTGATCTGTACCAAGTCATCACATCATAATTTATTCTACAACAGCACAGTTTAAAAGATAAATGCTTAGAGGTGACTTCACAAGTTTTAATTCACCAACAATTGGGCCATATGCAGAGAATATATGGTTAGGCACAATGAATCAAGTTTACCTGACAATATTTTATTGATCTGCTGTACTACAGTACTCAATATTCTATTGCAAATCTCAAAGGAAAAGCTCTTAGGAACACTGTTTGCTTTTGTCACAACACCAACAATCCAAATCTGCTTAGATGGTATCAGTTTCACACATGGGATTTAGAATCGTATTTCTGAACCAAAAAGCAAGAGAAATCCTTCACAGAAACAGGATTTATATTTAAAACCACAGAGAACCCAGTAACCATAAAGTTATATCATCATAGCTTTAAACACTGACCCAATTAATAGCACATATATGTTTCCTATCTGACAAAGCAAATATTAAAGTAGCTTTATCTGCAAAGGTAAGTTTTACTTCAGTATCATCCATTCTTCAAATCAACTAATATTCACCTTTTAACACACACATATCCACCCCTTCACAAAAAACAAAGCCACCAAGGAAACAAATAAAAATACCCTACTGCAAACATAAACCCTCCCCTCAAAAAACTCCCTGTGAACAGCAAGACCATGCAGGTTTTAGAAATTTGGGGGAACCCAATACGTAAGTAAGAGTCTTAACTCCTATTTTGAGCCAGTTTAGGGAAAAAGTCAGTTGCCAAGATTCCAAAGTTTGTCAAGTTTCAAAATCAAAGCCTTTGAAATCAGAGCTACACAGTATTAGGTAATTACAAATTGAAAAGATTCAATATTTTCTCTAATCTCCAAAAAAGGTACCAAATTGAATACTGCAGTTTTAAGTCTGAGTTGTGGCTTGCCTTATAATCAGTAATTCCTTTCCGTGTTATTTTAATTACTATGACATTCATTTTTGCTAAGACTTTCAAAAACTCATGATACACAAGACCACAGTTAATTCACAGATAAGTAATTTCAAACAACTCTTTGAAGTAAGCTACTAACTTAGGTATTTTCAGTCTAGTGTCTTATGACTGGTCTGAAGAATACTGAGGCACTTAGAAGAATAAGGATAGTCCAGTTACAAGAGCTATAAGTCCAATCTTTCTATGTGCCTGGAGGAAATCTTTTCTTTAATTATTACTTCTAAGACCTCAGTCTCACATGTCCACCAGGCCCTGTTAGGAGCTGACAAAGGGGCTCAAGTAGAACACATGGAAGACCCAGCTGGAAGAGAGTCTCCCGGAAGTCACTGAATAAAAGCAGGTGTATGTCACCTGCCCTTAAGTGCTTCACATTCAACAGAAGCAGGCCAGGAATACAAACACTACATATAGCACTGAACTTCCTTGCTTTGTCTTCTACCTGCCCTCATCTATCTTGAAAGTCACAGCTCTTCCAGGTTATGCAAGTCAGAGTTTGACTGTAGATTTATTACTGGAATAATTCCAGCACAGTTCACTTGATATCAATTTACAGCTTAGAATTATTCTATCAGTATGAGAGCACTGACCTCAATATTTCAAACAATGGTGAACCAATTCTAACTGTCCCACCAGGTCTGACAACAAGTTATGGATTGTGCTCATTGCTTGCAAAAACTGCTACCTCTCCTGCATTATCTTTTCCACATTGTTCTACCTAGATGTTTTATGTGACTCAGCAGCTACCTTAATTTCCATCTGCAGGTCATCAATATCTTAAGTACATGACTTGATGCTAACACAACTACATCAACAGGTTTCAGCAGCCTCCAAAATCAAAGGAAGTTCCAGGTCACTTCAGCTAGCATTTAGAGATGGAGGGTGTGGAGAGAAGAGAAATTGCTCCCTTTTAGTGAAAGTCTTCTGTTGCTAGCACAAAAAGAAAAAAAAACCTTTCATGAGTGTACATAGAATAACTTCACAAAGTCAAGTTTCCAGGAGGCTACAGTCCCTTTTTGTTGCAAGCATATTGGGATAAAGCACTATGCAATACTTTCCTTTTTTAAGTCAGAGAATACTGCGGATGGAAAGCTTCTTGCCTCAGTATCTAGTCACCTTTTCATGATTCATCACTGTCACTCCTTTGCTGGAGCAGGAGCAAAGTATTTATCTAATTTTGGGTCTATTGGAACAAAAGGTGCAATACTCTGTACTGTTTCCACAAAACAAAGCAACCTTATCAGACTAAGCCTTTAATCTTAAAAAAACTCACAAACCAAGGATGCCTTGCAAATGTGATACTCCAATGTTTAATCAGATAACCTACATTCCCTTATGTTTAAGGGACATTTTCATTGAATAGTGGAAGTGCTTACTTCAACTTTGTTCTAGAACTGTAAGGTGTAGAAAAAGAAGAATAAAGACAATACTTCACAAGTGCACATGATGCATGATACAGTTCAACAGCAATTGACGTATTTTACAATTGATAAGATGTGTAAGTGGCTAAAGAGGCTCAGAACAGAAAAGCAAATGACTTACAGTCAGTTAAAAGACACAGGTAGCAACCAGAAACCTAATTACAGTGGAAAAACAAAATCTCAGTATGACTATGAGCATATGCTTGCACTCTTCTATACACCCCACTCCAGTCAAAACCAAAAGCTCTTGAGCCACAGTATCTACAGATATTTTCCTATCAGCATTTTGGAGCTATTTAAAGGTGCATTTCAGGACATTTGTGACCCAAGTCTGTATTCCAACCCATTTTTTGCTTATAATTTAAGGTTTTCCACTACAGATTTAAAGAACAAAAACCCAAACTACAAACACAATCTACATCACATAACAATCTACTCAGCCCTACTCTTTTTACATAGGATATGAGAATTCAGCTACACATCATCATTTTGATGTACTTGAAACGATTGTTTGCTCAATGCTACACTTCAGCTGCACCTCTGACACCTACAAGCTATTAGTCATATCTGTAGCATCCCAAAGATCCTCTGTGCCATCAGAGCAACAAATCAGCTTGCCTTAAATACCACACCATGCCTAGTAAACCTACCACCAGATTAATCCAAAAGCTAGGTATGAACACAGGATAACAGAGTTTAAAACATATTCTTTTTAGCTTTGCACAGCACAACTGGAGTGACGTTACCTCTTTATGAAACACTCACTGTATTGTGTCTAGTGCATCTATGCTTCTTTGGTTTTAAGGGAAAGTTTCACTATTAAATACTTCTGAGACACCCAACGTAAGAATTTTCCCCTAAATGCACAGGAATAGCACATAACTACCCTAAAGCTCTTTTTTTTTTTTGGCATCACCTACTATTTCTTCTGTACTTTAAGAACCTCAAAAGCAGTTCAAAATCCACTAGAGGGTCAGCAAGTGGCAGGGTTTCTTTATTAAAAAAGAATCAGAAGCAGCATACATTAAACCCCACACTTCCACATACATACTCACAATTGCTAAGATGCTTTGCAACTGGTGTAATTGCAAATAAAAGGTTAAGCAAGCTGCTATCCATCACTAGTAGGTCATGAAAAAACATTGCTTTGAAGCAGACACTGTCACATTTCATAAGCAAAACATCCCTCTGTAGTTCTTTATAAATAAGCGGACAGTACTACTGATAATCCAGTCAAAATTCAGGGAGCTATCGCGACAAGCAAGACCTAAGAATCTTTTGTTATTAAATTGTAAGCCTTAATCTCATAAAGCATTTTGTGAAAGCTTTTCTCACTAAGCAGTAGCATTTAGGTAGCTCCACTGTTAGGACATGGGAACACGAAGAAGACTATGATTAACAGACACGCCGCACGTATGAAACACTTAGTCATCAGTCCACTAACAGCGATTACAATAACAAAATTACTTTCGGATCATACGTCCCAGGACTCGCACGAAGACGTTCAGATACGTAAGTGGAAAACACGGAGCAGTTAACATGCACAGTACGAACGAGGCCCTAAAGTACTGAAAGCTTAGATCTGAGGCGCGAAAAGAACCAGAAAATTGGCTCCTAGAGAACTCGGCGGGGCACAGCCACCATTAGCGAGCAGCGATGGTTACTGCGGCTTCGGCCAAGCTGTAAACAGGTCAGGGGCCAGCAGTGTGGGGAGACGCGGGGCGAAGGACAGCGGGACGCCCGCCACCAGCAGCCCCCCCGCCCGGCCCGCCCGCCCCGGCCCGCACCTGTAGCGTGGTGATATGCTTGTCGTTGAACTTGTTCTCGCAGTAGCGCAGCACCAGCGAGGTTTTCCCCACACAGCCTTCCCCGAGCAGCACCACCTTGAAGGAGAAGCTGCGGCCCCCGGCCGCGCCGCCGGCCCCCGCCGCCATCCGCGCCTCGCCGCCGAGCCGCGCCTCACATCAACGGGCTGCGCCGCCCGCCAGGACGGGCCTCCCGGAGGAGCGGGACTTGCAGGAGCACCGGGGCGGAGGCAGCGCCGAGACCAGGGGGAATGAGCGGGAGAGACGCTCGGCCACCCAGCCTGCCCCGCCGCGGGCCGCTGCACTAATGGCGGCTCCTTCCTCCTACGTCACGCGCCGCTCGGTCACGCGCCGCCCCAGCCGCCAATGGGAGGGGGAGACGCGGCGGCGGTGGGAGGGGGCGGGGTCTGCGTGCGGGGGCGGGGCCTGTGTGAGGGGCGGGGTCTTTGAGAAGGCGGGGTTTGTGCGAGGGGGCGGGGCTGTGTGCGGGGGCGCCGTTCGAGTGCCCGCAGGGGATTGCGCGTGTGGGTTTGTGTTTAAAGGTTGTATTAAGGCCGTCAGTAGGGCAAGGGGGGTAGCTTCCAAGCGTTTCCCCGTGGAAAACAAAAGCCCCTAACAAACAGGCTATCGACACCACAGGCACGGGGTTTGTTCCAACTTCAAAGGCCCCGTCCGTGTGAATTAAGTTATACCAATCTCTAAATGCTCGCAAAAAAGTCCACAATAAAGTACTTTAAAACAGAGATGTGGGAGCAGGCAAGGGAAAAAGTACAAGAAAAACGTTGTTCTGTCGAGTTCCGTGATTGTAGGGCCCGGCAGTGTCTCATATACAAGAGCTGGAGCACTGCCTTGTAAAACTGGGTAACGTTCCCAAATTAAAATCAATCCTCACAAACCCATCCAAACAACAGCAGCGTGACCTCTATCTACTGATCATCTAGTGGTAAGAAAAATAATGCTTATGAAAAGGCTCCACAGTGCAACTTCCTTTTTCTTTGTCAGATCGTGTTAGTGCTCTGCTGTGTGAGAAAGAATAGAGGGAAGGACAGAGAATGTGTCCAGGAGTACAAAGATCAGATTTCCTGCAGCAAGAACCATTACATTCACACAAAAAATGGAATGTTTTTATTTTCTCCAGATGTAAATAAAGGACACCTTTTTAGTAAAATAAGGAAACGGGACAAAAAAAAATAAAAATCAATGCAGACACAATCTTCAGGCACATCTTTTCTTTAAATAAATTTCCAGTTTTATTAGCATGTAAGTGCTTTCAGCAAGCTGCTATAAAAATACTGTCTTGCTGGAAAGTGATGCTTGCTCCTGTCAGTCATGCCTTCTGTGTGCAGGCATAAAGCTGACTGGTATGTTAGTTATTCTTTCAGGCTGAATAGAAGGAGGAGGCAGAATGGGGCTCGGATTAAGGTTCCCAGAGACAATGGAAATCAATGACTGTGAGCACAAGCTGCTTCCAGGGCCCAGCAGATTGAGGCTTTCCCGGATAACTGCTGGCAAATGCATCTGCTGAGACACAGGGCTGTGCAAAGGGCTGCCTACAAAAATCTTCCTGTTCTTACAGCTTTTGAGTGTTTTCAGCAAAACTGGGTTCTATGTACATTCTTTATAAATACATGGGATTAAATTGAAAATACACCTGATTTGTATTTTTCAGTTCTTCTTTGCATGGAAGCGATCCATATATCTCTTACATCGTATTCATTAAAAGGATACTTTCTGCATGGTGATTTTTCATCAATCCTAAATGTATTATAATAATGAACACTCCAGTAGAAATAGAGGCTGTCTTCCAGTGAGAGAGAGCTGAAGCTTTAGAAAGGGCTGCATGAGAGATACCCTGCATGATAAGTCCATGTGCTGAATGCACCTGACAGCATAACTGAGCATTGTTTTTGTAACTGAGGGCACAGCAAAGCATAAGACACCAACTGAAGCTCAGTTCTGGCTGACTGTTTCTCCGAAAGTCCCCTGCTGTGGTGCAGAGGAAAATTATGCATTTCCCAGGGACATAGGCTGATGTGAGTAACTACGGGTATTCCACCATTTCCGTTCTCTCTCTCATCTAGAACCGTGATTACTGATTTTGTTGTATGAGAAGTCTTGTAATTTCCAAAACTTCAGCCACCAGTACTAAATGAAATTAGAAGGCTGATCTGGCTGAGAACAGAAAATTCTGTCAGAGCTCCCTGAAGCGTCACATTTCACTGTAATCTGATGCACAACTTTGTAAAATCTGCAAGTTTAAATATCTGTGACAGTTACCAAGTTATTTTAATTGTTAGGAAGTATTTCTTTTGTTTCAGCGAATTTGAGAAGAGAATGGCTCTTCTACCTTTAACTTAGCATGCTTCCCTTTTTTACACAGCTTCCTACAGCTTCCTAAAAATACTTTTACAGACCTTGTGTGTTAATTGTGTTGCTGATTACATCTGCATGAAAAATGCCTTTTGAGACATATTTTATATTTCACAAAGATACTACAATGCTCTGTATGTTATTAAACCAAAAGAAATTGTAGCACTGTATCCATTGCCACAATCTTTTATCCTTCTTGATAGTAAGAGTTGGACTCGATGACCCTCATGGGTCCCTTCCAGCTTAAGAATATTCTGATTCTGTCATTTTACTCAAGTCTTTTACTTCACAGGTGGTGTCATCTCTGCAAGTGAAAATAATATGCTACTTCAGCTTGCATTATTACGTCTCCCTATAAAAACATTAGATGTGTTAGTTCCACCGTGAACTTAAGTGCATGCAGTAGCTGTCAGAGGAGATACTCCAGCTGGTCAAACCTAGAACAGATAAGCAGCACCTCCCATGCTTCATGGACAACACACAAGTGATTTCTAGGATAATTATGAATTTCCTGTATATTATAAAGGTAGCAGTTGATTTGCAGATAGTGTCAGTCTTATATTTCCATTTTTTCCCTTGGAGAATATTTTTCAGCATAATTTGTCATACTTGTAGTAAAATGCTCTGATTTTATCAGATTTACTTGGAAAAGAAACATAGTACAAAATCTCTGCCAAATAATGTACAGCTATATAATATCAATGTCCATAAGAGTACAAGATGTCCAAAAACGCAAGAGATCAGAACAGGGAAAAAACCCACAACCCAACAACAATAAAAACTCACTTAAAATGAAGTTAGTATGAAGTTAAATGAAGTCAAAAAGAAAGATGACTGTTCAGGTTCAGAAGATGAAAGAAAGATGAAGAGCAAAGCATGTGAACCTGAAGAGAAAAGAACAAATAATTTAAAAAGAAACTTAACTGAGAGAGACTTTTCTGAATGTGTTTTACCCACTCACTCATTGCTGAGAGCATCCATGCAACCACAGTGATATACTTGACAGGTTCAGTATTGTCCTTGGAGACTTTGAGCAGGATGAAATTAATTTCTAATTTATAGAAATAAGTAAAACATACAATCAGATTTCTAGCTTAGCAACAATGCCAGCAAGGAACAACTGTTATTTTTAATTGTAAAGAAAAATATTATTGTTTTGTAAAAGTTCAATTCTCCATGCTGAAGAGGAATTGCCTCTAAAGGTTATTGCCCCTCACAGGGTAAGCAGTTCTGAATTCTTTGCCACGTTGCATTATCTTTTTCATACATACATGGTGACACATATGGCAATGCCAAATACCATCCCTATCCAGTCGTGACAGATCTCTCCACTGACAAGCAGCATCCTGTACTCATGCTGAGAACAGCAAGCCACATGCTGCTCCACCATTCATTGACCCCTTGCTCTTGGTGTTTTCACTTGCAGGGGCAAAGGCTGTGTTCCAGCTCTAAATGAGAGGCCCTAACCCTCCAAGAGAGGGTAAACCCATGGCTTGTAACGTTAATAAGTTTTAAGGTGTCAGAGTTAAAAAAGACAAAACTTCCCTCCCCCAGAAGTCTGTTCACTAGATCTGTGTTGTAATGGTATTAAGAATGGAAACATTAAAAAAAAAAAAAAAAGGGAAAGAAAAAAAGAAAAAGCAGAAATGCTCATTTTAAACACATGCTGGCAGACCAGGGAAATTCCAGTGGAAGGCAGAACTGGTCAAAATTTAAAAAGTAAAAATAGGACCCATGCAATCATAAACTACCTAGAGTAATACCAGTCCTTGGCAAATTAAACAATCATGACAGTGTTTTCAAACACAGAAGCAGGTAGGTTGAAGGCCAGACCCACAGAGCTGTATCTACTTCCTGGAGTGTATAAAGGAAGAAACTTTGCACCAGAGTAACTTGCTGCTGTGTGGTGCAGCACGAGATGGGGAAGTCAATGGCACTGTAGGCTCGCTCAGACTCTGCTCAGAGTGAGAGTGATGTGCAAGCTGACCCGCGGTGAGATCTTGCAATGTGCTGACTGTGGGTCAGTCACAGCAGTAATAGTAAAAGAAAGGCTTTTATTTACTGGCTGATAAGCCAGTAGATTTTCTAAGATGTCTTATAGCAGGGATGGGAACATGGAAAGGAAGCTTGAGTGCCAACAGAGTTCCTCAGGGACATGCTAAAACCTACTGGTTTCAGTGCTACTGAGCTTCAGTTAAGCAGTGATTATCTGAGTGGATAGGAATGAGCTGCTCTGAGCAAATCTGTTTTTAATCATGGAAGGCTTACTTAATCAACTATATGTCTTCATGCAAATCATCATCTGTATAACAGCAACCAGCCTGTTCACAGACCAGCTCTTTGGTAATGGTAATTGCCTGTTGCACATAGGTTTGGACAGCCTTCTGTACACAACACAAGCCCTGATACACCCATCTTCACCATGGCATTCATACCTTCAGCTGCAGGGAGGAGCAGATGATGACACGAAGAAAAGTAATAACGCAAAAGAAAGACTAATAATTAAATGAAGCATTCAAGTATTATGTGTGCCAGTCAACAAAATCTAATGGAAAAAACAGGTCACATCAGAGGAGCCTGAGATGTGAGCGCAGGCTTGGCTGTGCGAAGGTAATGTCATAGATGTACTAATTTTTTTCAGGTGCTTGACTTAGCACGAAATGTTAACAGTCAGAAAAATAATTACTTTGTAATGCAATAAAGCACAAATGCACTGCATCAAGAACTTAATGAGTGGTTCAGAGTTGTTATCAGTGACTGTCTTTGAAAACTGATGTTTCCTTCGGGGCTTTTCGAGTTCCCTAAATGGCCTGTAACATAAATATCAAATCAATGCTAGTCAAACTTGAAGTGATGTGGCACTGTCAGTGTGATAAACAGCAATGAGAATAAGGTAGCCAGCAAAAACTGTAAAAAGAGCTATCATCTGAAAAGTAGAAACATTGTAAAGAATATAAAAATATTAACTCTTAGTCAATGTACAGAATTAGAAAGTCAAAACCTAACAGGTATCTAAGTATATGACTTCAGAAGAGGGTGGAGGTAATTCCTGGATATGAAATAAGGAACTAATGAAGACCTTATTTTATCTCAGTGCATAGTTTTGATAAAACTAGTACTGGAATTTGGCAAGCAGTTTAAAAATAGAGCAGAGAGCTGCAAAGGGCTCACTTTTGTCATTGCATGAGTGCTGTAGCAGGAACAGGCACAAAGAAAGAACTAATAGCAGCAGTCTAAGTCAGAGCATTCAGAATCAAAATCACACACAAGTTGTTAAAACCAGGACAAATTAGTAAATGAAGCAAACAATTCCTCATCTTTTGGCAGCTTTTCATGAGGGTTGATGGACAGCCTGATGGCATGACTTTGGCCAGACACAGGTTGTATTTCGGGCAGTCATCAGGCCCAGTTCACAGGAGATTGACCATCTCTACCAGCTGATGACTCTGTTCTTTGTAAAAGAAAAATATTTTGCCTTTGTTTTTTATGCAAAACAGAGGACAAGGATGAACTAAGGTGGCAAGACAGAATACATTTGCATAGCTGTATGAAAATAAGAAGCCAATCAAAAAAACATACAAGATTTGTGAAATGCTAAGGATAGGTCCTAGATTGGTTCTTATCATGACATTTGCTTTGCTGTAGCTTGGTGATGTGATAACACATGGTGAAAGCAAGTGAATGTACCTAACCCATTCCACATTGCTCTCTTGCTGCCAGGCACATCTCAGTGCTTCAGGAAGCAACACGGCATAGAGATGACAGATTTCTTGATAAAGTAGGATAGCATGAAAGGCACTTTACGGTGTATGAGAGATGCCAGTGTCTTCAGTGGGATATAAAACTGAAATACTGATTACCTTCATGGTTTAATTAGTTGATGGGACATTGTATAGGACTTTATAATTGAATATTCATGTCACTTGCCTACCACATGATTAGTGTGAGGTTGAATGGCTGTTATGCATTAATAACCCACACCAATGCTGATGAGAATACTGTCACTCGCAAACCAGGCACACCATTTTGAGTCACTGCTTGTTCAGATACATTTTTAGGCTCATATAAGTGGTCAGTTCACAAAGTTCATAGAACATCCAGCTAAAACATATTGTTGCCATCAGCTAGTCTCACCTCCTGATGTCTTCTCTGGCTAATTCTCATATGAATTAGAGTTTAACTTTTAGACAAATATTCAATCATAGTTTCAGTTTTCTAACTGTGTAATTACAGTCGCACTCTAAATGCTTGAACCTGGGAAGCTTTTGGTTTGTTTTCAACCTGTATTGCCTTAGCACTATGTAATTTAAAGGAGTTTTACTACAGTTTCTGGGTACCACAATTTTAAACAGCCTGTCCATCTCCATTTCTTTAAAACCTCCTTTGAAGACTACTGAAATGCTTCCTCTGAGCCTGAAACTAAGTGCCAGGGTAGGGAAGATCTGAACTGATGGCAGTACTGATACAATTATTTTGAATTAGTTATTTGATATTTGAAGATTAAGTACAATTCATCAAAGATAAAACTGATCAATCCAATCCTGCAACTGTGCCTGTACTTAATGAACTTTACTGACATGAGCCAGGCCCATCTGCTGCAGGTGATGCAGAGGAGCACACTAGCTGCAGTTCAGCAAGGACGCTTAGAGTCTGCTTAACTTTGAACAACACTAACACCTGCTTTGGTTACTAACATTTCTGTGTGACTCCTCTTGGGCTTAAAATTAACTGTGTGCTTGAACATTTTGCTGGCTAATATCTCACTGCTCTCCACTTAGTGGCATCAAACACTGAATGAAGCAGAGCTGCACTGGAATGCCTGATGCCACCCTGACCTTGGCAAAACTACAACAGGGTTACTGACTCTGCAAAGATTTGTACAAATGCTGTGCTGAAAACAAGGCACAGGAAAATAACCCTGCTGACAGCTTTGATCAACCTGTGACACTTCAAATTAAGATTGCTTTAGCATATTAGAGGCAAAAGTGATGTCACTGATATAAGCAGTCTTTACAAAAATTACTAAGCAAACCATTTCTTACTAAAGCACTCTTCATCATCCTTAATGTAGAAGTGGAGCTCAGATTGCTGCAACTTTCTGCCCTAGCTGTTAGTTTTTGTGCTTTTACGTTTCATTTTTCGCTAAACTGGATGGGAAGGGAGACATTACAGGCCCCAGAAGACATAAAATAGTAGCTTTATGTGACTGTTTGCACTAGCAAAGAAAAATAATTGCACAAAACAGATCACACAGAACAGTAGACACTGACTTCATAGATGCTGCTATGAAAAGAGTCACTGTTCTGTCGTTCCTATAATTCAGTCAGGATCAGAGAGGAGCTGCAGATGCCAGTCCAGCAGTTAGGGCAGTAAAACAGAGATAAAGAAACTGGAATTAAAAACCCCCTAAATTCTTAAGATAATGCCAGAAAATAAATAGGAGAGGATATTTAACAATTTTAAAAAACCCTTAAGGATTACAGTTGCAAAGTACAAGGAGACCCTGGGGTGGGCTGCAGTGTTGTGTCTGCCTAGCCCTTGGGCAGGGGTCTGCAGCGCATGCTGTGTCCAAGGGCTCACCTGGGGACCATATCCTGTGTGGCACAGTGGAGGCGCTGGGGTGGCCAGGGCAGGGACAGGTTCCCCATTACCAGTCAAAGGAGGTGATTGTCCCACTCTGCTCTCTGCTGGTGAAGCCTTACCTTGAGTCCTGTGTGCAGTTTTGGACACCACAATATAAAAAAGATATTAAGCTATTAGAGAGTGTCCAAAGGAGAGACACGAGGATGGTGAAGGGTCTGGAGGGGAAGCCGTGTGAGGAGTGTCTGAGGACACTTGGTCTGTTTAGCTTGGAGGAGACTGAGGGGAGACCTCCTTGCAGTAAACATCCTCCCAAGGGGCAGCAGAGGGGCAGGTACCGCTCTCTTCACTCTCAAGAGGAGTGACAGGACTCGAGGAAATGGCAGGAAGCTGAGTCAGAGGAGGTTTAGGTTGGATATCAGGAAAAAGTTCTTCACCCAAATGCAGGCTGGGCACTGGAACAGGCTGTTCAGGGAAATGGTCACAGCATCAAGCCTCACAGAGATCAAGAAGTGTTTGGACAATGCTCTCTGGCACATGGTGTGATTCTTGGGGTGTCCTGCACAGGCTCAGGATCCTGATGGGTTCCTTTCCAACTCAGCATATTCTATGATTCTATGAAAATGGAATATGTGCAGGTGTTATTTTTGGACTTGCAAATTCCATGAAGACATAGGTATAGACTGATACACATATATCCGTTTTTTCTATTGGGGAAAAAATATCAAAATATATAGTAAAAAAACTTTCTTCGTTAAAGAGGGAAGAAAAAGGAAAGGCAGCTGATCTTAACATCTAGATTACTTGCTTGTTTCAGGTGAGTTAATCCACTACAAACCAAACCAAATCAATCTGAATCAAATTTATATGCAACACAGCGTGAGAATATTTTTGTTTGCTTAACTTCAAACTCTAAAGCTCAATAAATTAAATTATGCTTCCATTTTGTCTTGTGACAATAGCTTCAGGCACTTCTTAGGGTTTGGTTGGTGGTGGGTATTTTTTCTGGCATAATTTTGCACAGGTTAAATCTACTATAGTGCTTCTTGGGCAGACACCGAGTGCAATGTCAGATGCTGACACCCGCTTCATTTTCTTATGGCACCTAACAAAAGGCATAGGGTTCCCAGAATTCAGAAGTGACTAACACTCGTGCTTATCCTAGTATATCGTGAATCAGCTCCTTTCACTTTTTCATTTTAAATTATGTTAGGGTGAGACACTGAATGCAATGAGATGATGCACATCTATCGGGAGCACCATAACCAGGGGCATTTGGCAGTTTAAGGCAGAGACCAAAACTACTGCTGTTTTGGGGGAACATTTGATGACAGCAGTTTTCAACAGTGGAATGATTTTAGGACTTAGGAAGTCAACAAGTGGAATAGTAAAATATCAGGGTAACAAGTAGCAGTAACAAAAAGAGCAGGATGACAGAAGTAATTGCTTTTCTAGTATTGGGCTGAACTCTGCATATGTGACTGCAGCAAGAGCCCTTCCAGCAAGAAACATCAGAGTGCAGTCACACTATTTTTTATGATGTCCTTCTATTTTCTTAGCTTTGCAGCGAGGGCTGCAGCTGTAAAAGCATTACAAAACTAGTTACCAAAGGTACTAAAAGGTATTAACAAATGAGCTCCAGAAGTCTTTTTCTTACTGCTTTCTACTGATGTTTCCTCTAATTGCAGGATGCATTCCTGTTTTTTTAAACCACTGTGATACTTGCAAGGGTGTGGGCTCTGAACCTTCAAGACCAATTTGGACAGCGATCACATGGCAGAGTTTAATTCTGCTTTATGCTTGTTTAGACAAAGCCACAAAAAAGCAGCTACGAGGCAGAAGAGGTGCAAACAAGTTATGCAAGGCTTCACAGGTGACTTGACAGGTCCAGCCAGATCCCTCTCTGCAAACTGGCAGTTGTTTTCATATTGGTGGTATTCCCCTTTCCAAACCCCCTTCCCTCACAACACGGGTCAGGCTGGTTCTTCCAGATTTCAGTGAAATCCAGTCTTCTCTTTTGCAGTCAACCAGCTAGACCAGGAACCATCACTCACTTGCCCCTGCTCTCAGACGGCAAATCCCAGAGCAGCACAGAGCAAGCGAGGTGGTCTGCTATCGCAGGATGCGTTTATTCTAGATATTTTCCAAGTGATAGAGTGTATGACAGTATTGCTTCATATCATCAGTCACATGTATA
>JAWWEU010000040.1:35612333-35628969 GCA_035583155.1 Acropternis orthonyx | reverse complement strand
AGCAAAACTGCTGTGGATATCTGGCCAGGAGCAGTGAGGCCTAATCTCTCTGAGCTGCAGGAGCAAGGTGCTCTCAGTATGGCCGAAGAGAGAGGAGAGAGCAGACTGGGAGCTGCTCTTTGATTTATAGACGAGCTGACGTCAGATGGGATGGTCACTTAAGTCAGCTGCTGCTTGCCCCTAATCACATGACCCATGAAACCAGGGCCTAGCTGAAACTAAAACCTTAATCTGAGTTTTTTGGGATTTATCAAACCCATCACAACACCATTATCCTATATTTTGTCCAGCTGCACTATTCTATATGCTGATACAAGGATACCATTCTAGAATGCTTGATTTTAATGTCAATTCACACTGTAGTGAAGTATAACATGCACACATTTAAGGTTCGTATGGGTTAAGATTTCAAACCAAATCAGTGTGTTTTAAATTAACTTGTTTTCCATCTTAGATTTGAGTATTGGCCAACACCCAAAACCTGGAAATTTCAAAATAAAGCTGCTGCTTTATTAAAAAAAAAAAAAAAAATTCAGCACCTGAGATAAAACTTACAAAACCCCACACCACAAACCTCCTTGGCAGGTATCTAGCTGGTATTACTGAATATTACCTTTGAATCATACATTTGAACCTAGCTTTAGATAATGCAAAAAAGCTACAGAAAAATCGAACTTCAAAGTCTAATAGTCTAACTCTTAACACTTGCTATATTTTACAGAGTAGTAAGCTTCCTTGAGTAAAACTGAGAACAAATCTTTCTAACTATATCTCTCAAATGTATATGAAGTATAGGTTCAGAGCATGAACAAGTAAGTAAAGTGACATTAAGTCCTTCCATTAGCTTTGTTACTTACAGAATAGGTATAGCTTGAGACTGATAACATGGGCAAATTTCAATCTAATTCTGTACAGCTATTCAAACAAAGCTTTAATTAACAAAGGTGTGGGCAGGCATGGACCTTCTTAGAAAGAGTGGGTACCACAGGCTATTAGATACACCAAACCTAGGAATATTACCAGAAGGAAACACACTGAGAGAAGTAAATAGCAGTTGCAGTTGACTGTTTTCAAAAAAGACACAATTCTTTATCATCACTGCTGTATTTATTGTTTTTAAGATGTTGCAGAGAGACTAGAGTATTCCTTATGAGTCCACATTGAAAAGGGACTGGAAAAGTGGGTTAAAGTATGGAGGACCACAGAGCCTAACATGCATCACATGAGCAACACAATTTCATATATGTCACAGCATATATGAGCATATATGGAGTACAGCATGTATGTGTATAATATGGTATACATAGTCCAGCAGTGCTTATGAATTTGTAAACGGAAGTGTGGAATTTGCATGCTGTCCCTGCTGCAGCTAGCAAAGTAAGTTGCTGAGCATGGAAAAAATACATGAAATGAGGAAGAAATAGATGCTGATAAATGCAAGCATGCATTAGCTATGTTTGCTCCATTCTCTTAATGCATCTGCCTCATTAGAAGCTTTAAACATTGCCTGACTTCTTAAGGGTCTCCTCTTTACTACAGAAATATCTAAAAATCCATCAAATGATTGAACAATCCATCGTATTTTGGACTTTCCTGGAATTACAAGGAACAGAGCATGAAAAATGCTGGAAAGCCAAATCCAGAGCATCAACACCTGTTAGTAGTTCTCATTGTAATGGTAGATCTAAGGACCTTGTGTATCTCAGGCAGATCACCTGTACATTCGCACCTTGACTTCTAACTAATAAATATACCAAAAACAAAACCGGGAAACTTAAGTTCTAAGCAAACTGTAACACAACAGTCTCAGATAAGGTTTTTAAATGATTTTTAAACATAGGGTAAGTTTACAGCTTAGTCTAAAGGTTGTCTGTAGTGTTTATTCACTGGTAATGATCCTTCAGGGCAATGAATAAACTCTGATGTAATTTAGAATCAGCCAGTCAACAATTTATTTTTTTTTTAAATGGACTTTTTTTTTAAATTTGAAGTCAAAGGCAGTTTGTGATAAGCTTAACTTATAGGAAACAGTACTCTATGAAGCAATGGAAAAAACAGAACGTAAAATATTGTTCACATTTTCCTGGAGTTTTTCTTATTTAATTCTTAAAGCTGAGGTTATTGCTAAGACTTCAGAAGTAGGAACGGACCTTTGGCAATGACAGCTTAATCCAAATAAATGGGTAAAATTAAATAGACATTTTCTCTTGCAATATTATAATTAGATATACAGAAAAGGAGAGGGCAGCAATGACTTCTTCCAAAGTAATATGTTGGATATCTCTGATCTCTTTCAGTCATCAAAAAGACAGTAAGCTACAATAAACAAATCAAAATTTGGAAAAGGAGCCACTGCCCTTGCTCATTTTCATGTCCAATTTTCCTCCCTTTGTCCTTTCTGTTGCTACTTCTGTATTTTTTCATTTGAAAATCGTGTCCTCAGCCCTTTCTGAAATTCAAGTCCAATTTTAGGTTACATTAGGAAAGGGGGAAGAAAAATGAAGAATCTTACCACTATATTGCATTGTAGCTCCCAAATATGAATCAACAATTGATCCAAATAGGCCAGCTGCTGCACCAAACACAATAATGGGCCATTGTGGAGCAGATATTTCCAGATCAGTCACAAAAATGAGTTGTGTTATGAAGTAGGCTATGCCTACTGCCATGCCCCCAAGCAAACTTGAGAGCAGGCCTACTAAAGTAATTGCTCCATTAGTACCTAAATCAAACAAAACAAAGCTGATTTAAAACCTTTTTTACAGACTTGCATTTGTTCAAATGTTTTACATGAAATCAAAACAGTTCATAGTGATCTTCTCCCCTTTTATCCACAAGACTCTGCTACTGCAGCTTTTATTTACAATTCCCAATATGCTGTTGAGAAGATTAACCTGAACCATTACAGCCTACTACTACTCTTTTTCTGTTGTTAGGAGGTGGGATAATAATAGAGATTTGCTCCAAAAAAACAGACTTTGAGGTGTGCATGTTACTAAAGTAATGTCTCTTTAACAAGAAGTATAGCAAGACATATTTCTCCAACATATTTAAAAAAAAAAGAAGAAAATCTGAAAAATGCTTAAAAAGGTTAAAAAAAATTCCCATCAATTTAAATCCTATCCAACAAGATCTGAAACTGATCAACATGCGAGCAAGACTCGAGAAAGACACACTGCTTTCAGGCAGCAATGACATCCACTGTGGAGAGAAGGTTTGACAGACATGAAGTTCACTTTCATACCCTTGGTAAGATGTTAAAGGAAATTATTTGGTTATGAAGTGAATTTTCTGTGTTGTCTGTATTGAATATATATATTCTACCAATTAAAATATTAAAGTCTGAAAAAATGAGTTGATAACATGTATTCTTTATATTATTAGCAACATAGACACCACTGTCAGAGATGAGAAGTGACAGTATTCAGAATGATTTTAGCTCTGTGAATGCTATGTTGGTGCATCTCACCAATGAGATGCAGAAGAAACACAACTAAGTATATTCCATTTCAGAGAATACAGTCCTGGTAACATTTTCTAATCTCAGATTTCTGATGTCTGTTTTTCTCAGTCTTTCTTGGAATTTTTCAAGTTGGAATTCAAAACAAATTAGCTAAATGTTAAGAACATGTAGAACGCCAACATCTTACCTACTGGAACCTGTTCCCAGGTTGTAATCAATCTTGGTTTGCTTTTACTCATAACACTACCAATCTCTGAAGCCCATGTATCACCAGCAGAGCATGCCAAAGCTCCCAACAGGGATAAGCACATCCATGATGCTGTGTATTCCTTTGAAAAGTCGATAGGAATTTCACCTGGTCCATTTTCTATCATATATAAGAGAGCCAGCTCAGTGGGAACACCACCATTACAGAATACTTGAACCCAATTCCTCTGTCCACCTGAAGTAATAAAAAGTAAATTTCAGTAATTTCAGGCAACAGAAATTGACAGGCAACAGCATGAGACAAAAGCAAAATATGCATATATAAACAGAAACTATATGGCGGTTTATTAAACAGAGGAGAAGCAAAACCAAAGTCACTTGGTAATGTTCACAGGGATAAAGGTGGAGGGGAGTCACAACAGTGTTCTGTACTCTGCATGTAGCATCTCATCTGACCCTTTGAAAGGAACAGCAGTATGCAGTATTTATTCTCCACAAGGGATCTGAAAGAATGACAGTATTTTGGCTTACCTTCTTTGTATTCTGAATCTATTTGCTTCTTTATATCTTTTTTCCATTTAGTAAGTTTTGAAGAAGTAACAAAAAATACAAACAAAGATGAGAAGAAACTGTAATTTGCAACTGTAAGGATAAATCCAACCACCAATCCTATGAAGAAAAAAAAAAGTATACAAAGTTCCTTCATGTAACAATCCTTGCTTTGCGAAGCAATTAAAAAACTTCAAAATACTTAATATGAAGAGTAGCTTCATGATACCTACAATAATCCTGTGGTAAGAGATTCTATTGCTGAATTGTTTGCATGATTTTTAAGACCTCCTTCTGCCACAAATTAATAACACAGTGCAAAAATAAAGGAGCAATAAAAAAAACTAAAACCAAAATCCAAAAGATCTATAACTGAAATTTAAGTACTTTGCCCGAAGAATATTATTACTTGTATATGGAGCAGATACACAGCTGTGGCTGTTTATCATCAATTTAGGTATCAAATCCCACATCCAAAGACTCTAAGAAAATTGCTCTAACCCTTCTCCATATCTCAGAATAAACTGCTTCTCCCTTCTGTTCTTCCTTTCCTTTTTCAGTTTCTGATTTTATGCCATCTTTTTATTTCTGTAATTTTTGTAACTACTTGAGCTCCTGGATATGGTTCATTTTTATGTCGCACTTCAAAAAGGAGGTCTCATTTCACTGGCCACTATGAGATTATAATTTTAAACGACCAAAAGAAAATTGGCTGCACTTAGGGCACATGCCAATAGAAACTGGATAGCAGAGCCCTTATATTAAGAGGTAAAAACAAAGAAGCGAAAAATAGGTTTTTTTATTTAGAAAATGCTTCCCTTAACTCACAGACAGAACAAGATTGGCTAAACAGGTGACATCGGAGGAAAAGATTGAGGCCCCGTTTCATTCCACTGAACATCAATTCAGACAATGTCACAAGACAAGGGTGAATCACCTCACCCAGAAATCTTGCATCAAATTTCAATAAAAACTACTGTACACTATGCTGGACTTTTTATCATGTGATCAAGAAAAACTTTGTTGAAATGTTCATTTGTTTGAAGTACAGATTTAATTTTCTTATTTTTGGCAGGCCAAAAAAATTCCTACAACCACTTCAATTACAGTAAGGAGAATCATGTCCTCTTAACTGCTTTCCCTCCAGGCAGGTAAGCTGCTGACATGGATCAGTTTTAGGGTATTTCTTTATCACTACCTCTGCTATTTCTTTAATTCTCTGTGAATCCATCTATATATTAAACCAAAACATGCGATTTAACTGCATACTGTAATGAAGTTTAAAAGACTCTTCGAGGTTTATATAAATCTAGTGACAATATTAATCAAATTAATTACTAACAGCAGCACAAAATTAACTTGCCTGTTTAAACAGGCATGAGAAAAAAACATCAGTATGAATTTAAGGTATTTACATTTACACTTTTATTATAATAGAACTAGGGAGCAAAGTCTTAAATTACAAACAATAAAAAGGACCTTAATTTAGTTTACTAAATGTTTAGCTTAGTAGTCTCAGAAAAAAGCATACCTCCCAATGCACCACTGTGATCAAGACTCTTCTTCTTAAAACCCTGTGTAGCAATAATTAGTGGGACCAAGACTGAAAAAAGCCAGCGCCATGGAGAAATGGGCCGTAAAGTACCTAATAAATCAAATAACAGGGTTACAGATGATCCTTATAAACCTTTTTAATACCCTTCCAGTA
This sequence comes from Acropternis orthonyx, assembly GCA_035583155.1. NCBI lineage: Eukaryota > Metazoa > Chordata > Aves > Passeriformes > Rhinocryptidae > Acropternis > Acropternis orthonyx. Next base: position 35,623,042 of record JAWWEU010000040.1, on the reverse strand, counting down.
TATACTTAAAGTCTGATCCTAATAGAGATTAAAACTTTTAACCTTCCAGAAGGATACTCTTATGAACAGAATACCAAAATATGTGCAATTATCTACTGAATTTTTCTATTCTGCTCTCAAAAGAAAAAGAAAATATATTGCATGGACTAAAATTAATTACCAAAAATTAGCAAAATGTGAAAAGAAACATGGTGATATTTTCCAAAAACTAACGCTCAAAATGTTAAGATCATCTGAAATCTGATTTGGATAGAACAGATAAGGTTTTAGGAAAAAAACTCAAACATACAGCTACAATAAGGAATGTTGAGTTCAGTTTCAGTTATGTATAAAATGAAAAGTCCAGTTAATAAAACATTAGCATTGCTCTCATATAAAGACAATGCAAAGCAACTGTAAGTAAATAAATTAGTGCAAGAGCACTAATTTAGCACTCATAACTGTAGGAACAAAGTAGTATTACTACTACTAGTAGTATTTTTTATGGAGTTTCAGAAAATATGTCAACAGTAAAGAAATTAACTACACTGTCTTTGGTCACCAATGCTTTTTAGCACTGTAACAGAAGGAAACTTAGTACAATATATTGAAAGATTTAACTTGTTTTTCTAGCCATTTCAAATAGCAATGTTTTTAGAAAAAAATCATTCTTGTTCATCAAAAGCTTTATTTAGCTCATGGCCATGAAAAGCAAACAACTTTCTCCATCCCCTTCTCCATCATCTGTGTTTTCTGGATTATTGCTAGGATGTGTCAAATATTGTCACCTTATTGCTGCTGCCACCAATTAGAATTTCAACACTATGTTAACAGAAGGATTGCTGGTACTTAGCTGACAGAAGGCTCCAGAAGTAGTTTCAAGTCTATGTGGAGAGAGGACATCAGCATGTATATAAGATACCTAATGGCTGTGTTCCTACAGCTTTAATATCACTACTTTATGCTTTTTAATTCTAGTTTGGAAAACTTAGCTATTCTGTTATATATTGAAGTACTTAGCTGAGCTACACTGATACTCTTCACTTTGTTTATTAGTCAAAAAGATTTAAATGAACTGAGCTTCCTGTGTCATGGCTACTCAAACACCTCGTTGTAGGTTATTGGTATTCTCACAGAGTCAAAGTTTGCAATATATTGCATGGTTTAAATCTACTAATTCCTTACTTACATATGAAAGCAATTACACCTAATCAAATCTTCTGTATTTAGAAAGCATACTGCTTTTTGGGAACCAAAGAGAAATAAATTATTTCAGGTCAAAAATGGCTCACCTGTTATCCTGCTCATTATACAGAAAAGAAAGCCAACTTAAAATGTTCTAAGTATTTAACTGGAAATTAGTCAAGGCCCAAACTTGTTCACAATGACTGCTTTTAATGATATTCTTCACTAACAATTTTTAAATTTCAATGCTTAAACCACCAAGACAAACTAGCTGAACAACTCTCAGACCAAAAAAACCCTGGTTTTCAAACCACAAATGGTTAACTTTTACAAGCAAAAGTAACTGAATAAAAAACCTCGCCAACTTATTTTCTCAAAATATCTACAGTGCCTTCTAAAAAGCTTTTTCCTGAGTTTCCAGTTAGTCGCCTGTGGTTAGTTATTCAAGTCACTGCAATCTGAATTTAAACAAGCTTGCAGAACTGGAAAATAATATCCTACTCAGCTGTTATAATTCCACACGATTCCATAAAGCACTAGTATACACAGTAACTTATCTTCTAAGGAGACAATTTATCATCAATGTCCTAAATGTAATTATTTTCACCTACAAGTCCAGAATGCTCACTAAAATAAAAGAAGTTAATAAAGAATTGGTTATTATCCAGTCAAAAGGTATGTTATTCTAGTAATAAAAGACTAAATAAATTACTGCCTTAGCAGCAAGATTCTTAGAGCCTTTAATATTTAGCATCTCATTTTGACTTTAAATTGGAAGACGAAAATTTCATTGCAAATTATGTTGAAAGTACATCTTGCAAAACACTGAAATTTAAAAGTCTGAAAAGAAATTACTCCTTAACACTAAAGTTTAAAAGTCTTCCATCTTTGTCGTCTTAAGAGACGAGAAAGCTATTGATTATATCCTGAGCAACACTATTTACTGTGACAGAATTTCACCACCAAAGGCCCAGAAAGATAATCCACTAGGTGAAAAGGCAAAGTACTGTGACCACTTTATGAAACATTAGCCTTATAGGTTATTCTTGACTTAAAGCTTTTAATAGCATGATTTCAAGTGAGCTTTTTTTTTTTAAATCCCGCAGACTTTTAAAAAGCAAAGCCAATAGTTAACGTAGGCTTTGAACTAAAAATCTTGAGAAGTTATTACATCTGCTATATAAGACATCACAAACCTTGCATTAAAGTAAGTCTCAATCTTATAGAAGAGCTGAACAGTGGTTTTCAAAAAGAACTTTTATGTTAGCAGTACCCTGACCTTCTCACACACAGACACACAAGCTCCTTGGTGCAAAAGCTAGACAAACATGCCCATGAAATCACAGTAAAACACTCACTGCAAGCACAAAGATTCACAAGATAAAACTTTCTGTGTACTGAAAAGCCCCAGTGCCACACGAGGTGAGCAAGGCAGTCTTGCAGAAAAGGGTTGACTCAAAAATTCAGAAGACCGACTGCCCATGAAGAGACCACCAGTGCTGTAGCCTGGTAGTGCTTATCACAAACCAAGGTGGCTCTTAGTGTAAACTCGAGTGTGAACAGTACCAGAACATGAAGGGGTTTCCTGTTGCTTGGCTAACAAACAGAATTTTCATCTTTTCAAGGACATTTTTAAGCTAATCCTTTTGTATTTCCTTGAAGAGGAAAAAAGTACTGGTCTTAAATTTGTCCTAAATGTAAGTAGTTAAGACTAAGATAGAACACATTCATTGGTTTATTGTGGATTCTTCGACACTCTCACTTTACCAACATTTTGGTTACTGTTTGGTGCTTAAGCATTATTATAAATTGTAAATTAATAAAAGTATGTCTGTAATATTTTTGTATTTATGTTAAGGACTGTGAATTTCATCATTTTTATCGGCTGAACCTAAAAAGCCCACTAACTACTATACACTTAATTCACTTCCTCAAGCTGAGGTCTTTACACAGTCTCAGGCAAATGAACAACAGAAGCTGTACGTCCTCCTTGTTCCATAATCATTCGCTACAAAAAGGAAGACTAGTCTGCAGGCCCCTCTGTTCTATTAGTCCCGATCCTGATTCACCTGATACCAGGTCTCTCCACTCTACACTGTCACTTCTCAACCACTTTAGACAGCAGGGACTGGAATAACCCAATTATCACAAAAACGCAGAGCTATACCTTTAGAGAGCAAACACACACAAGTGAAGTTGCGTATTTAAATCCAGCTGGGGTAGCTCTAAATGACAGGAGCAAAACCAGATTGTGAAACCTCCTTCTGTCTACCTTCTGCATATCTGGTATCTCACCACAAGCCAAAGTGTCCAAACAACACAGATTTAATGCTGTGCCAGAACTAATATTCCATCCTAAAACCTGAAGCACTGAAAAACACTGAGCAAAGACACCCAACCACCACTGCAAAAGTCAACTTACACTGGTGGTATTTTTATTCATCTTCTGGATCCACGGTGACACTAGGCAGTCAATGGTGTTCATTCTGCATCCCTAAGCACTTTCAGGAACACTGCAATGACACTGGAGCTCTTCCTGCATCAAATTGGCTGAAGTCTTAACCTCAGTCAATTTAACCTCTTAACCTATCCTGGAAAAGCAGTTAAACTCTTCTAGGCTTGAACTAATACTGAAGGCAGGCTTTTGCACACTGCTGCAACAAAGGTGCTAGAGCCAACACGAGAGGCCACAAAGAGCACTTGTGTCCCTGCAACTGCCTACAATAAGCCTGGGCTGCCTGAACAGAACGGTGAGCTGACAGTGCGAACCCATGTCAGCCACTCCATGTACACATCCCTGTTTTCTTATACCATTTCCCCAGTCTCTCTGTTCCTTGACAGGAATTCTTCCTGCACTCCCTGTTCTGCACGTTGCTGCATGTGCATTCCTAAAACAGTTTTTGAAGGGTGGCGCACTCCTCCCATGCTGTCACATACCCTCCCTCATACAGAAAGACGTCTGTCAGCTCGCTCTTTCTTTTTGCTTCTGCGTTTTTATTTGCTTTCTTCTGGGGAAAAGAAATCACAAAGGATACCATCATTTTAAATTCTATAGTATCCCGGGGCAGAGCTGCAGGTAAGTGGCTGTCAACACCTTCGAAACCACCATCAGCTACCGTTAGGGGTGAGATTTTCAGTTCTACCGATGAAGGAAGGGGCTGTGCACCCCCCTCATTTTTTGTGTCAATCCTGCAGAGGCGGGTTCGCCCCAGCCGTGCCACGCCGGCCTCTCTCCGGCCTTTGGACTCACCGTAGTACGTACTTGCAGTCATGGACACGATCCAGAACGCCAGAGAAATACAAATGAGCAGGTTCAGGATAACCATGTTCGCCATCATCTTGAGGTACTCTCTGAAGAAATCCTCCTGGTAACAGGGCATGGGAAGCCAGAGGGAGAACACCTGGCGGGAAAGCACAAGGCGCAGCGCATCAGCGATACCGCTACCACCGCCCCCATCGCCGCCACGGCCGGGCCTGGCCCGCGGGGCGCTGCCGGGAGGTACCGGGGCGCTCATGGGGAGGCTGCTGCGGCCACTCCGCGGCTCGGGGCCGGGGCCGGCCGCGCTGGGCGGCCGGAAGCGCTCGCACCGCCCGGCTCCCTCACTGACCTGCTCCCCGGGCCGCTGCCGGCGCCCGCGCCCGCGCCCCCCCCCAACCCCCCCCCCCCCCCCCCCCCCGGCGCCGCCACCATCCCACCCCGCGCCCGCCCCGCGCATGCGCCGCCCGCCGCCTTAGCCTCAGCCGCGGCAGGGCCCGAGCCCGCGGGCGGTACCGCCTCACTGAACAGATAACGCAGCTATACGTCCTGTTAGCGAGATAAAACCACGAGTGACAGCCTTGAGGAAAACATGACATCTGTTGAAAATTAGTGGTAACAATGAGTATCTGGATGAAGTTGTAGACTTGTTAGTACACTGCGAAGTTCATTAACACCAGAAGGAAGAGTCTTGAAGCGTTTCCTAAAGTTGGCTTGGGATGAAAACATGCCGAACCTGCCTGATGGCTTTTCTTGGAACAAGCCAGAGTTACTCTCGGAGCACTCAAGTTGTAAATAAGCTGACATTAGTTACGGGAACACATCAGAGGCTTTGTCAAAGCATAGAAAGAGGTAAACCCACAACTTTTCAAAAACCCATCGTTTTGAGACAGCAGCCTCACAATACACAAGAAATAAGAAATAAATGAAATAATCAAGACCTTAGGCATCACAGAAGATGATGTTCAATGTTCAGTGGAAGGCAGACCAAAACCTTCAAGTTTATGAACAGTGGTGTTTCTCACAGTACAGATGAGTCACCTCATGAACCTCAGGTGCCTTTCTTGTTCATGGACTTGCAGCAGTAGCAGAATAAAATATTTAAGTATTCAGTGAGAGGCAGAGTAATAGGAAAAAGGAAAGCCTAAGATATTTTATGTACAACAGGAATAGTTTTTAAACTAGAAAATTCAAGTGAATAATCTTAACAGTTGGTAATTTTCCTGCTGAATTTAAGATTTCTGGCTTGTTGGCACCCATTTATCTTTGAGGTATGTTCTGTTATTTTTCAGTAGCATCTGGAGTAGGTTTCTAACAGGATATGTGCACGGTCCAGGTTGTGGATTCTTCTACAACAGAAACTTCAATACATTTTTGTGTTGTTAAAGAAATACTCAGCTATCACTCAGAGCTTCTTCTTCAGACGTTGTCTAAACAAAGGACCATATTCTGTGAAGATTTACAGATACCTGGTTTTAGCTGAAGACAGTAGGCCTATTCCAAAGGTAAAAGTTAACACCTTGGTGTTTACAATGCATTTTCTCCAGGCAATTAGAACTAAAATTTGGAACAGGAGCCTTAGACAAGGCTTTATCTTATTTTCTGCTGTATTTATTGATAACAAAGACCGGTAACACCCAAATTTTATCTGAACTAGAGATTCCTAAAACAATTATACTAACGTAGCAGGACTGACTTTTGATATATACAGTCTTCCTTCTTACTTCCCAAATTTTTATTAAACCTCCATTTGAGCTTTGAATTTGAGATATAAGAATCAGGGACTCAATAGCTGAGCTGCTTTGTAAGAACAGGACACTTTCCAGAGCGTAACACTGTCATAACATTGCTTAGATGCTCCTGCCAAAATCCAAGTACCTGAAATTTTCAACCAGAACAAGATCAACTGTACTTATTAATCTGCTGGCTGAACAAGCAGCTGCTTGTTCAGGTGTAACTAACTCCCACAAACTTATTCACTCAAACACACCCTTTTATTTAATTTATTGCTTACTTTTTGTGTTCTAAACTGTATTGGACTGATACTGGAATTTATGGTGGAGAAACAAAGGTTCCTGCAGGAATCCTACAGCCCTGGTTGTTATCTGTACAAGTGCGGGGCCATGATTAATGATAACACACAAGCTGGTGTGAAAATTGGACAGGTTTGTGGAGTTCCAAAGGACCCTTCAGCTTCCCTCATAGATCCCATACCCATGGGAAGTAGCACTTGGCGCTGATTTAGGGAAATGCCAGACTATTGCACTGGCTCCTTCACAGACTTGGCATCTTGGTTAAAAGCCAAAAGTGCGGCTGCTGCTGGGGTTTACCTGAGTGAGAAAAGTGAGTACTGCTCTCCACACCTGGTGTAAGAAAGGAAATTAAATGGTCACAAAATCTGTAACAACCATAACATGAATAATGTTGGCTTTGACTCCTTTTTCAGCTGAGTCTTTTGTTAAATGTGACTTCATACATCCCTCTTCCAGTGTTTTTGATTGCCATCAAATTTACCTGCAGTAGCTGGGTACACATTAATGTTAAAAGTAGATTAGAAAACCAAAAAGAAAGGAACTCAAAGTTAGACTTCTTTCTATATTTAGAAACTGAAAGAAGTACCTGTGGTTTTGAAAGTAATGCCTACAGCAGCTACTGTAATTGGCCCAAATACTGTGTTTAAAGTCATTATTATTATCATCATCATCAACAACAACAACATCACAACACTTTTAATAGACAAAAGATGGGGCTTTTAAAAATTTAAATGGCCATCTAGATGCTTGCAATAATGTGAATTCAGAATTAATGTATATAAACAGCCATCCCAAATCAGTAAGAAGAGTATTATGTATATTTAATACATGCAATACATACAGTTTATAATCAATTTTTGCTTATAAAAAACCCCACATTCCTCATTCACACCTTATAATATTGATAAGTTGGAGAACTAAAAAAATGGCAAGTAACAGTTTCTTGACACAAATAGACCTGAAAGCTTTTCCTCACACTTTCCCCTACAAATCCATACTTGGAATAATAAAAATCTGTGAAATTAAATTTAAAAAAAAATTGTCATAGCTATAAGCTGCTCAGTATTTAGAAGAAGAGTTTCTTCTTACCTTTTACATAAATGTATAGGATGCAAAGCATGACAAGCACAGTGTAGAAGTAAAAATGAATATGACTTAATAGGAGACAGGAATGTGAGATGACTAAAGGCAGAATGACAAAATGAAGATAATAACATATTACTGTACAGAGCATGCTAATCACCATTTTACATTAATTCTTTTCCCAGGAATACATTAGAATTTAGTAGATTTGCCATAATACGGCATAACATTTCCAAGTTTTCATGAAGATATGAAGTTTAGAAATAGACTTTCTGGTTTTGGTTTGGTTTGGTTTTTAACCTCTAAGGCAGTACTTTCCATTTCTCTTCACTGCTTAAAACATTATTCATATTTGTGCTTGATAGAATGCAATGTTAATGATATAGATTGAAAGGGAAATACTAATTTAAACATCTTTTTTCTCCATTGTTAGACTTTTCTCTTCAACTGATTGAAGACAAAATACTGTTAAATACATGACACAAAAATCTGTAAATATTGTTAACATTGTACTAAGTATAGCTGTTTGAAATGGCCTTGAATAATATTCACACTCATAGAAAAGACAAAATATTAAGACTATAAAATTTTATGCTGATAATGTCATTAGATAGTTACAGAAAACAGAAGGGGAAAAGTAATACTGCAGATAAATATTCGCCTTAAGTAGAGCATTCATAATTAATAGTAGGCTGTGAAAATACCAACCAAATTGCAAACAGTAATTTTCATAACAGAGGAGTTGCTATACAGATGAATTCATAACATTTTTGAGGCAGTCAAAAATGGCAGTAATCAGCAGTATAGGGAAACTATTCATAGCAGGGTTTGTGGGCTATAAAGCAGCAAATGAAGAGTAAATATACAACTGCCTCACCAAAAAAAGAACAGAACACAGAATGAAACTTTAAATATTAAACTTATTAAATATGTGTGGTTAGGCTTTAGCTTTGTGTCAAATCAGTTTATCCAAGGACAATGACACCAATTAAATTTATTCATAGTAGCTTAAAATGTTTTGACATTTTGAGAGTGTCCAAAGTATTACTTTGCCTTTCAAAATTGATTCAGTATTTCAATGGGCATACCAGATTTTTAAAAAAGGATGTTATGATTTTATTTCAAGTTAAGCATTTTGTACAGTGTGTTATAACATTATTGTCATACCAAATCCAAAACACAACAGCATACCAGCTACTAAGAAGAAAACTAGTTCCATACCACAGAAACCCAGGCCTATTCCATTTATTTCAGTTCCTTTGATGAAATGAAATGAATTCTGTACTCTTTTCTCTTTGAGATTCTGGGATACTTTCAGAGATAGAAGTCCATTCCTTCTGGTCTCTCATTTTCTCAGTTGGAAATACTTCATGATGGCATTATATACCCTGAGACTGCCCAGGATAGTTTTCTGATGAGGGAAGATTGTCCTTTTTTTGGTCATTTACTACACATGACCTACCTTTTTTACTATGTGTTTACACTGTATTTTTCTACTTCAGCAAGAAAATTGGGAAAGGACCAGTATATTGAAAGCAGTGCGTGTTCTGGCTTCTCATATCTCTAGTATATTTTCACTTTACACAGGAGGGAAGTTAAAGAGATTGATCAAGAATGTAAATAAGGTAATTAAAATAAAAAGATTCAGCAATTCAGTAATGGAGAAGAGTAACAGTAAGGTAAGGTAAGGCAGGTAAAGATCTGAAAGGACTACGCACAAGGAATCTTCAGTCATAGGCTTGCCAAGATGGTAAAGAGACTTTAAACTAAAGTTGCTGGGACAGGGGAACTTCCATCCATCCCACTCCTTCCAGTTTGATGTCAGTGCCAGGAAGAGATGCCCAGAGCCTGGAGAAAGATCATAGGTCATCATGAGAACACCTGAAGAGCATCACAAATTTTCAACCACTCCACGCAGAGAGCTGGCTTCATTGAGGGGTCCAGCATAAGTAGCTTCATGCAAATGCTCACAGCATGAGGAATAAACAAGAGGAATTAGAGACGTGCCCTTGCCTGCAGGGCTACAATCTTACTGGAACCATGGAGATATGGTGGGAATGTTCCTATGACTGGAGTGTTGGAATGGAAGGATATAGACTCTATAGGAAGGACAAATAAGGGAGATGAGGAGGTGGTGGTGTTGCCCTCTATGTCAGTGACCGGTTGGAGTGCATGAACCTCTACCTGCGCATGGATGAGGACGTGACTGAGAGCTTATGGGTCAGGATTAAAGGGAGGGCAAGGACAGATGACATTACAGTCAGGGTCTGCTACAGGCCGTCTGACCAGGAAGACTGAGCAGATGGATGTCTTCATAGACAGGTAGGAGTGACTTCATGTTCATGGGTGACTTCAACCATACCAGTATCACCTGGAATGACATCACAGCAGGACATAAGCAATACAAGAAGTTCCTGAAGTGTGTTGATGATAACTTCCTTCTCCAGGTGGTAAGAGGAGCCACCAAAGAGAGGTGCTTTGCTGGACTTTGTTCTCACAAAGAGGGAGGGGCTGATGGAGCATGTGAAGCTCAAGGGAAGCCTTGGCTGCAGTGACCACAAAATGGTGGTGTTCAAGATCCTTAGGGCTGTGAGGAGGGCACACTGCTCTGGACTTCAGAAGCAGACTTGGCCTCTTCAGGGATCTGCTTGGCAGAGTACCACTGACTGCCATCAAAGCTGCATCTTGGCTCTATAGCATGTATTAGGTGGAGCATAGCCTATGCTGACAGAATAATAGCTATGCAAGGGAACAGGATTGGCTGGCTTTTAAGATTTAGATAACTTCTAAATTATTCAGAATTGCTAAGTTGCATACATTTTTATCTTCTGAAAGCACATATCTGTGGGAAATGGACTAAGCTATGAAGGATGGAAAAACCTTCTCTACAACCGGAATCATCACTGCTGAAATTCTATCAAGGACCAAAGAAGCAGAGAGGCTGCTCGCTTCTCATGTTACACTGTAGCAAAACCCCTCCCTTGGGTTCTGCCATCCCGCCCTCGGGGCAGTGACATCATGGCTTGCTGGAACACTGCCAGGTTGCACTGCCCTTACAACCAGCTCCGCCCCTGTCCTTATCCTATTGATCATCCCATCCGTCCCTCTCCATTCCTCCCCCAATCCCTGTATCCCATCGGGTCTGGATCCTCCCCCTCTCCCATTGGCTACCC
>JAWWEU010000040.1:35601842-35612206 GCA_035583155.1 Acropternis orthonyx | reverse complement strand
GGGTTTATAAGCCCGAGCTGTTTGATTAAAGCCCTCTCTGTTCCTGCCCACCTCACGGCTCTTTGTGTGTCTCTGCTGTATCAAGGGGCTACAAATCGGCCCCAGGAGTGTGGGTGGGAGGAGGGGGCATCCCCTCAAACCTGACACATATCCTTCCACATCTGCCTTAATTCACATGGGTGTAACTTGTCATACATAATGATTCAAATCAGTAGGTTGACCTGTTTAGGCAGACTGAGAAGAAGTGATGGAACAATGCAATGCACATACATATTTTTTCACATAGATTATAGTTATGCTTTAGGATCTTATGGTTTAAGTTCAGCTGGCAATTAAGAATCACACAGCTGCTTGCTTACCACCCTCCACCCCGGTGGAATGTGGAGGAGAATCCAAAGCAAAACTTTTGGGGTTGAAATAAGCACAGTTTAATAATTGAAATAAAGTAAATTATATTATTAATAATAATAAAAAGTAAAAACAAGTTATGCACAATACAGTTGCTCACCACCCACTGACCAATGCTAGACCTGATCCCTGAACCTTGACTGCCCCCCCCTCCAGGTCACTCCCCCAGTTTATACACAGGGCACGATGGTGTGGAGTACTCCTTTGGCCAGTTCAGCCTTTGGCCTGACCCGGCTATGGTCCCTGCCAGGTGTTTTTTGTTGCATACCTTCTCACTGGCAGAGCATGAGACACAAAACAATCCTTGGACAAACAACTTAGGAACAACCAAAACATCAGTGTGTTATCAAGGTCATTCTCATACCGAATCCAAAACACAGCACTGTACCAGCTGCTGAGAATTAACTCTATCCCAGCCTAAACCAGGACAGATCTTCACCAAAAGAATTATGTCACACTACCTTTAGGGTCTTAGCAGACTATTCTGGTAAATACTGCTAAGATTTAGGATTACTAACTTCTCCTGTCTTTAAAATAGTTTGTAAGAAATACTGGGACACAAAGGGGCCACCAAAGCTAAATCTAGATATGGAATAAAGTCATAATAAAAAATATTGCCTCCAGGTTATTAGTGACCAAGTTTGGATTCTTACAGGCTTGTTAAGCTTTTTTTTTCCTTTGATTTTTTTTCTTTTATCTTCTTGTCAACAAGATCAAATGTAATGAGCTCAAAAAGAGGGAATTTTGGCTGCAGACATGGCCATTTTATCAATGACAGGGAAATCCCTGGACATGTAGAAGACCGTTGTTTACCAGTCTTTACTTGTTTGAACTAAGCAGAACAAGGATTGAAATTGGGTTTACTATTTTTAAGTGAATACTCCAACCAGGAGACTAATGGCTTTTCTAAGGGATGTCCATATTACAAGAGTTTTGTTCATGTTCTGTTCTGACTTTAGGAGCTTTCCAAAAAGTCAGTCAAAACTGATATATTTTGATATTAGCTCAGCAGCACTTCCCCAAAGGGAAGTGTAATATTGTAATATTCCTAAACATTTCTTCCTGATAGAGAAACCATACCAGTAGGCTATCAAGTCCAATTATTTGTGAATTTATATTTCATTGTAGAGTCTCAAAAAGTAGACCAGCCTGTAAGCCACTGGATGATGAAGAGTAATGGAAACATGACTCATTTCAAATCTCCTTAACAGGATGTCAGACTGTGCTTTCCTTGAGCAGTGGCTCAAGTACCAAAATGCTGTGTCTATGTGAATAGTGTTTAACTGAGACTTTTCAAGCAGTTGCTCATCATGTCTTTGTCTGCATCTGAAATAAAACAGCACTGAACTACACAATGGCTGTTTGAAGGGTAAACTCTGCCAGTGTAATCAATGGGTGATACTGTTTCACCTGCTGAGTCTCCAGTCACGTTATGACTGTATCTCTGCTCATTCCCTTTTCTCAACATTTTTTTCCAGCTGCTCTAAGCTGTAGTGACTCAAGTTCTCTGCCTTTCCCATGTGAAGAGGATGGGATGCTTTTGTAACAAAACAGACTCACCAACGGATTCTGGCATAAACCCTTTTTGGCTGTACAATGCTGCAATGCCATGCAAGTCAGGGAAGATATGGTGATGCTATGTGCAGTCTGACCCAAAAACTCAAGGTAGATGATGATAACACCATCAAACAGATGAATGAAAATATCTGATAAATACTGGTAGGCTCCTACTAGTTCTGATGGGAGAAATACAGTAATCATCACTTCAGCCATTATTGAATGTAGTCTTAATTTGTTTGTTTCAGTTAAGATTAGAGGCACAATAGAGGTTACTGCATATGTATTTACTTCAGTTCTGACTAGGGAAGTATAGAAAAATAGCTGTCACAACTCTTTTCTGCAGTTATGTTTCTTCGTTTAAATTTATAATCCAGTATATAACATCTATTGAAGCATGCAAAATGTTTCTTAAATCAACTTCAGCTTTATTTTACTTTTTTATGTTACTAAAAGCATGGCATAGTTGAAAGTGAAGTATCAAAAGTACTGTGAATTTTAAACTGAATAAAGGTGCTATGAGTGTTACATTACAGCTGGATGTTTTATACAGCTGAGAGGCAGAATCATCAACTAGGAAGGCACAGCTTAACTACTGAGGGTATTCTGTCTCTCTGAATTAGCAACATGTACATTGTGTTCCAATAGCAGTTCAATCATAAAAGGTTAAAAAAACTTCACGAATGGGCAAAGTTTAGGGAAGGAAAGTAATATTGGTAAACACCTTATTCCAGACCACATGGGAAACTTAATAAAGAACAACATAAAACCAGGTGATCTACAGGGGTTTTTATACACAATGAAACATTATATTAAACATTTCATTAAACATTTGTAAAAGTTCCTGTGAGCCCCAAGCAGAGTCTCTGGATCTTGTAATAAAATAATTTATAGAATCACAGAACCACAGACTATGCTGAGTTGGAAGGGACCCACAAGGATTATCGAGTCCAACTCTTAATCCTGCAGAGGATAAAATCATCCTTCAATGGTTGCCTGCATAACTACCAAAGAAGCTCTAAGGAAAGTTCACGAAGGAATTACCCATTGGGGCGTGTAAGCAAATTTAAATCCACAGCACAGTGAGACCTGCCGTATTTGATACAATGTAGAAGCCCTGCAGTGATTTGGTCTCAGGCCACAGAAGGCCCTACACATTAGCAGTAGCCTGTTAAAAACTACTACAGACAGAAGTGGTGTCTTGTGTTTGTGAAAAGAATTATTTTTCTTACCTACATTGTAGCATTATGATGAAAATTTATAATCTAAATAAAAAGCCGTAATTCTTAGATTTACTGTAGATTGTAAATTTATACTTGTAAGGTTGTATCTGAAAAAATTACATGTTGCATAGTACCTGGGTAGATATTCAGTGTTTTGTTAAACAAGATAAACAGTATTTCCTTGGAGAGATGTATATTAGAGTATAACACACTTGCTAAGTGCAATACAGATTTAGCTACCTTTTGCAGACAGACAAAAGGAGCAAGTTCTCTGTGACCAATAAACTGGATTTTGGGAGATTTGCTTTTTAATAAAGAACAATTTTTGTATCATTAAATACTTACTAAATTAATACATTTACTCATGCAAATACAATACTTTGATTTTGGCAATACAGAATTTTGGTCCTCGTTCTCCCAGGACAAATACCTGCACATCTAACTTCAAACATTGCTAAAGAACTGAACACTTTTTCACTTTAGCAACTGAATAGTTAAGTATGAAATGTGAAGACATCCTCGGAAAATAAAACTACAGAGTAAGGAAGGAAAATTTTACCTAAAAGAGGTGGCTATAACAATGTGAGCTCAAAAGTCAAGCAGACATATCCCTTACCTTTCTGTGTTCAGTCCAGATCAGCAGAACTGGTGCAGAAGTATTTCAAAAGTATGACAAGTTTAAGTCCTATGACAAAGAATTTCAAATTCCCAATGTTTTCAGCAATTAAAGTTTCTCATCAGAAAGAATATTTCACTGCCTATTCTGCTGTTTTGCCATGACAGTTTATTCCCATTCTTTCAGTTGACAAGTGAAGCCACGGAAAATCATTCTGTCATGAAGCAGATTAAAAATGGAGAAATCAAGACGCTAACAAACAGGGTGGAGCCCGATCCACTTTTGTCTTGCCAAAACAATCTCAATTAAAGATTTATTTTCTTGTTCTCCTGACTTTAGAGATCCACCCAGTGTCATAAATGGGTATTGAAGCACCAGAACACCCTGTTGCTGTACATAACACTAAGGCAGCCCCACTCTTTAAATTTCTGAAAAACAATTTTTGACTAGCTGTTGGGGGCTAGGGGGGAGAAAGCAATCTTAATCTGTGAAAGGAATCTTCATTTATTCCCTATCATGGTCATAACAAACATAAACAAAACTTGGTGCTCTACTTTTCCAGATAAATGACATCCTTCAGCTCTGGGAAATCAAGGACATCACTTTAACAACACGAGGCTTTCTCCCAGCTGCCAAGTCTTGCTACATTTGTTGTATTTTCTTGATAACATTGACTGTGGGTAATATGGATGCAGAAATGAGAATTACTTGGATTCAAACAAAACCTGCCCAGAAGAAATCTAAAGAAGTAATAAAAAGAGCATTTTTAATATCAATGATTATTTTAGCAGAATGGATCATGATTTTTTAAAATATATTTTGCAGTCTTCTGTCTTGAGACTTCACCAGCCTCCTTCTATGTTTATTATTTGAGACTTTCACCTGTATATCTGTTCAACTACCTGGAATTCATCTTATATATTTAATTTCTCTTATGTCAGCCACTGATTTAACCATAAGCCTTAGACATGCTGGAGCTGTTCTAGTCCTTGTGAGCAAAGTACTTGCATTAAAAACACCCTTTTTTTCCTTCCTTTTTTCCCCCCCCCCCCTAAAGATTCAAACCTGGAAGAACTTTTGTCAAAGGCTTTGAAAATGAGAAACTCAAGAATTCTTCCAGAGTCAGTGCTGCCACATGGACAGCTTCTGACTTTGTTACTTTTTTACCTAAAAACTGATCTTACAGTTCCACTAGAAAATGCTCACATCCAAAATACAACTAAGTAATGAAAAGTTCTCTGTGCAATAAGCAGGCCACTAGTAGTTGCTGGCTGACATAAGGTACTGAAACTTTTGCAGAAATGTCTCATGGCATGATGTTCAAGGACTTATTGTCTTAGGACACTTGTATATGTAAAAGTTAAGTTGAGCCTATCAAGTCACTGTCCTCCTATTAATTAATACAAGGAGATTCCTGCAATGTGTCCTCCACCTCTGAAGTCAATTTACATTAGGGAAACTGAAACAACCAGTAAAGCAATTTTTCTTTCTCCGTTAACTGAGAGAAGACTTTGATGATAAATTTATGCTGCTAAATAAAAAAAATAAATAACAGCTGGATGCAGATGAAGCACTGACCTCTCAGTAACTGACAGAGCTTAATTATAAACTTCATTTCCAGATGTTTTTTGGCTGCTTCAGGGAGATGTTTCCAGGAAGTCCACAGAGAGTGGGCTAGTCCTAAGCACCAGTTGGCCTTGAGGGATTGGATCTAAGCCCACTTACTTGGCAGCACAGCCAAAGTCAAATATTCTTCTACAGAAACAGATTCTTACAGATGGGTCCTGTCCCCACAGGGCATCCATAGAATCATAGAATGGTTTGCGTTGGAAGGGACTTTAAAGATCATCTACTCCAACTCCCCCACCACAGGCAGGGACACCTTCCACAAAACCAGGTTAACCAGAGCCTCAAGGTCAGCATGGCCTTGGACACTGCCAGGGATGAGACATCCACAACTACTCTGGGCAACATGTTCCAGTGCCTTGCCACACTCATAGCAAAGCATTTCTTTCTAGTATCCAGCCTAAACCTACCTTTTTTCCTCTTAAAGCCATTCCCAGTTGTCCTGTCACTACAGGCCTGTGTAAAAAGCCCCTCTCCAGCTCTTGTCAGCCCCCTTTAGGTACTGGAAGGTGCTATAAGGCCTCCCTGGACCCTTCTCTTCTCCAGGCTGAACAACCCGAACTCTCTCAGCCAGTCTCCATCGGAGAGGTGCTCTAGCTCTATGATCCAGCTTCAGGGTGTCTGTACTTCCACCGAAGGTGTGAAAGCTTATTATTGCCAACCATGTCTCCAGTACAAATTGCAGAACTTGCTGTCCTGACTCACACCTCCGTACTTGCACAAGAGCCATCGGTTTTCCTTAGCTCTCTGTGTTATGCTGGTTCCTGATATGCCTTTGGGGCTATGCATAGCTGTGGGTAACTTTGAAAACAATTCAGCTTCTTAACATCCCTTGGCACATTTATGAAAGTGCCTTGCTGCTATATTGTGAAGGTCTTCTGCAAGCATTACTATTACCTGCTCTTCTAGCAACAGTAAAATGCTAGACTTGTGTTTTCTTTATGATGATACCACACGAGAAAATGCAATCAGCCAGCAAGGACAGTGGGCCTTCCTGGCTGCAACACTCCTGAATATGCGCTCATCAACCTTTCCACAGAGCAGTCACTGCTTACTTCTCTTTCAGGACTGTCTGTTTTACAGGACCCCACCCCGGGAGATGAAAACACGAGGGCTGCTAGATGCACCTTGATTCCTTATGGCCCTCCCCAGATAGTCACCTTGTTGCACCTCAGGTTCTCCTCCCTTATCTTGCTGGTGTGGCCCACTGGGTGAGGTTATTGTAGCAGTGTAATAAGCTTGGTTTGCCCCAAATTTTCTGTAAGAGCAAAACAGTACTGCAGCACTTGTCCAATTTATTTGGCCCATAAAAAGAGATGAAGGGTCAAAACCAAAGCTGCAGCACACCCAGGCCCATGGGTTTACTTTGTAAATTTGCAAGGGGATTTTATGCAGATGCCCAAATGCTGTAACTACAAATACACTTCTGTAATCATAAACACTTTCTCAGGATGGGTAGAGGTCTGCTCATGTAGAAACACAGATGCTACTACTGTCACCAAGAAACTTTTGAGAGAATACATAATTTTGATTCCATACAGTGGAATACTCCTGGTATCACACAGTGATCAGGGGACTCAAGTCACAGGACAAGTTGTCCAGCGTTTCTCTAAAGCCCTACAAATCCAACAGTATTTACACTTTGGAGCTCTTGAAAGAAAGAAATCTGTTTAAGAAATATACTGGCTAAAATTTATGAAGAAACTGGCCTAATAGGGCTGAATGCTTTTCCTTTGGCCCTATAATACATCAAGATCACTGTGAATAAAAATACACGCTATGTCCATATGAATTTGTATTGGGTAAACCCAGAAGGTTACTACTGCATACTCCACCTAAGCCACCACATAGATCCAAGCTACAGGTGACTGATGAGGTGACATTGAATTACTGCAGGGCTTTAATACTGGGAAGATTATTCACTCACAAGCAAAAAAAAGCAAAAAAAAGTCCTTGCAGAACTTGCCTCTCAATGTGCCACTGTTGGGGACCATAGACCTGAGTCTACACTGAGGTGCCACACAGATGACTCAAGATAGACAGATGGAATCCATAAAGATGCTCCATCCTCAAATAATCTATTAAAATAGCTTTCTTCAGTTGGCCTACCATTATGCTAAAGACTTACATGTTTCAAAATGTTGGGTGTGTTCCCATATCCCTTTTCACTCTACTGAAGGTGTCATCATGCTTCTCATAGCATATAATTTGTCAGTAAACAACAAATTTGGAATCCCCTGAGGACAGAAATTGCTTGTCCAAGGTCATCTTCACTGACAACAAATGGGAACTGATCCAAATTGATCCAATACAGATATGCATGAAGCTCCAACTCCTACCCACCTGGGATTAGTTGCACCTAGGAACACTTGTTACTCCAAAGCAAATGCAACGTGCCACCTGGGACAGAGTAATTCTCAAAACTGCAGGACATGATAGGATATTGCTTCTGTATGTTTCTAAAGTTTTTTTAACAAAAAGAATGGTACTGTACCTTTCATACATAGATGACAATGCTACAGTACAATTTCATCCTCCTCATGAGAAAAAGCCCCAAAACAGTCACATGAAATTAATGTGAATTTAAAGTGTATTTCTCCAGTCTTTCACCTTTCAACATTCTGCATGGAACCAAACCCACTGCATTATTTACCTGTCAAACAGAATAATAACAATTGCTTATATTATTTTAAATCATGGTAATTTGAGCTTTTAGTTTAGATTTTACATTTTAAGGAATATTTGAAGTATTTAAAAAGCATTGAGGAAAAAACATGACAATATCAAAATAATGGAAAGTGTTGCACTTAATGTATCTATGTACTTTCATACCTATCTAAGTGTAAAAAATTACCACAGACATTTGATCTGTTAAATATCTCTAACTTGGCTGTAGCACCCACACACTATAAATAACTATAATCAACCATGTACACAACTTGAAGAATTAAGGAACATCAACCATCCCATCAAAGGGCAAAAAAAGCATTACACACTCACCACAGTCTTTGGGGTTAACCTTGGGCTAGGTGTCCAATACAAGTACAAACTCAACTTACAATGCAAGCTCAACAGAAAAAGCCTGCAGTCTTCTTTACCTTAAAGAGGGCACTAGTCTATGGTTCAGTTTCTGACCTTGCTTGTTTACTTGTCCTCAACATGCCATTCACTTCTAGGAGTCCTTACTGAAAGGCTTGTGTAGAGTCTGAAGTACCAACGTAGGATCCTCAGCTGAAAACCCTTGGGGATAAAGGAAAGGAAACTGCCATTCTTTTTAGCAACATCTAATAGGAGGAAGTTAATTGCTACTTGAGTGTGTTCCTTATGAAGTTACCTACAGTGATTATTTTATGTTCCTAAAAATAAAGTCTCTTCCAAAAGAAAAAAAGCTTATTGTATGCACTTCAGGAAAGACAGAACTCTCAGAACCAGCTCTTTCATCAGACTATTAATACCTGATGTGAAAACCTAAAATCACATTCAACATCTTCCAGATTTTAAAATAGCCTACTTTAGTAACTAATAGGTACTGAATAATTGAATAGTCATAAAAAGGAGATTTTTCTTATCACTGAGTGCATGTCTGAGCATATCAGTGTGACTGATTCATATTTTAGCATTAACTCACCGTAAATACCAAAGTAAAGATTACAGACTACTCTTTTATTTGAAAAGCTTGTATAAATAGTCTTCTTCAAAATATCTCATTTTAATCTCCTGTCTCATATAAATACCACATATTTATACCTTGTACTTTTAACTCATCCAAGGGAATATTCCTTAAGGCATGTAATATAATTTGCTCAGATATATCTCTTGATGAAATATTATTTGATTTTCAGCATCTCATGAGGCAACTCTATCATTTATTGTGCCTCCAGTTTGAATGTGATTCTTTTTTTCAGACTTGCTGTCTCCTCTAATTTTTACTTCTTTTTACTTTTGTAAGTCTTTTGAAGACAATTAACTGTGCTCAGTAAGAACTTGTTTACACTTAATGTTTATTTTGAAGGTGTATGTTCCTTCTTTGATGGAAACTGCGTTTGAGTTTGGAAGATTTTTGTTAAAAAAAAAAAAGGTTCAAAAAAAATCCAGAAGAACTGAGTTAAGAAACAGAACAACAAAATTATATGAAATCAAGCAACTACCATAGTGTCAAATTATGGATTAAATGAACTTTGTGTCAGCTGGCACAGGCAGAACACAGGAAGAAATGTGAAGAACACATTTATTTTTGTTACCTCCCCAACTGGGGGATTGCCCCTGAACCTATGACTGCAATTGACACTTGCAAAGCAGGAAAAACAAAACCAATCATACAACTAGCTTCAGCCAAACATTACAGTACTAAGGGATACTGAATGGCTTATATTCTGAAATGTGGCCCAGTCCTTATAACTCAGATTGTTCTTCTCTAAAAACAAAGTTCACTTTACTTCTCATAATTGAATTTATGTGGTAAATGTATTAGTAATTTTCTGCCTCAGCGTTTGAAACAAATTGAATTGCATGCTGCAGTATTAAAACATACATTTTCCTATTTTTAAAATTATTCCATTTATACTGTACTGAAAAAGATTTTCAGTGTTTAATACAAAAATTTCTTCTCCAGCAGCAATGTAATGTTTCAAAGGCATGAAGTCAAATGCAGCTAAAATAAAATTTACTTTTTTCTTTTAAATTTACACATTGCAATGAAACTTTAAATTTCTTCATCTATTACCCATACCATGAGCAAGAAAGTTCCTTAATGTTGTCTGTTTGAATGGCAGCTCCCTTGCAGTTTTCAAATGCTTAAGGACTCGGTTCACATGTGTAGGTGTTAGGGTCAAAAACGAGACTCTTTTTCTCAGGGTAATGAACAAGAATCTGTTTATTGCATACATGTCACGATGTATATAGACATATTACAATGAGGGGCTGAGTTTATGCTA
>JAWWEU010000040.1:35523233-35601742 GCA_035583155.1 Acropternis orthonyx | reverse complement strand
AGGTGAAGTGATAACGGACATCTGGGAGCTGGTTTTAGGCCTCATCCTTCTAGGACGGTTCTCCCAATATTTTCTCAGGGTTTTGCGGACATTCCAGACATGCCTCTGCCTACCAGGTTGTTCCTTTCCCTCACATGTAGGTACCAAAACGATCAGAAAAACACATTCTTTTTACATGAGCCATTTTATTCCCTTTTCAGAAAAGAATTTAACACTATCAATTTTTCTGTTTATGAAATGTGATGAATCTGCTTCCTCCTGAGAATTTAGAATGATTTGCCTGATAATCCCAGATAACAGCAAAAAGCAGGCAGTATCAGATGACTGAAATGAAAGAAGGGACATGTGATACCATAGGATATGCAAAACCACTGGAAGATTCTCAGAACCTTCTTTACAGATGGTTAAGTGTCTCAGATAGAAATTTATAGTGCAGATCATATAGCACTGTTGAATAATTCAGCGCACTTGTTGGATGAACAGTAGGCAAACGTACAGTAATAATCAATAGAGTGGCAATACTCTCGTCTGGTTAATTTCCCAAACAGCTGCTGTTTTGCAAATACCTTACACTTCTACAAATATTTTCCTTCCCAGTCTAAAAGACACAAATACTAATTTCCTACTGGTGCATGAAAACACTTAGAAATAAAGGTAAGTGTACAAAGGAAACTGGAATCAGATATAGGCAAAGCTCTGGGACGCCCAAGCAAATGTATGCTGGGAGGGAAATTTCTGCAGCTTACATGTAGTGATACTGAAACTTCTTTGTAACTACAGCAGGTTAGATTTCAGACATGGACGTAGGCACCTAGCAAAGTTTAGGAAACCTGCTTGACCTCCAGCTGCTGCTTCAGAAAGTTTTCAGTAGGTCTTGTGTCATATTTGCGTATTTTTTTAGTACTGTGAGATATGTAAAATAGTGTAAGTTATAAATAGAGACACCAATTATTTGACCAGAAGTACTGACACAAGTAACACACAGCTGTAGAATGATGGATACCTGGGGAGGGGGAAGGGAGGAAGCATCAAACTTAGACCTTGCTTCATTCTTCCCTGTACATATCTTCACAGAATCTACTGTTTTAAACAGAGGACATTAGAGAAATTTAGATTATGATATACACATTCCATTACTCTACCCTGTTTTGTATGAAGTCACTGAGTTTCCAAGCGATTACGATTACGGGTCTGGAGAGCTTCAAAGAAAACTCCCGAAAAGTTTTAACAGCAGTTTAGCTACTGGGGGGTTAATGCCTGAACACCGTTGCTTTCCCTGTGCACTGTTTGGGGCGGGGGGCAGCAGGGCACGGGCCCCACTAAACCGAGGAAGCGTAACCAGCGCCTTAGCACGCAGGAGGCCCCAAGCGCCACGGCTGGTGCAGCCAGGAGGGCGCTGAGGACAACTGCCATTGACAGTTGTGCGGCAGGGCCAGGCAAGGCAAGGCAAGGCAAGGCAAGGCAAGACAGGGCAGGACAGGGCAGCCATCCGCCGGCTGTACTACCTCGCCCTACCCAGCCTGCTGCCCTCCAACAAGATGGCGGCTCCCCGTTCGCCCCCTCTCCGAGGATGGCCAGCCCCCCCCCGATTGGCTGCCGCCCGCTGCTGCCGCCACGCCATAGGCTGAGCCGCCGGGTTGCCCCGCCCCCTGCCGCCTGCGGCCTCGCTCCGAGCCGAGAGCCACATTACCCATGACGCCCCGCGCCAGGGGCACCGCCCCGCCCCCGGCCCATCCCACGCGGCACGGGCGGGGCGTGGTCTCGCGAGAGCCGTACGGGCTGTGCGGCGGGCACGGGGCGCGCCGGCAGCGCTGTGTGGGCCCATGGCGGCCGCGGAGGCGGCCGCGCCCGACCCCAGCGGGCTCTCCCCGAAGGAGGAGGGGGAGCTGGAGGACGGCGAGATCAGCGACGATGAGAACAACGGCTTTGGGCCCTCCGGCGGCGGCTCCGAGCCCGGCGGCGGCGGCCGCGGTGGCAACAGTAGCAGCAGGCCGTACTCGAGGCGCCGGCCGCCACCCGGGCTCCACGGGAGCGGCTCCGTGTCCTCCTCCCCCGGGCGGCCCTTCCCGCGGTCGCGGCACCAGCCCCCGCCCGAGGCGGGGCACGGGCACGGGCACGGCGGGTACCGGCCCAAGGACTCGTTCCGCGCCCACCCGCCCCCGCCGCGCATGGCCCCGGGCTCGCACCCCGACCCGGGCCCCCGGCTCTCCTTCTGGGAGCGCAGCCACAACGCCCTGGACCGGTTCCGCTTCCGAGGCCGGCCCTACCGTGGCGGCGGGCGCTGGGGCCGCAGCCGAGGCGGCAGCGACCGGCCGGGTAACCCTCCGGGAAGGCCGCCCGGAGGGGGGGGCGGCGGCGGGTTCGGCAGCTGCCAGGGCTGGAGGGAGCCCTCGCCTCGGAAATGTATCCTTGAGACGGGAGAGCGGAGCGGGGCCGGGGAGGCCTGGCCGCCGCGGTGGGCCTGGGTGTGGCGCTACGTGGCCCAAGGCTCTGGCAGCGGGACTCCCACAGCCGTAGCGGAGGGGGAGGCTCCCGGGGCAATCCCGGGGCCTGCTCCTCAAGGGGAGCCTGCTGGGAAGCGGATTATTGGCGTGACCTGGCTGGCGACTTTGGCCGGTCGGTCCCGTGTAGCCTGAGAGGAAGCATAGCCTGAGAGGAAGCCTTTGTGGGTTGAATCCCGGGCCGCTGCTTTTCTAGCCCGAAGCGCAAACATTTTGAAGCGGGGTCAGTCTTTGGTGCGGCAGTTTTATTGTATATAATTAGCGTTACAAGTGTAAAGCTAAAACTCTTAGCTTGTTAATTTCCCATATTAGGCAATGAAGGAATCTACTGTTTTTTTCGTTTTAGGTTCCAGTCCCTCAGAGGCTGTTGCACGTAGATTTAGCTTCAGTCAGTTTTAGCTAAATTGAACTGTGTCTGCACACACAAAATGTGTTTTATGCAGATATTCAAAGGAAAACCATAGCCAGTATTCCTTGTAAGGTATTCTCCGCTGCTGGTTTTTAGACTTGTTTAGGTGGATTTTAGTAGAGTTCTGATATTTCCTCCTTTTATGTGTAGGAATTGCGAAAGCGGTGAGAAGAGCTCTCCTAATTTTTCTTGTCTGCTATAGGAAGAGCTGCACCGAGTGTAGCTTGGGGCAGTCTGGTTACTTGAGGTAACTTCATTGTTACCTAACTGAAAATGTAGACAAGTGTAAAAAAATCAGAGAGATGGTGGTTAAATCCTCTTCTCCAGATTTTTAGTGTTTTGATGTCCTCCATACCAATAGTCAAAGGACGTGTATTTCCTTGAATGCGCTGGTTTTTGCTACTTGTACTAGCTCTCAAGGCTTCAAAAGCTACTGCTTGGATCGTTGTTTTCTTTCAGATACAAGTTGAAGAAGTAAGTTGCACAGGAAGACAGTTCTAGTTCTGATAATAGATTTTAAGGCTCTTAATTAGCAGTGTTGCCCTGAGTAGCTGAAGGAGGCTAGTTTTCTGCATAAGTAATAATTTTCAGGGCCAATGTAGCGATCGTCCTAAACAGACCCTGCAATGTTTGTTAGTAGTCATACCGAGTCTCCTTCTCCCTTTTAGTTAAAAGAACGTTCAGAAACCAGTAATTCCGTTTTCAAACTGAAAGTAGAAACTGAGGAAGTCTGAAGTATTTTTACTCCTGATACTTAAGATGCACTCTTCTGTTTAAACGTGGTAGAGAATGTTTTAACACTCTTGCTCTTTAATAAGTGCACATTCAGTTATTTATGGATTGTACAGTTAAAGAAGGCCCATGGTTTTCTCTCAAAAAGAGTTCTTTTCTGTATTTTTCATATCCTTGCCTCTTAAAAGTCATTATTACAGAATTCCTAAATGTTAAGGTACTTCCCATGTTGCTAATATCAATGGAGTAGGGGTGTAGCTTATTGGCATGTGACTTCAGAAGAGACTTTCATATCAACAGATATAAGGAGGCTTGTGGCCTGGAATGGTATTTGGAATTCCTCCAGGAAAGTAAGTCTTGAGTCCTGGTATTGGCTAGGATAGACTTAATTTTCTTAGTAGCTGGTACAGTGCTATGTTTTGGATTTAGTATGAAAATAATGTTGATAACACGGTGATGTTTTAGTTGTTGCTGAATAGCACCTACACTAAATCAAGTGCTTCAGTGTCCAGTGATCTGCCACTGAGGAGGTGCACAAGCAGCTGGTAGTGAGCAAAACTGAAACTCAAACTTGACCAAAGTTGTATTCCATCCCCTAGAATGTCATGCCCAGTGTCTAAACTGGCGGAAGCTGGTGGGGAACCACCAGCTGCTGCTTGGGATCGGACTGGGCATCTGTCAGTAGGTGGTGAGCAATTTTATTGTGTATCACCTGCTTTTCTTGTGCTTTATTCCAGTCTCTTTGTTAGCTCCCCTGTAATTATTATTTTCCTTGATTTCTATTATTAGACTGTTCTTTTCTCAACCCATGTTACCTTTTTCTGAGTCCCCACCATGGGAGAGGAGGAGGGGAGATTGAGAGGGTGGCTGCATGGTTATGAGTTGCCTGCTGAGGTTAAACCACAACAGTTTGCTAAGACCGAGATTGCTTACTTGCTTTATCCTTGGAAGTAGTGCTTTGCACGGTGTTTTGTAGAAATATATACGTAAGTGGAGTAAAGGACACAGAACACTTAAAGAATCCTTGCTACTCTTTTTTGTGTGTTAGCTTTTAATAGGCTTTTCTCTTCCTGACAACTTCAATGTGAAGCTGTTAGGTGATCATTCTGCAGGAATTCTTGCATGGAGAATTAGGAACATTGAGTCTGAAATATGGAACCAAAACAGGACTTTCTATTTCCATTGAATTCTGAACTCTTAACAGTGTACTTTTTTTTTTCATTTCTAACCTCCCAGTTTCTTTAGTTACTCCCTTTTTTTGGTTGTAGGATGAAGTTTCTCTTTAGTTGATTGAAGCACAATTGTTTTAATATCTGTGTCCCTGTCTGCCTTTCACAGTGCTCCATGGAGTCTTGTATTCTCTGTGTAGAACCTCATATAAAAAAAGAGTTTCTACATATATGAACCACAGAATTTATGTTTAATGCCATTGTGGGAGCTCTAGTGATTGTATTATCCTGAGCACAGAAAACATCTCATGGTCTTGTTACCCAACTCTAGGTGATTTTAGAAGTTTCAAATAGTAGTTAGACTTATTTTTATAAACGATGCTAAGTAACTTGTTTAGCTTCAGAATTTCCTGTGACTCACAAAATCACTAATATAGCTGGCTTTTTGGAAGTAGAAGTGTGTTGGAAGTGAATTTGGCAAATATGCTTATTACATAATTTGGTGTTATACTGCACACAGCTTTTAGTGTTTTCAGCATATTTATAGACTGTTTTCTGGACTTTATGTTGTTTATATTGGCTAGTTTCTGCTTTTTGTGCTGATACTTGAGAAAGCATTGTGTAGCAAACATTTCCTAGTATTGGGGAAATTGCTTTTGTAGGATACGTATCAATATTTTTCATACTTGTTTTAGAACTTAACATAGCGAAACATCCAAGTAGTTGATGCCTGTTGTGAGCAGAAGACAAATGCGAAGTTCGTTTCCTCTGTATTCAACGTGTTTGACATCTATTTTAGCTTTCAGTTTTACTCCATTAATTGTTTTAAAAGGGTGATGTTGATAAAAAAGCGTTTTGGGTAACTGGGTGTGAGTCAGCTGTTGTCATAGTGGGGTTGATAACTGAAGTTGAATGAGTCAAACTTGGCTTGGTATCCTAAAAGATTTCCTCTTAAGCATGATTATTTTTCAAGTGTCAGGTTAAGATAAGAGGAATTGAACTCTAATGTTGAGAACTTTTATTCTGTAAAGAGTTGCTTAAGAATATTTCCGTTGCCTGCCCTGGGCAGCATGTTGTTAAGAAAGTATCCCTTGAGAATGCATGGGCAACCTTTTCTCAGTAATTACTAATTCCCAATCCTCTATAGCATTTTTGAATGTTTTCATTGCAAGTCTTATCACTTCTTAAAATTCCTGTCAGTTGTTGATTGATTCTTCTGTGCTTTTGCTGAGCTACATTTACTGCAGTGTGTCATTGTACTATGGCCAGACTTAGCATTTTATGAAAGGATAAAATGAATGAGAATGAATTTAACCTGTCTTTTTCAGAATGTCAGTTGAGGAGTTAATACTTGAGTTACGAACTCTGGAAGTCTGTCTTTGTGTGATAGGTAACAATCTCAGCATTATAGCTGTTGTTTCTGGGAGGATGGTGTGAGCAAAAGAGAAGACTTCTCAGCAGTTCATGACCTTCTTGTCATAAGTAGGGTATTTGAAATTGTTGGTTTAAGAAAATGTTTATTTAAGCTGTCAGTATATACTAATGGTTACATCTTTTGCATGCTGATGGTATTTATAAAGGATGTTTTTCAAGCTAGCCTTAAAGTAAAATATAAATATAATAGAATGATCTTAAGTTACGCTTGTCTTAATATACTCTTCACTGGTACTATTGCCACTGTTTTAAGGTTATACAAGTTCTTGTCTTAAGTTTCTTGACCGATAATTCAGCCAAAACTTTTGGAAGATCCCCATCTAGAAAGCAGAACTACTCTTCTAAAACTGAAAGCTCTGTGGAAGAAAGTTTTGAGGATTTGCTCTTGAAGTATAAGCAGATACAGTTAGAACTTGAACACATTAATAAAGATGAAAGACTGGCTTTGAGCAACAGGGAAGAAAATGAGCAACAAGATGATGCTAAAACAGCGAACACTGAGGACCAAAAACCTGTACAAAATGACAGTATTAAAACGGATGCTGTAAAAGAAGTACCTCCTGAGGAGAAAAATCCAGTTATGGGCTTTCAGGCATTTGAACTGAAACCTCTCAGACAAAAGCTGCCTACTCCAGCTGAGAGGAGCAGATTAAAAAAAGGCAAAGAAGGAACGAAACAGTCCTTGCAAAAGTCTGAAGTTACAGAGTCTGGCCAAGGTAAATACTTCTAAAGTTATTTTAGCTTGTAAAGTTCTATTTGCTTGCTGTTATTATCATTGTATTTTTTAGGTGTTGAGAAAAATTTTGCTTTAATTAAAATGCTAAAAGTTATAAGTTAGAGGTTTAATGTACTTAACTCTTGTGTTTTGTAATTCCTTTAATTACATAAAGATGCTTGCAGGCATGTTGTTGATTTTGTTTTTGTGTTTTAAATGTGGTTTCTTAGACTGATAGTTTGGCAGAAAGCACGAGGACAAGACTTGAAGGGTTTAATTGCTGTTCACAGCAGAAATCATTGACCTTTCACTGCAAGTTTTACTTCTGTTTTCCCTTGTTCTTTTCTGCAGAAGAAAAATGTGGTTTTTTAGCTGAAAAGAGGACATTTAGAGACCTCTTTTTCTGCATTTCATATTTCTGTGCTTTCTTCACTCTTAAGAAGTCTTAATGAAATATTTTCACCAGGATTATTTTGATCATTATTGATATTCATGAACAGTGAAGTAATCAAAGGCCAGGAATAGACTGGATTTGTATAAGAAATGCAGTCAAAGGGTAGAATAAATGTCTTGTGAAAGATAGTTTTGGACTGCAGACCAAAGAGTGTAATTGCTCAGACACATTAACAAGTTAGTGAGAAACAAGTGATCATGTCTAGCTGACCTGTGGGGAAAAGTCCTTGAGCTTACTACTAAGTCTGCAGCAAAATAAAGCAGCTGACTTATGCTTCCTACTCTAAGGCTTTGTGTAGTTCTAATAAGTGTTTGCTGTGGTTGAGGGTGGTGCTTGTGGATATCGCTTATCATCTGATGTTAGCTAATTTGTCAGTGTGTGTAAACTACCAGTTTGAGTGGGAAGAGACAAAGTAGTGAATGAATGGATTAAGAGCACTGGTGAGTAATTAGCAATTTGAAGAAAGGTAGGACTAGAGCACTGAAAGTCAGAATGATTATGTAACTTTAGAATGAGAATTTGGAAGACAAAGCCTATAAAGAAAACAAAAAGACAAAACTGATAGTCAAACTATCTTGTTCTAGGTAATTATCCCCCCCCCTGTATGTTTCCCATTAATAAAAAGAAAAAATTCATTCTTGTGTTCTTTGAGACCTAATACAGTTTTTATTGGCAGACGTGAAGAAAACTAATGAATTTTGGCCATAGAAGAACTAGTAGCCTGTGGGAAGACAACATAGCAGGGCAGGAGTAAAACAAGCTATTTAAAAAGCAAAACAGTCTGAAAAAAAAATCCAACTTCAAAACTTAGAAGCACTGAAGTTGAGAACATAGTTCATACAACAGTAAAAATAGATGGTATAGTATATATAGATAATATATAGACTATACTATATGAATACTATGTACTATAATAGATGCATATTAAGAGCATTTAATTTCTACATGCCACTCAAACGTATAACACATGAATGATCTGAAAGCAGATAGATAATGTATGAGTGCCTGTTTACGACAGTGTCTTACAGGCTTCCAAAGAAAAACCCAGCTGACTTGAGTTACTGCAAATTCTTGTGTATCAAGCAAATGTATACTATATGATCATGCATGTATTGGGAAATTATCATAATTTTATATTCCTGTTTCATTTATTTTTAAATGATGTAGCAGATGTTTCTACAGACCTGTAAAAGTTGAGGAACTTGTCTTAAAACTCAGGGAGAAGTTCGAGTCTTCTTCTAGAATTAATTCTCTGTGGTTCAGCTCCTCTGACAGGCTTGACAGTATTCCTTCCTTTATTCCCGTGTTGTGTATTAGCCTGTTGTGTCTGTGTTGTCCCTTTCTGGTTTGAAAGAGCATTTGGGTTTGTATGGAATGTCCCTGCATATGCCTGCATCCCAGAAACTACTGTACCATCGGTGTCTTTCTACTTCCATCCTGTCGACTGAATGGTTGAGGATCATTGCTTTGTGTAGTAATTTTTTAAATTTTCATCTCTAATTCATATGGGTATTAGATGCTGTCTTTCTTGCTTTTGTATGTGTGCGTTTTTAAGAAACGCATGTGCAAGCAGGAAGGCGTTCAGCATTTTTTAAGTTCCAGTTTTGTTTAGGTGTAGTGTCTTGGTATATTTTAAACAGTGCCTTTCTGAATGTGACTTTCATTAAATACTAGGAAGAGTAAACACTGTACAGACTGCAAATTTATTTTCTACCAAATGGAATTGTGGAAAGGAATCTTTCTGAAGAAAAGACTAATATGGGAGAACAACTCCAAACTTCCCTAAATGCTTATTTCCTTCCTCTGATGCATATGAGCATGTATATATGTGTGATTATATAAAAATTATGTAATTATGTTTTTGCCATCAATTAATAATTCTTGGCTATAATAATTAAATTATGTAACATTACAATATATGCAGCATTAGATATATACAAAATGTAGTATGTTAATCTGTGTGTACACGAACACTACAATAATCAGATGGTTATATTGTGGACAGTCTAACAAATTAATATATCAATATCAAAATTTTTTAGTGGGAAAAGATTACTATTTACTATTCATTTCTGTAGGATAACTTTTTTCCTTTGCTGTGAAATGGAGCAAGTGTGTTCTTACTGCAGCTTTGGGCCCTTATATTTAATTCTGCAAAGGAAGGACCAGTTACTCAAAATAGCTGCCAGTGGAATATGAGATGCTCAGGAGAGCAACTGATAGGAGATGGTTGTATAAAACACATGGCAAGACATCTGCCTTTTCCTTGTCTCCAAATTT
Source organism: Acropternis orthonyx (assembly GCA_035583155.1). NCBI lineage: Eukaryota > Metazoa > Chordata > Aves > Passeriformes > Rhinocryptidae > Acropternis > Acropternis orthonyx. The sequence goes on along the minus strand of JAWWEU010000040.1, from coordinate 35,592,048 downwards.
GTTTTTCTCTACTTCTTGGGGAAGTACATACCAACCTTAAGAAAGAGAATTATTAAAAAATGACAAATTCTGCTTTGGGCTTGTGGTGTAATGATGATGTAAATTTCATCAGACATGCCCAGTTTATATGAGTGTTTTTTCATGTGATCTTACATGTACAGCTGCTATTCTATTTTAGACTGTGTATCAGTGATACTGATAAGATAGGTTTGTATAGATTAAACTTTGCATATTGTTTTAATGCGGTTCTATCTCTTGAGAAACAGCTTGCTCAAAAATACGGTATTTTTTTCTCTTGGAAGGTACAGAGGACAAAGAACAAACATCAGTGCGCAAGCTTAGCAGTTTGGATGTTGCATCTGAAAAGGTAAGGAAGTATTCCTCTGTAGCTGAGGCACGGTTGCATTGTGATACTCTGATGGCTTTCTCTACATGACAGTCCAGAAATGTTCCAGTAATAGAAACAGTCAATTTTTAACAAATTACACTTAACCAGTAAAGTAGGGTTTTTAAGCCTTCTTTTTGATAAGAACATTTGGGAAAGACTTTCAAAAGACCTTGTAAAGAAAAAGTTACTAAATTATGTTTCTTGACTTTTTATCTTGTCTTTTCTTCTGTTTTCTTTTCAAGAAGCTGCTTGATGATGAGGAGGAGATGTCTGAATTGCAACTTAGGCTTCTTGCACTTCAGTCTGCTAGTAAAAAATGGCAGCAAAAAGAACAGCAAGTGATGAAGGAAAGCAAGGAAAAGTTAACAAAAACAAAAAGTGTAACACAGAAAGTCAAAGCCAGTACAAAAGCACATTCAACAAAAAAGCCTAGTGCTACAGGTAATAAGTTTAATGTTACTGAAATGGCTGTCAATGGCATGGCCTCCAAAATAAAGTTATGTGAAACCTTGAGCAATGAGCCTTTAGTTGTTCTAAACCCCCATACATCTACTCAAAACTTGAAGAATTTAGTATTAGGTGGGACCAATTAGATAAAGTGGAGTTAATCACTTATTTTTTTATTTAAAGGCAAACAAACTTTGAGGAAACAACAGACAAAGACATCAAAGAAGATACAGCAGCAAAAAGAACTAGACAGGCGCCAGAAAGAGGAAGACCAGAGAAAACAAGAAGAAGAAGAGGAGAGAAGAAAGAGAGAAGAAGAAATCAGAAAAATTAGGGACCTCTCAAATCAAGAAGAGCAGTACAATCGATTTATGAAGCTAGTTGGAGGAAAGAGGAGATCAAGAAGCAGGGTAACAAATTCGTTATGTGGTGTTCAGGTGATACATTTAGGATACATGAATGATTTCTGTCTTACCCTACGTGGTTCTATGTGTCACCATCCCATCTGCATCATCCCCTATTGTTCTCCCTACTTCCCCTGCCCCCAGAATAACAAAAAAGTACCAAAGAAAAGCTCAAATTATTTCAGTATTCACAGTGTTTTAATCCCATGCTAGACAGGCATTTCCTTTGGGTTTGGAAAATCAGTTTTGTATGAGCTGTACATTTGCAAGTCAATGGTAAAGCACGTTTCTCCTGGACATGTTTTGAACCTTGTGATCAAAGGCCAGTTTGTAATTTAACCAGTCAGTGAAACTTTCTTGGCTCTCTTAGATTGCAGGGTTTTTTCTTCACATTTTCAAACTTTTTCTTTCTATACAACTTCAGTGGTCTGCTTCTTTCAAAATGTTATTTGACGGTTTGGTTGCTCTGTAGTATTTTTAATAGTAGTATTTAAGTTATCAAGGCACCATATGTGCTCTGACACAAAAGATAATTAATTACTTTAGCCGAACTACATGATGACAGAATTGTGTCAAATTTATGAAGTAACAGTTACTTCTGTGGTTGTTAGGCTGCACTGGTAAGCTGTTCTCGTTCTCTCATTTTGAGATTAGCAAAAGACACTTGAGTTACTAGTGTTCTGTCTCAAGAACATTGGTACAGTACAGGAGAAATGACAGTGTTTCTTCAGCATTTATTCTGTCAGGATGGAAGTAGTGCTGCTGCTGTAGCTAGATGCTTCAAGTGCTTGGAGGTACTGATGCTGTAAGAAGAAATAAAACATCATCTAAGAGAATTGGGACTCCCTCTTTGAGATCATGCTATAAAAGAGTCTTATTACAGCAATACTGAGTGGAAAACTGAGACTGAAAATGTTTGACTGTAAAGAGTAGAAATTCTAAAAGCTACCAAAGTGTCTTCTGTATGCCTTTGAAAGATACAAGTGGAGGAGTCTAAGAAGTCATAGTTAGGTGTTCTGGATATTTTCAGTGCTGAACATCAATTGGCATCCATACAGTGTTAGAAGTTGTTTAAATAATCAGATTTATCAGTTGATAGTCTCTTGACTTGTCTCAATGTGGTATCTGGCTCCTTCTGGGACAAAAAAAGGATTCTCAGCCTGCGAATTATTTCTAGCGAGGGTAGCTCAAGTGTTCCTGGTAGTTGCCATAACAGATTTACAGAAATAATAAAGCATTTAATTCTCTTGCAGTGTTTCAGAGATACATAACCATGCCAATTTCCCAGATACATAATGACCTAATAGGTATTTAAAAATTCCTTCTGTGTATCATAACACTCCCCACCCTATCATCCTGGAAGTGATCCAGTTTTTGAAACTGCCCGTTGATTTGTCTGGGCACTACCTACAATAGATTTGGTTAAAATGTTCAGTTTGTTCTTCTTGTATAAGTAAATTGTATTTATAAAGCAATTTAAAGACAAAATCATAAGAGCCTTTTTCCAAAGGAGTTCTTAGTGAATTGCTCTGAAATAATACTGTAAGACCAGCTAAATCGATACTTTTTTTGTGTGTTTAGTCTTCAGATACGGATTTGAGATGGTCTTTGGATAAGCCGTCTACAGAGAGTGCGGGAGGCATATATCAGTATGATAATTATGATGAAGTTGCTATGGATACAGATAGTGAAACTAACTCACCAGGTAAGACTTATTCACAGTTTTCTTATGTGGTGGCTGGTGAGAAGAAGTAAAAAGTAGAAAATAAGCTATTCTTTTAGAAAGAATTTGTTTTGAGATGTCTCAGTTCTAGAACTAACATGTTAAGGTGAGCTAACTCTTGTGTTTTAACGTTGACTCTTTCCATCTCTATTATAGTGCTGTTTTTAAGGTCTTCAGGTTTATACTGTTCTCATTGCAGTACTGTAGGTTTTATTCTTGTATGGTCCCAAGTAGCTTTTGCAGGAAGTGGGGGCCCCAGGGTGTTGACTGGATAGACAGCAGCTCTGCAGGAAAGGGCCAGACATTGAGTGACATTGGGTCAGCAATGAGGCTTCAGGTGATAGAGGCGAGCTGTCACCTGCATTGTAGCTCTGTGACTGTTGGGGTCAGGGGCTGGAAGTGGCTGTTAAATGCTGATGAGATTGCCTCAGCTTTCTGGTTTCATAGGAGGAGAAAGAGAGTAACAGACTACAGAGAGCCTAGCAAAGGACTTTTTTGACTAAGGGAAACTGTTTCAGGCCTGCTTTTCATAAAGCCCATTGCGAGACTGAACACTTGGCATATGGAAAGAGAGCTGAATTTGTGTTGCAAAGGCTTAGGAAGGCTTTTGCTCCTGTCTTCAACTACTTAGTGGGCACTTACAGAGAAGACAGAGCCAAACTGTTCCATGAAGTGGGCAACAGAAGGACAAAGAAAAACACTTAAATTGTAAAAAAGTAAATTTGGGTTAGATATAAGGGAAAACTTCACAGAAGATGGCCACACCCTAGAACAGGTTTACTGGAAATGTGGAATTTCTGTCGTCAAATGTACTTGGAACTTGACAAGTCCCTTAGCAATCTGACTGTGGGGGCAGCCCTCCTTTGACTACATTTACGGTAGTCAGGTTTCTGTGTTCCCTCTCAACATATGGAATGTTGAGGAACAACTTCATTGGGCATACTGCTTGATTGATTACTTTTATTCTCTTGCTTCTCATCTTCCATCTTTTTTTCCTCTTTTTTCTCTTTTCTTCTTTCTCGTCAGCCTTCCGTATACATTACTTTGCTAAAATACTACATCTATTTTGTTCCTGTAAGCTACACGCATATTTTCTTGATAAAGCATCTCAAGCTCTAGTTTTATGTTTCAAAATTTGTTATCAGCTGTGTATTTGGTCTGCTTCTGTCCTAGTTTGTATTGTATTGCATTTTTGGTAGCCACTAATCAGGAGACTGAGAGGTGCCTTGTTTTAGAAGATAAATTCTTGCAAGTTAAATCCAATATAAGGGCTGAATCATTACCTTAGCAGTACTGTTTGGCTGTACTTATGTGTTGTATATGAAATAGAAAAGGTAACTGCTCCTTTTATATACATATATGTAAGAAATAAATGCACTGTGCTGTGTCTGGTGTTACCTTTGAAGTTGGTGAATAGTAAAAACATTTGTCTTCTTTTGCTGCATTAAATCAGTTGAAATATAAGCATGAGTTGCTGTTTAGTAAATACCTGTCATATTTTTTACACTCATTTTCTTTTTTTTTTAATTACAGCTTCTTCCCCAGTTCAGCCTCCTTTCTTTGAGTGCCCAATAGGATATTTTCCACCTCCAGTACCACCAATTTCCTTGCCCCTACCACCTCCAGTTCCAGTAAGTAACCTTGAAAGGAGTGTGTTTTTGAAAATGCTAATAATTCTCATTTTGTGTCTGATTTCTAATGCTAAAGTTAAGTTTATATTTAGATTCTGATTTTGATACAGTTCTCTATTTGATGGTTTCCCTATCAAAACTTTATTTCAGCTGTCTTTTGGCTGATCCAATTCTTGTTTAGTGTAAGTTTTCCCTATTGAATTAAAATTTTCTCTTCATTGTTAGAAGCTGTGCTTTTTCATACAGAAAGCAAAGTTGTCTGAAGCACATAAGGAAAAAGAATGAATTGTAACTCAGCATAAGGCAGCTTTGCCTCTTATCTCTAGGCCATGTGTGTAGATAAGCTTTTTTTATCTGGAGGGGGAAAAAAACTAAAATATTTCTCATCCATCCTTTGTTCAAACTTCGTGCTTTTTGACTGTGTGTTACCTGTCTTCTCACCTGAGAGTGTGCATGGAAATTGAATTAATGTGGGGTTTTTTCCCCACCAGTTTTCTCTACTGATTGTTATTCTTCTTAGTAAAGTGGTAGAAAGTTGCTATTCCTTCTCGTGGCAGCTTCTGAATTTGTGACTAAGGGAAATTACAATTTTGTTAGCTAAGACAAATTCATAGAACTGTGTAAAAACTGCTTGTCAACTATATTTGTGTGACTGGACTATCTCTGTTTCAGTATTCTCGATTTACATTTAGTTTGTATGTCTCCACAGCTTCCATTATCCAAATAACCTTGTTGTTTCCATTAACCTCTATGGGTAATTACTAATTGTATAGTGGCAGCCTTTGACCCTGATCTAAATGCAGTTTGAATTTTAATTAAACTGTCACAGTTTGTTACTTTTAAATCATGAAACAAGTTATGTCTTGACCTCTGTTAAGTAATCATAAAACTGTAGTAATTTTCAGGTTTCAAACCCTCATTTTATTTTCTCAGCCTGTACCGTCTTTGAGTCATCTATATATGGAGGGTATTTCTTGTGTTTCTCTTGAGCCGCCTCCACCTCTCCCTCCTCTTCCCCCTGAAGAACCTGAACAGCCACCAAAACCTCCATTTGCTGATGAGGAAGAAGAAGAAGAGATGCTCTTAAGAGAAGAATTACTCAAGTCTCTAGCCAACAAACGTGCTTTCAGAGCTGAGGTAGGTACTCTGTTGTTTTTTGAATGTAAGCCTCTAGATGGCAGTCTTAACCAAAACTTAAATGCAGTCTCCTAAGTGAGGGTCACAGGGGTTTTAGGCTGCCTTTCTCATGACTTAAAAAAAAAAAAAAAAATCAACAAAAATGTCTCTGAATTTCCATTACTCTCTGACCCCAAAAGAAACTGGAACAAAAGTCACCCTGGAACATCCTTTGAGTTATAAATTGCAACTTGCCTTTTATGTCCAAAGGAATTATGAAACTGCAAGGTAGTGAAAATTGAGTAAGTTCAGGGGGATGGGAATTTTCTACCAGAAACTATTAATTATTATCAGCTGTCAGTTAGAAAGCAAAACAGGTAACTTTGTTTCAGTCTTCTGGCAAAAGGAGTTAGGACAGTTAGCTGTTTTGGGTTTTGTTGTTTCAGGGGTTTTTTTGGATTGAGAAGCAGCAAAACTTGTGGCTTTGAAAGCGTGGATTGGTTTTGACCCTATTAAAAGATTGTGGTCTTCTGCAGTTGACCTGTGAATAACTGGCATACTTTCATATGCCTTTTGGACATTACTGCAGAATTTCAAGATTTGTCTAATACAACATTTATGCTGATGTCCTTTAAAATAGCTGTGTATGGTGTGTATTTTCAAGGCCATATTTTTGGTTTATTTTTTCAGGAAACATCAAGTAACAGTGGTCCACCTTCCCCTCCTGTTCCAGATAACTTACAGTGTGTGCCAAGAAGCAATCTGTCAGCTGTCAGTATTAATACTGTGTCTCAGCCACGGATGCAAAATACAAAGTTTGTTAGAGTACCGAGGCTTCCGCGAGCAGTGATCACAGTAAGGAAATACTGGTGCTTTCTACTATTAAGACTATGAGTTGAAATTTACCTCAGTTCAAGTGAACAGCAGGCTCAGACTTAGGTTTTCTAGTGAGACAGCACAAAAGAGTGAAGCTTCAGTTAAATATTTGAATTATTAGTAATTTAGGTAATCCATACACTCTTCTGGAAAGAATTTGACACTGAGCAAGAATTTATAGCTTAAGAGGGCATCAAAACACCTCAGCATGCAGTGAACTAACAGATTGTGAACATAGTTCTATTATTTTCTTTTCCAGACTAGGACAGACACTGTTGCCAAAAAAGAGGTAGTCTTGCTCTTCATCCTGCTCCTGGCTTGTTGGTGTCTCCTGTCCTTTAAAGTGGGATCTGGAGTACTGGTCCCATTGCTTAACTTATTTAACGTGCTTGACTGGTTAGAAAACTAGTCTTTGTGGGGGGAAAACGTACTTTCCTTCTGGGGAGTTGAATTTTTTTCAGTGAACAGTGTGTGTGCATCAGTGTTAGCGTGTCAGTGAGTGTGGGTGAATGAGAATATATGTGAGGAGAGGACCAGTGCCTTGTTCTGTGTACTTTCACCCACGTAAACTGTAATTTCATCTACCTGTCCTATTGTGGTGCAAAAATGATGCAGCTGTAGGACATTCAGAAGTAGTAGATAAAACCAGTATTTTAAGAATTGTTCAGAAAGTGAGTATCAAAAATAACTGAATGTGGAAATTGAGTATTTTTCATTTTAAAAAGCAGGGTTCTTTTTTGGTAGGGTTAATGCTTTAAAAGACACATAGAGCTTTGAAGAGGTTCTGTCCTGAGGTAAAGGTTAAATGTGTAACTGTAGTTGCTCAGACTTACAGTCAGGACAGGGGAGATCAGAAGAGCAGTCCTGGAAATATGAAATTAGTCACTTTTTTCTAAACTGTAAATACAGAGCATTTGAGGTTAATCTAAATTGTCTGCTTGTTTCAGCATCTTTCTTTGTGCTGAAACTGGCAGTCACCTGACCTTCAATGAATTTAAGTTAGTGATGTTGGCAAAAAGTGATTAATCTCATTTAATCTGTTCTTTACATACTCTTGTTGTTCTGCCAATTAAACTGCCTGAGCAGCTCACTGTAAAGTCAGCTAAGTACAACTGTGGGACAAGTGGCATTACAACTGTGTAGCAGAAAGGGGGAGTTTTGGTATGGCTGCCGCAGCATTTCCAATCCAGATTTTATTGTTACCTGTCAGTTACTTGAAAAAGTTTCTTTCAAATGTCAGATGATAACTTTTATTACAATTGAAATAATTAAGTATGGTAGTTAAGTTTGAGATTTGTATGCTATGACCATGGAGACATAAGTATGTCGCAGATACTTGAGAATAGGTTGAAAATGTTGGCATATGTTTCATCTTAGAGTATCAAGAATGGGTACAGTATTGCTGTCTTGTAGTGGAGATATACAAATGCTTATTTTTTGTTCTTACAATGTGGAGTTGGTGTGCCATGATAACAGAAGGACTTAACATCCTTCTAGTAACCTCCTGTTCTAGTTAGTATGTCCTCACTTACACCTGTCTCTAGCTTTTTCTTCTTAATATAAAAATTCTTATATTCTCCCCACAGCTTCCAAAACACAAGTCTGTTGTGGTTACATTAAATGACTCAGATGACAGTGAGTCTGATGGAGAGCCATCTAACTCAACTAGTAGTGTGTTTGGAGGACTAGAATCTATGATAAAAGAAGCAAGGAGAAATGTTGAGGTAAACACTATCAGCATTTTATTAAGTTTATTTGGTAATGATTTTGCTTTGTATATGGAATTTAAACTTGAGAATTTGGTCAAGAATTACTAGATTGCATCAGAAACAGGCAAGAATGAGTATGTTACTCCTGTCTGGACAACTGCATTGTAATTTGGATTGCACAAGCTAATCAAAATTGTTATTCTGTTGGATGGCATCCTGAAGGTAGAATGTGTAATATATTTTGGCTTGAATTTTTTTTTTCCAGTTAAAATTCTGTGCATCTTTAAAGAATGAAGTACTGGCTTAAAAGATCTTACTAGCCTTGAACAGCTTTAAGTTTGTGCTGACATGCTTCTTAAAAATACTACTTGACAGCTGTATTTTATAAACTAGTGCGACTGACTTGAATCTCATTTCAACAGGCATCAAAAATCAAAGCCCCTCCAAAATCAGAAAAAGAAAATGATCCAATGAGAACTCCAGAGGCTCTACCAGAAGATAAGAAGATAGAATACAGACTTTTAAAAGAAGAGATAGCAAGGTACAACTGAGTTTAATTGTTAATCTAAAATATGCATTATTTATAGCCTTTTACTAATTTACTTTTGTAACTGGAAGGAAAATCTGAGTTTGAAAAACTTGTTGTTACCTTCAGATTTTTCCCCCATGCAATTTTTACTAAGACAACATAAAAGTTTAAAGAAAATCTTTGGGTTTGAACTGACTTACAGTAGTTGATTGTAATCATGGAAGGTACTTTTTCTTTTAACTTTAAATGTTCTGCTACTCCTTTTGAAGATTTTAAAACTATTGGGAGTATACATCAAAATGAATGTTGAAACTACTGAACATCTTCACTTTTAATGTTTCTGTTTTAGTCGTGAGAAACAGCGCTTAATTAAGTCCGATCCACTGAGGAACAGTTCGTCCCCTGCAAATTCTGATGGTGAAGTTGATGGAATTGGGAGAATAGCAGTAGTGACAAAACAAGTCACAGAAGCAGAAGCAAAGCTGAAGAAAAACAGGTATGTATTCCACTGTCAGAAGTCCTACCTTGTTTGCTTAGCAGGATGGAAATAGTAAACAATGTTTTCGAATGTGTAGCATTTAAAGTAATGCAATGTTCCTTTTGCTGTTGTCTTGAACTATTCAGCCTTTAATTCTATTGCTGTGCAAAAGGAATCGTGTTGTAGTGCCTGCGTGGTATTTGGTAACTTGTAGTATGACTTGTCATATTAACTGTTTTTAGCTGTGTTTATGTTCAGTGTTTAGAATATGATCTGTGCCACCTAATAACTATGAAATATGAAAAAATGAGTGTTCTTTTCACTTCTAGTGCACAATGAGTTATGCCTGTTATATATATAAATGAGTGCTTCTGCAAAATACGTACGTTGTTTGAAGCTTTCTCTATGTGGCTTTTCTCTTTTAGCATGCCTCTTCCATGTTTCTCAGCCTTATTTCAAGTTACTGTGAAAAGTATAAGTGCTTTGCATCCTCTTCTCAGCTTCTCTTGTCACTTGAGTATTTCTGTGTGATCTTCTGGACAAACTGATTTGTGGTCAGGCATCAATTGAAGAACAGTCTTCCCTCCTTCCTTTATCCTCGCCCATCTCTCAAGTGTTTTTCTTATTTCTTTTAATGCATTTAATGCTTGTTGTATTTATCTACTCTACTATTGTTCCATAACATTACGGCTTGTAATCTGCTAATGTGTGTATGTGTCCTAAGGAGGAACCGCATTGTTACTTAACAGAAAGCAAGAACACGGGTATTTTGGATGTCATAGTATTAAAAACAGTATTAAAGATACATACATACATTCCCTTGTCCTTGTAACTAAATGTTTTCATCTGCATTACACTGCCATGCTGAACTTGAGATGCTGAAACCTGCTGTGTGTACTAACAGTATATATGGTTTTATGGATGTTAAGACTACCTGGAGAAACTTCGGTTGTTGTCTGATAAGTGAGGAGAGCTATGTTCTTAAATAACTGGGGGTTTTGGAGGAGCAGTGATAGCTCTGAGCAACTTCCCTTTGGAAAAAATTTTGTTACATGCCTTTTCTATTTCTAGAATGCTGTTGATGAAGGATGAATCTGTCTTGAAAAACTTATTGCAACAACAGGCCAAGAAGAGAGAGAATGTTCGAATTGCTGAAAACAAAATTAACAAACTGGCTGAACAGCTGCAAGCTACAGAGAAGATCCTGAATGCTAATAAGGCGTTTCTCAAGAGGCTTCAGGAACATGTAACTTGCACTTTGAAATGTTTCTTTTTCCTAGAGCTGGAAATCTTGAAATGGGAAGCCTGATTTTTGGAGGCAGTAGGCTTTCTTTGAATTAATCATTAATTCCAATGTAGTTATATCTCATTAATTCCATCAAATTATATTTTATTATGTGGTCATATATGTAAATTTGCATCCTACTGTATTTTGCTTTTATTTTTTCAGATTCATAAAGTTCAACAACGAGTTACAGTAAAAAAAGCTCTGGCATTGAAATATGGTGAAGAACTTGCTCGAGCAAAAGCAGTAGCAAGTAAGGAGATTGGGAAACGAAAGCTAGAGCAAGATCATCTTGGAGTAAGTCAGCTTACTTTTAAACCAAACTCTACTTGAAAAAGAGTAGCAATTTTGATTAAGAAAGTTCAAATGGAATTTCAGGAAAACAGGAGAACATTTCAAAAGCAGTGTAAGGAATCTTCCTGTAGTTTTGTGCATTTTTGAGGATTCAACAAAAAAGGCATTAACGATTTGAGAAAGAAAGCTGTTGAAAACCTACATTTCTATGGTAGGGGAAGTCATTCATAGATAAATAATAAGAGGAACTATGTGCCTAGGAAGGAGGGAAATATATTACTGTCTGTAGACCTCAATGATCTTGTTAAATTATCAAGCAAAGTTGCTGAAGAGGAGCTCTAATACTGGTTTGAAAAATAAAATATAGAAAAATAAGAATAAAATGTTTTTGTAAATTTTTGTGTTTGCACTCCCAACATCATTGCTATATAGCTTGCCTTTTAAATGTGGCCACACCTTCTGATGAAGCCCCATACATGATGTAGGGTAATTTTTAGGGCAAAACCTGCCAACCTGCCTGTTGAATTGTGACAAACTCTTTTGTGGTTTTTGTGGTGTTTGTTGAAATCTCCTGGCAAGGGTTTAAAATATGTTTTTATAAACTGAATTAAACATTTTGCCTATGTTTTTAATTCCTGTCAATAGATCAGTAGGTGACAAAATGAAGTAAAGGGACTTCTTTTCGTTTCAGCCAAGCAAAATGTTGAAATTGGAGACCTCCCCTGCATCAAGTCCAAAAAAGCATTCAGCAGAATTGATTGCACTAGAGAAAAAAAGACTTCAACAACTAGAGTATGAATATGCTCTTAAGATTCAGAAATTGAAGGAAGCCCGTGCACTTCAAACCAAGGAACAATCGAATACCACACCTCATGGAGAAGAGGAGTCTGAATTTACATTACCTCAGCCATCACTTCATGATCTTACACAGGACAAACTGACTTTGGACAGTGAGGAGAATTACTTTGATGATGAAGTTCTGTCTAATTCAAACCGAGAACGAAGGAGATCTTTCAGAGAATCTAATTCTTTCACTAAACCAAATCTTAAACACATGGACACTCCAAAACAAGAAATTATAAACAAATTTTCTAAAAAGGCTTCAGAGGAGCCTGAGCTGTTCCTTGGGTTAAATATTGATGAACTGAAAAAACTTCATGCTAAAGCTGACAGCTTGAAAGAACTGCTGATGACAAGTACTGCCTCTATAGTACCTAAGGAAGATCTGTTGTGTGGTCAGGTAAATGTTTTACAACTAAACATGAAGCTTGTCTTTATTAGGTGGTATCGCAATTGCTGTGTATCTGTTTATCTGTTTCCTAGGAAATTTCAGTGGATGTGGATTTTTTTACATCACAAAATAAACAAACTGAAGCGAAACCATTTCCATTTGGACCATATCATAGTCCTCTTCTAGTATTTAAATCCTACAGGTATGAAGATTGTAGCATCCCTTTGACTTGTGTCTGTTTTCTTTTTCAAGTATTCTTCTCTGCCTTTCCTAGATACCCAGGCATGTACAGAAAGGCAAGTTGTAGTGAGAAACTTGACTATCCTTAAACAATTTTGTCTAGTTCATGGAATCTAATTATTTTCGTCATATTTTCTGGTATGCAACGAGTCCCTTGTTTTTGCGCAGTATGCCGTTTTCACATTGTATTGCATGTTGTGTGATATAACTGAATTAAAAATAGTAGTTAGGCATTTGAAAACAGGGTTTTTATATCCAATATGAAGCAATGTAAATCCAAGAACTGTATTTGTTATGCAGTCTCTGGACTTGGCTAGGATTTACATTGCCTGAGTGGAGGTTGGCTCAGTCATCTATTTTTGGATTCCTGCTCAGTGGAAAGAGGCATGACCACAGTGATTCATCCTGTCTTGACATTAACACCTGTGAGTGTAATCAATTTGGCACATCTGTTTTTGACTAAAAGAGAACTTTATTCCTAGACATCAAGTTTGAGAAAACGGAAGTCTTAAATTTAAACAAGCTGTTGCATCCTACCATATGCTTCCAGTTTTTTATTTCTATGCTCATAAGTAGAGGAAGATGGAGAATGCCATCTTTACAGGAGTATTCATTTTAAGTTCTTGTAGGTTATGACTTCAGTTCCTGAAGGAGCTAGAAGTCCCAAAATTGATGTAGTCTATCTTCAGCTAAAGATTTAAAATAACCATTAGTTTGCTCAGCTCAGACTGGGTTTTGTTTGCTTACACATTTTAAATTCTGATACTTTTTTTTTCCCCCACTGTTTCTTTAGGCTAATCTTCTAACAGTTCTCTTTACATTTGCATTTGGAGCATGAGATTGTCAAGAAACTACTGAAATGCACTTTCAGTTGTTTGCTTTCCATGCTGGCTCATTACTACACTTTGTGTTTTCATATGAATGAAGTTCTGCACCTAAAGGAGAAGAGACTGCTAGAGCAGAACTTATTTAGATTGAGAAGTACAGTGTTATTCCCTTCCTCTCCCACTTGTTTTTACCTTCCTCTTAACTTGTAAGTTAATGATGCTTTTGGTTAATAGCATGGTTTTGGAAATAATGAGATTAATACAGAAAAGATGAGTTTTGGTTACTTTTTAGAGAACTGATGTCTTGCCTTGTACACTTTATCACAGTAATGCACTGTTTTGTTTTAGGTTTAGCCCATATTTTCGAACCAAGGAGAAACTGTACCTCAGTTCAATAACGTACAGCAATATGATTGAGCCAAAACAGTGTTTCTGCCGGTTTGATTTAACAGGCACATGTAACGATGATGACTGTCAATGGTGAGTTCTTTTTAATTTTCTTAATTTCAACTCAATCTCTCTTCTAGATGTCTGACTGTAACTCTGAAATGAGCATGGTTTTCATTTCTTTAAAAGATCTGGATATATTTCTCTCATGTGCACAAGTTCTAGGAAAGACTATTTTTAATACCTTATTGCAGATACTTAGCTGGAAGGAAAGAAAAAACAAACGCTTTCAGGTAAACCATGAAGAAAGAGAAGGCTCTTCAAGATGTAAATTTAGAAAAGTAACGTGGATTGTTAGGACAGTATTTCATCTTTTGGTTGCCTAGTAATTCAGATGGGACTGGTCTCACTTTATAGCTTTGTAACTTCAGCCCATTAGAGAACCTCAGATAGTGGTTGATACTGTTCAGCACACTAGAGATGAAAAACATTTACTAAATACATGATTAAGTGAAAAAATAATACTATTGCAGTAATTTTAGTTTTCTGGGAAAATACTGGCTAAGTTTGTTTCTTTGAAGCCGTGGTGTTAAATTGCATTAAGCAATCACTTGTTTAATAGTACTGTGCAGTATACTTAAACATGGATGTGAATTGGTTAGGAGCAAGCTCAATTTATAAACTTCTAACTACTGGAAAAATAAAACAGGAGTGAACTTTAGCTCTTCTGGATCAGTTTTTAGCTGTTGTCATCAAACCGTCTTTGACCCTTTTAAATGCAAAGTGATACCTGATTCCTGTAACTGCCTTATTTGAACTGGAAAGTTCTAAATACTGTGGTCTAGTGTTATTTGCAAAATGAGTGTATAGGCATGTATTTTAAAGAGTAAGGCTGTAGTGAAACAATGAGGACTAGGATTAAGTTCTTCCTGATGCAGGCTTAAGTTTAGAGAAGGCGCAGACATACTTCACTTAAATTTCAAAGCATGCTATAGTGTTTTCTGTGGGTATCATTTTCTTTATGCCTCGCCCAAGTGTTTACTAAAACAAAATTTCTTAGTAATTTGTTGCTGTGATAAATGCATTAATCGCTTATTTGTTTGTTTTAGGCAGCACATGAAAGATTGCACTCTTAGCCGCAAGCAGCTGTTTCAGGATATTCTGTCTTACAATTTAGAACTGATTGGCTGCTCAGAAAAAAGCACTGATGAGGAAATCAGCACTGCCACAGGTTTTTAAGAGTCTTATGTTCACTTTTATGTCCAAAGATTCACTTCTGAAGGGAAAGGCTTTTATTAAATGCTCAGAGTGCAAGGACTTTGCTGTGAAGCAATGTATAAGATAGAGCTATATGAAACTATGTTTCTTCAGTTGTCCAGTGCAGTCCTTTGTAGTGGTTAATTACCTTGGTGTCTTTACAAAAAGAAAAAAAACCATTGATCTGAGCAACATTTCACTCAAAAAAATAAAGTATTGCTGGGATTCAGGGGATTGGGGAGCAATGAACATGGAAACTTTCCCTCTTTCCTTCCTCAGTTCTTCCTGTAACTACTGAACTGGTCTGTTTCAGTGGAACTGGAATTCCATAACAATGCCTTTGCCATGTGGGCAAGTTGCCAAGCAGAACTTACTTATTTTTTCACTTCTTTGTGCTAGTGTGTTAAATTACAATACTTCTTGAAGCAGTCATAGTTTATGAATTTATGATTGTGCTAAATTGCTGCTAAGTTACTTAAATGTTTTCATTTATATGTTTACCTAAGCTTCAAATACTCTTGTTTCAGAAAAATACGTTGAAAAACTTTTTGGTATAAACAGAGACCGTATGTCAGTGGATCAGATGGCTGTTCTTCTGGCCAGCAACGTCAATGAGAGTAAAAGTCACAGTAAGTAACTTGGTAGATGAAATACAATATATATAAACCTTTTAAAATTATGTAAGTACCTTGATGACTTTGTAAACCAAGAATATTTTTTTGTTGTTGCTTAGTTTATCTCAGAAGTATAAATACTGACTATGGTAAGTTAAAGGCAACAGAGTTTGTTTCAAGGAAATAACACAAGAGTTTTGGAGTCCAATTTGTGGAGATTACTTATGCACTTGAGCACAATAGATTTTTAAATCAGTAGTATTGAAATTTATACACTTCTGTTGCACTCACAGAATCCTTCTATCTAAAATTTTGTTAGCAGGAATGTTCTATTCTTGAATACAGAAAAGTGAAAGAATTTCTATTGCTTTGTTTACAGCACCTCCACATACAACATGGAAAGAGAAAAGGAAGTGGAGACCCAAGTACTGGAGAAAACCCATGTTAGACAGTAGCAGCAGTGAAGAGGAACAGTTCATTGGACCTATTAAATATGGTAATCTGGATGTGTGGCATGAATGAAAGAGGAGGAAAATACCTATCAATTTCTTTCCAACACCTAATTTTTAAAGTACTTCTTAAGAAAACCACTGATTTTAATAGCTCTCTTGACTTTATACTTCTTGCATGCAAACTTTATTTTGCATACATTTTTGAGTAAAGTTTGGTATAAATTGGTTGTATTTATACTGGATCCTTCTTGCTGTAATCTGGGACTGAAAATTAAGGTGGACATTCTAATTACCTGTTTTTAGAAGGAGCTTACATAAGCAACTAATTCCCTAGAATGTTTCAGCTTTGCCCATGCACCATTAGGATTTTTTCAAATCTGCCTTCCCCTCACCCAGGAACTTTAAATCATAAAACTTCATGGGTTCAGTTATCTTAAATTCCTGGAGAGTTAATATTGGTTGTGAGGTTAGGAGTTAAAAAAAGGCTGCTCTTAAGCAGCATTTGAGACTTGGAAGCTTGTTAGTATCAGTAACATGATAGTGTTTCACATCTGACTCACGCAAGTAGGAGCTTTCAGATTTGTTAGTAAGTACTCCAGAAAAGATTTTTAGAAAGAGAATTTTTCTTTGTCAATGGGTCTAGTTAGTAATGCTGCCTATTGAACTGCCTTAGTTGGTGTTTCTTGATCAAGTCAGCCTTTTATCTCTCTTTATCTTTCATATTTGAAATAGAACTGTGCTGTCTGTAGAGAACTGGTTATAAGTTTTAAAGGATGTTGAAATAACCATGTTTTTCTCTGGTCAGTAGCTATACTTGAAATACATAAATGCCACCTCTTGTGTGAGTTCTGATCTTACAGATCACTTCTGTTTTGAAACTGTATTTTAATATTATTTGCAGCCCATCCCACAGAACATAAAAAAAGAGTTCCAGCGCTTGATGCTGTGGTGACTCCAGATGATGTCCGGTATTTTACAAGTGAGACTGATGACATTTCCAACTTGGAAGCAAGTGTCCAAGAAAACCCCTGTGATGTACAGCTTTGGATTAAACTTGCCTATAAATACCTGAATCAAAATGAAGGGTATGTCTGCTACATTTTAGATTTTTAGACACTTGCTACATTTACATTTGATTTAACCATGCTGCTGTCATCAAGTTTCCTTTTTTGATGTTAAAGAATTTTATTCAACAATGGCACAAATAATTTAATACTTAAAAGCAGATTAAAAAATAGACTAGATTAGATTTCCTGCTGTATGTAGTATAATATATGAGTAATAAATTGCACTGATCGTTTATCTTTGGGTGAAGTTCTGATTCAGAATGGAAGTTGATGGAAAGTAATGTGGGAGAAATAATTTTTCATGTTTGAAAAGTGCACAACTTCATGTGTTGTAAAGTTACAATGGAATGTTGTGCTTCCAGTGTTAGTGGACCAGTAAACTCAAATCAGATTTGCCTCTACAGAGTCAATAATGTTTGAAATTACTTTGCTCAAAAAGATTCCTTATACAAACGATTCTTATGGTTGGCTTTATCCCTGTAGAAATGACTGAGCACTCTGTTTTTCATTTTGTAATTTTTTAAACTTCTGGATTTCTAAGTTTCTCTAGCTTCTCTTCCTTAAAATTATACTGCAGGGAGCCATGTTTTAATGGCAATCACATAAATAAAGCAGAAATTACATCATGATGGTTTCATCCGTCATGACAGTTGATAGACTTCAGTTTTAACAGTCAGGTACTGACTTAACTGTAACAGGGAGGAAGGGAAATGGAGAGGAGCAAGCACTGTTTTACAAGCCTTGTTTAAACTGTGAATTATAGAAAAGGTAGCAAAAGATCAGTTTAACTGTATCAGTAGGTGCCTCAACAGTAGAAGAGACAGAACTGAAAAGGCCGGTACTCAAAATACTGCCAGTAAGTAGCAGCGTGCAAAGAGCACACTTTCTAAATATAAGTGTACCTGGGAATTGACTGAAAAAAGAAGGGAGAAAACCTAATGGAAAACAATGCATCCTTTTCTTAAAACAGCCACCTCCCCCATCCCCCCCTTCCTCAGTACTCTGAAGAGACTTGAATGGTGTAGTAGGTGAAAGTGGTGATAGAAGGGCCTGTTAGTTTTATTCTGGGACTTGTGTTTTTCCTCTCTGTCTATGGAAAATAATTTCCAAAGATGTTTTCTGAATAAATGTGACCTCAGACATTCTGTGGTTTTATGCAAGTTTGTCTATGAATTAAAGCTCAGCTCAGTGCTTTGCAACATAGTCAGTTATTTGAACTAATCTTGTGTTTTGTGGGTATCATCTCATGATAGTTATCTCAAAAAGTCAAATTTCATTTTTTTAGAGTCAGAGAACTTGTCTGACATGCTGAATAAAAGTGTTATATTTAATGACTGTAGAAAGTAAATTAAATATGTAACAAAAATACTACAACTTTACTACAGCTTTGAAATTCCGACTGAAGTCCTTAAGCCTGTGTGATGTAAATGCCTTTATATGCTTGCAGCCTGAGAACTTTGCTTATAGGTGAATCTTACTAATTTTCAATTAAACTGTACTCTCATTTGAATTGGCAGTCTTTTCCTAGAATACTTGTTTCTGTGCATGATGATAAATGCACCTAATAACCTTTGAAGGATGAAAACCTACTGGAACTTTGATAAGAAAGGATGACATGTTTTAAAAAAAGAATGTCTGATTGTGTATGACTTCTCTTCTAATTAAAAGTATCCATGTTCGTGTTTGGTATTGTGTAAGTCATAACACCAGCACAGCTGATGTGAACGTTTTTCTAAATTCTTAATTTTTGCAGCTCATCATCTGAGTGTTTAGATTCTACTTTAAATGTTCTGGCCCGAGCCCTTGAGAACAACAAAGAAAATCCTGAAATTTGGTGTCATTACCTCAGACTTTTCTCAAAAAGAGGAACCAAGGAGGAGATACAGGAAATGTGTGAAACAGCAGTGGAATATGCTCCTTCTTATCAAATCTGGTGGACAGTAAGTAAAAAAACAAGTGTACGTGAAATGTTCCTGTAAGGTGCGCATTTTTTACTGTAGAAAACCAGTATGTATGACATGGAAAGTGTGAAAGGAAAAGCGCTGTAGCTTTTTGAAAACTGCTCAGAAAATGAACTTATTAATGTTCTGCTTGCAAGTTAGTTGTAGAAATCATCAGTTTTCCTCAGGTAATAAAAGTTACTTAAAATCAAGATGTTGTGTGTTGCTTATTTTCTTGTTACTTAAGCTTCTAAAAATTGGCTATCTGTTCTCTATGCATTAAAAGTATCTTTTGAGTTTTAAGGTAAAGATGGAGTATGAGGAAGGGAAGTATGGTTTGTAAGACAGTGAAAGACATTATTTGAAGTTTGTGATTTCTGTGATTTTTAAACTTTAAACTATAAGCTTTACTTCTTTTCTAATAGTTATTATTAATATGAATTATCCTCTCTAGTTTTTGAATTTGGAGAATTCCTTTGATGGAAAAGACTATGTATGCGGGAGGATGCTACAGTTCCTGATGGAAGTGACAGCGAGAGGAGAAGATCCAAATCTTGTGTCCTTTCAGCTGCTGGAGACTCTCCTCTACAGGGTACACTTAAACCTGTTTACAGGAAGACATCAGAATGCTCTTGTTCTGCTGCAGGTAACTTCCGAGTTACCACCCCAGGAGTGGTTTCATACTTGAACCTTTCTAATGCTTGTGACTCTGAGAGTTTCAACTTTAAAAGAGCTATTTCTTCCACTGGAAGAATTCCTTCAGCAAATAGAGGCTTCCGTTTTGAGATACGATGCCATTGTAAAATCTGAATATACATTTGGGGGTTTTGTTAACTGTTTTGCTTTGTTTGTGTAGCTATAGCCTAGACCACTATGTCTCAAAATAATTCCCAGGGAAATGCTTTATTTTTTCATTTCCAGTAAGCCATAGAACAATTTTCTGCAGTGAAGGCCCTGTTGAGTAATGTATTGCTTTAGGTATTCAAAATTGCTACAGAAATTATCAAACCAGTAGTTCCTCAGAATAAACATAGTATGATGTTATCTAACAGTACTACCATGTTCTCAAATCTGGAGACTGTTAAGTCAGATATTACTGCTCTCAGCTTAAAACGGTGACTGTAGAAAGACTTTTAGTGACTGTTACTTTTGTGTAGATGATAAAAGTGGTGGCTGAGGGTGAGAAGTGGAGTGCATTCAGACAATCCTCTCCTGAAAGTGGGAGCTGCTGTTCTTTGAGTTGCAGGTTTTGATTCCTGTCAGCAGGTGATGCCTGTTGCTTACCGCAGCCTGATGTGTTCCTCAGAGTTTGAGCCTTCAGGCTTTTGTCTGGCTCCAGTTGGAATGCGGGAGTGCAATGCTGTGCTGGCTTCCCCAAAATGTACTGAGTAATTTAACTCTGAATGAACAAAAAGAACAGAGGGAGAAGAAGTTCAGTTTGTGTCAAATTGACATGGAAATCAAGTGTATGTGGGAGAATAACTTGGGTTGATTTCCATTGCCTTTCTGCAAAGCATCATCACAAAGCCAAACTTTTTTTAATATTAATCTGAAATGTGTAGTTGAAAACAATGTCTTGGGGTGAGATTATTTAACCATATTTAATATAAAATAATTTCTAGGTAGCTGCTACTTCAGAGCAAAATAGTAGTGTGTCTCTTTAGAAAACTTGAAAACAATTTTTTTAAAGTAAGTATTTTCAAGAGCGAATAAGTGAAGTTGTTTTGAAACATCAGTTTTCGTCTATTTCAGGGTGTGTGTCCTGCTGCATTTTGCATGAATTTGCAAATACATTCATTCCTTTGAAAGTGCGCTCTAATTGTACTGCATTTGTCCCAGAAAATGTTGACACATCGCTAGCCACAAGATTCTGTTCTGTTTCAGGAGGAATTTGTGTTTAGACTTTATCTAATTGCATGCTCTAATTTGTTTTATTTGGGATCTGCTGATGTAACTGGACTATTCTATCTTTGTGTATGACTAGTAGAAAAATTTGTAACAGTATCCTTGTTTTGGTAACGTTTCCAACATTTTTCAAAACAATGTATCTAGAGGTGATGGTCACTTCAGTTGACTTGAGTAGCTGTAACTTCGCTTCATAACCAGAGCTTACTGAAGAAAAGTTCCAAACCAACCAACAACCCCAAATCCAC
The DNA here is from genome assembly GCA_035583155.1 of Acropternis orthonyx. NCBI lineage: Eukaryota > Metazoa > Chordata > Aves > Passeriformes > Rhinocryptidae > Acropternis > Acropternis orthonyx. The sequence goes on along the minus strand of JAWWEU010000040.1, from coordinate 35,571,000 downwards.
AAAACCTAGTAGGTTATATTAAGCTGAATCCAGTTTGTAGATGAGTTGTATCTGAGGCTAATGTATTACTTCTATGGAACTGCAAGTAATTGAAGAATTAAGCAGAAAATTGGAACACAGGTTGGGAGATGGATGTTTTCAAAGTATCTCTCTCTTCACTTTCCAAAATAACCTTCTGCATTTTTCTGTACCTGTTACTAGAAATGATGCGTATAATTTGAATAGTTGTGCATTCACATAAACTAAATAAGATCATGATTAACATAAAGAATTAGTTTCTGTCTTTTCTATGGAAATGATCTGAGAATGTTCAAACTCACTCTTCCTGTTTTCTTTCTCATTCTTAAACCTTGAATTTAATGTATTTCTTTTAACCTTTACAGAATGCTTTAAAACCAGCAAATGAAAAGATAATCTCTGAGCACCTTACTGTAAGTGACCGTTGCTTGGCTTGGCTGGCTTACATACATCTAATTGAATTCGGTATTCTCCCAGTCAAATTCTATGATCCAGCTAATGTCAGTCCTTCAAGGATTGTGCACAAAGAGCCATTTTTAATACCATGGCAAACAGTTCAAGATGTGAAGACTGATCCTGATACACTGCTAGCTATGTTTGAAGGTAAGATTAAGGTAACTACTTAATACATTATTCATGTGTTGTAAATCAAGAAAAACTATCCAGCTTCTAAAATTTCAAGGCAGTGCAGTATTGCTGATGACTCTATTAAACCATTGGATTAATCCAGTGAATATTTCATCTTGATTTGACCAGCGTAGTGAGGAGAGTCCCATGTTTTCGGGTGCTTGACAAACGCATTGAGTTTTTTTGTCTGTGGTTCAAAGCCACAGCTTTATCTTGATAGAAAATGATAGTTCAGAGAAAAAGACCAGTCAGTGGCTTGTGACTGCATGACATTGCTAGTTTTCTTGGGCTTAAAAGCCAAGCTTCTGTTGTCATTCTTTCTTACCCTTTCTCCCCTTAATAGGATGTGTTTATTGGAAAGTTACTTTCCTGGAATATTATTTCCTTAGAAGAGGCAGAGAAATGTATGTGTTTATCTTAATTCAAAGCTTAAATAAACTGAATAATTTTTTTAAGATGTAAAAGGAGGATACTAGAAGAAATTGAGTTCCTCTTGCTGCCAGAGGTAGACTTTATAGTAGCAGACAAGTGCTATTATGTAGCTTTTTAAGTGTCAATACTTAGCCTGTTAGCAAGCAGCAGTATTTAGTTGCCGCTGGGAATATGCTGCCGGTGGAAATGCTCAAGGATCAATGAAGTAGCCCAGCTGTGAGAGTAAAGGCAGTCTAGCCATGATAATGGGTGTTCATTTTTGGGTAACTGTATTAGCTTTTGTCTCAATAGCTTTCAGCAGCTATACTGGAAATTCTGAGATGTGATATTGAATATAGTGATACGCTTCTATCTGTAATACTGCTTTAGTGTTTCGTTGGTAGGATGTTTCCTGTTTTTAAAATGAACAGGAGATGAAACTGAAAGATCTTTGTCCTTGCACCATGATGAGAAGTGTAAAAAAAGCTTTTCCAAATAGTATCTTTTTCTAATAATGTGCAGAAGCAGCACTCTAATATCTTTCCACACCTATGTATTTTCATTATGTTAAAGGAGATTTTTTTCATATTAAGGCTTCAAGTAACTTTGATGTTGCTTGAGGTCTAAAGTATTTGTTTTTTACTTTTGTTTTGAAGATGCGGTCAAAACATGTACTGATGAAAGCCTTGAGGCTGACAAAAAAATAGCTGTCTGCTTTCCTCTCTACAGAAACATGATAGTTTTGCTGAAACTTCTTGAAAGGTAAGTTGTTTCAAGACATTTTTAACTAGAGTACTCAACTGGTTTTTTTCAAAACTTATATTTACTTTTCTTTAAGGTGGGAGTCTGCTGCAGAACTTTGCAGATCTTTGCTGGAGCTCTGTCCTAACAACTGTCAGCTCTTGGAGAGTTTGGCCACCTTGTATTTGCAGACGGAGCAGAGTGATGATGCCTATAAGGTGTGGATTGGAGCTTTTGAGAAGAATCCTCAGAATGCAGAAATTTTTTATCAGTTGTGTAAATTTCTTGTTTCACAGGTAATACTCCACTTCAAAACTAGTATGTTGGTCTGCTAGCTTTATGAAGCTCACGTTTTGTGTGTTGTTTGAAATAATCATCAAATTGGTTAATCTTAATGATATTTTTTAATATCTAGTAGTCCTTTATATAGATGGGAAAAGTATAATTGGCAAGATAAGTGACATGATAGGAGATAATAATAGAAATTATATAAAAGCATAAATTTATAGTTTGGATTGTTCTAATTCAGCATTAATATCCTTAAACAAGAATAACAGAAAGTAAAAGTAGACCCTGTAATATTTTTTCTGCTTTTTTCTGCTGTCCGCTGACTGACCCAGTTAGGGTTAATTCTTGAGAGAATGAAAACAATGGAGCATTGCAGAGACAGACACACCACTTGTTACTTATTTTGGTTAAGTTGTTTTTGCCATTTTCAGGTCGATGTCTGATTTTAATTTTTTTAATTTTAAAAAAACCAACAAAACAGGAAAGGTCAAGCAGTATTCTTCCACTGTTGCAAGATTTTGTGGCAGCTTTCTTTGAGAATACATGCCAACAGCATGGTCCCATGGATCTCTTAAGGTATGTTTAGAATATTTTTTTAATTTAAATTTTGGCAATATTGGCATTTTCTTGAATAAGAAGATAGTCTAGAACTTTTTAACTCTTCTATCTTTTAGCTTGGCATGTTTTGCCAAAACTTCAGTGAAGGATGAGTTGGTGGATCAGAAGGTTTATACTCGTTTTTGCATTAGCACTAATTTGTAAAACCATGAGTATCTAAAGATAAAATAGCAAGAAAGTTAAATTTCTGGATTTGTGCAATGAAAATCAGTCATATATATACATATATGAAAGTTGGTGTTGGTTCCCCTCCTACCCTCCCTAAACTAGGAGCCTAAACTTTCATATCTAAAATACTCTAGACACTTGCAAAAGAGTTCAATTCAGAGGGTTCAGCATGCCATTAATCAGATTATTATTGATAAAAAGACTCAGGTTTCATATATAGCCTGATGATTTTCCACTTGAATTTTAGCACCTAATTGAGAGTTACAGAAGTTTTGAAATATGCAAGTTCCTTATGGTCAAAACAGATGCCTCTGAAGGCCTTCAAAGCAAAAACCTTCTGTGCTAAAGCTTATGCAGATGAGGTTTTGTAATGTTTTTATCTCTGTTAGGTGTCAGATTTTATTCCTGCTTGCATTTGTTTGCATGAAATTTAGTATTAGTAAAGCAGTCTAGCTGATTGCATGTAGATGATTCTGTCTTAATGTGTTTTATGTGGGGAGGGGAAAGTCTGACATACCAAGGTAACATTTAACTGGGTACATAATGAGGGAGTCAATGCCTTCTATATTAACTTTCTGTATTTCTCTGTAATGCTTTTTGTATAAATTGTATCTGGATAGAATTAAACTAAATCTGGGAGAAGTGCATATTTTTTATTATTTTTCATGAGCTGGACTTTTGAACTGAATGTTACATCTACATTCTTCCAGGTACAAGGATATTCTCATTTACTGCTACTTCTTTCTCTTGTAGATACCTCTTGAATTTTCCAATGCCAATTGAATTTACATCACCTCTCTATAAAGAACATATTATGGATGATGTTGTTAACCAGCAGATCCCGTATCTGTGGCAGATCTACTGGTGAGATTTTTGTAAAGAATTTCTGAGAAATGGCTCTTGGATCTGAGTAAATTCCATTTCAAAAGCAGAATACTTGTTACTTGCCTAAAGGTGTATGACTTTGGGTTCTTCGGTAAATGATCTGCCAGTCCTTAGAGAACCTACCAGCCTGCTTCACAATGGAGATAGTTTTATGAAACTGAATTGTATGTCAATTTAAATTCTACACTTAAGAAATCTTTCAGAAATTCTGGCCTATGGGAACAGTAATAGGTGTGTTCATCTCAAAATAATTTTTTAGTTTTACTGTTGTTTTAGGTTGCTACTGCAGCTAGTGTTGTTCTTTCTCCTGTTGTCTCCCCTTTATTTTACAATAGTTTCTCCGTTCTCTTTAGTCCTGGGCTTCTCACTTTCCTTGGCCTACTTTTTTAGCTCATGGAGAGAAGCCCCTCCTCAGCTGAGTGACCTGTTTTCTGCAAGAAACTGGAAAGGAACACATCTTTGTCATGTATACACAGTCTTCTTTTTGTGTTTCTTCCACCATTGCTTTTGATAGCAGCAATGTACAGGATTGCCCAACACCAAAGTGTAAGCCATCAATAGCTTAAATGAGTTACATAACTGTGATTATTGAGGTGTTGGCTTAGGCTATTTAAGGAAATTCCCACTTCATGGTCTGGGTTTGCCAGTCTTCAGAAGTAGCTATTGGGCTTTTCAGATACGTGAAGGTACAAGGATGATAACGCTTTACATACTGTGTAAGGACCCCTCAGAACTTCAACACTGTTGCTTATAGTTTTTAATTGGTGGACAGTGTGCAGGTAAAATGTATGGTTTTCCTTAATCTAAACCTTATATAAAGGTCATCTTAATTTTTTTGTATTGTCCATTAGTAACGACTGAAATAATAATTTTTTTTTTTTTCACACAAGCTCAGTTTTGGGTTTGGCACTTACACAGTAGAAACATTGTTACTAAGACACTTGGAGTCACTGTTTAGTAGTAAGGGATCTTGACTTAAGCTCAGATGTTCCTGTATTTTAGCACCTGCTTCTAAGAGAGGAGATTAGTGTTCTTGTGCCTGAATTACTTTCAGAGTAATAATTGTGCGTTTCTCTGAGTTTTGCTACAGTAAGTGTTTAGGTACCTGTGCCTCATACCTGTCTTTCCTTTCTTCAGGTATGGAGAACAAAAGACATAAAAGTTCACTTTTACCAGCTGAAAATAGATTGAAATCAGCGAAGCCTCAAAGCTCGTATAACAGTGCTTTACTTGGAAAGATCATAGTATGCGTACACATGTGTATGTGTGCACATAAATGTATACATACACTCTAGAAAGAGTGGCAAATTGGTGATTTAGTTTGTGGTTCTTGGGGAAAGCAAGAGTAGAATCAGGCACTCTGATTATTTACCCTAGAGTTCTGTGACATCAACCTTATCTTTGTATTTCTGTGGTCTCCTTCATGAGCTTTTTAGTTTTTAGGGTTCTTTTTTCCACTGTTATTTTACACTTTGAAATAAGGATTGTTCACCATGTCTTGTTCAAAGAATGTCTGCTTCTGTCTTTGGTGAGTTCCTATATGTTGGTCTAACTGTTTGTTTCTTTGAGAAGCTGTTGAACAAAATTAAGGTGGTGGTTTCTTTTTTTTTTTTTAACTTCTCAGTTTTTTTCTTTCCTGACACAATCAGTATGTTTCTACAGCAGATCCTGGTAATACTTGTTTTAGAACACTAATTTTGTTTCCAGTCTGATACTATTTCTCAAGTGGTTTTAATCTGATTTTGAAATCTATTGTTCTGGAGCTCAGATGGAAACTCAAGACTTGGCTCCATCCTGTGGCAGAGCATTCATATTAGAATGATTAATAAAAGGGTAGTTTACAGGAATAGAAGATAAGTCATGATACTTAATTTGGTTTTTAAGGGTTACATTTTAAACTGCATGGTTGCTTTATTATTCCTTGTTACTTGCTTTTGAGTCTTACCCATTTTAATTAATTGACTGATAAATTAGTCCATGATACTGCTAAACTGAAAACACTTCTTTTTATTGCATCTGAGGATGGGAAGTTCTTAATTGTGTCTTAATGTATAATAACATGTTTTGTTTGTGACATGCAACACTTTATCTTTTTATATAAACAGTTTGTGCCAGTCTATTCACGCAAGTGTTGGTGAAGCACTGGATGCTTATGAAGCAGCTCTGGGGGCAGTGATGCAGCAGGAGACTGTTCAGAACATTTGGTTGGAGTAAGTTTGTAAGAGAAGAAAGTAAATTAATCCCAACTATTAAGTGAAGGCCACCAGAACCATCTTTCTCCTTTTCTTTTTTTCTTCCAGTTACCTTGTTTTTATTAATAGCAAAGTTGTTGGATCCAACAACAAGGTTCAAGAATTCAAGCTCTTTACTGATCTAGTGAACAGATGTCTGGTGACAGTCCCAACAAGATACCCAATTCCGTTTAGTACTGCTGATTATTGGACCAATTATGAGTTTCATAATAAGGTAAAAATGCACCTGTGGACAGTTTTAATTAAACAAAGAGGCTGATGACCTGTTAGCAGGTACCTGTGATTTACTTGATCAAATACAGCACTGAGAGTGAGTATATGAACACCGAGAGCTAGGAATTACTAGGAAAAGAAACAAGTCTCTGAGGGTAGTAGTATTTTAAGCAGAGGAGTATTTAGCAGTGACCTTATGAATAAAGGGTATGTAAGGCAAAGAGAAACTTTGTGGCATGTTTTAATACTGTGAATACAGTTGTTAATGAAAAAAATTTTTTTTTTTTTTAGAGAAAATGTGTAAGAGAGGGGAGATACGGTTGAGCAAAAGGGATCTACAGAGCTGTAACACTGGCAGATGGAAACAGTAATTAAGTTTTTAGTTTTTAATCACAGAAATTGCAGTGGTTGAGAAAGAGAAGGAATAAAGTTCGGAGTAAAAGCAGGTTGAGCAATTATACAGATAGAATAAAGCTTATAGAAATCCTGGATCCTGTTTTGCTAACATGCAGTATATTTTTCTTTACTCACTAAATGCAGGCTAGAAGGACTAAAATATGTGGTGCTAGCAAGTTGACACTATCTCTTCATTACACAAATTGATTTCCTTACCCTTGAGGGATAAGGTTTGAAGGTGGCAACTCACTTTAGTCATAGTGTTCATAGTCTGTCATTCCATTATTCTTAGCAAAGAAAGAGCTTTAAAGTGGATTAATGTTTATAATTCAAATTCTACAGGTAATTCTTTTTTATTTGAGCTGCATTCCAAAATCTCAGCATTCCAAAACCTTGGAACGGTTTTGTTCTACCATGCCTGCTAATCCTGGACTCGCACTGAGGTATGTAAAAATGCTTGTAATCAAGATCAACAGACTGATAACTACTGTTTTTTGTACAAGACATGCATGATGTGCTTTCAACTACAGAAATAAAACTCCTCTATTACTGCATGTTGCTTGAGGCATATTGTGCCTTTTGACTTTGTCTCGGTCTTGTCTTTGACAAGGTTCTGTTCTGTCTATGGACAGGTTGTAATTATACAGGAATTAACTCTGCACTGTACATGATGAGTAAAAGTTGTCAAAATTTCAATTGTGTGGAGAAATGTCACATGTACAGTAAAATCTCATTACTTGCTGATCTGTTACAAGTATAGTTCCAGCACAGAAGAAATAAAAATGGATACACCAGTCCATAACAGTGCTACCTTAAGCACTTAACGTGATATTTATTTAGCAAAGATAAACCGTAATTTAAAAAAATAAAATCTTACAGGAAACATAACCAGTTAATGTAAGCATTGCACTGATTCTTACTTGAACAGTATTTCAAAATATGCTCTTTCAGGATTAGAGAGTCCATGTTTTACTGTATTCAGGTGCAGTGAATGCACGAGTATTTGATTGAGTAAATTTGAAAAGTCCTGAAACACTGTTCCTCATCAACAGTGAGCCCAAAGAACTCAAAGCAAGACTTGAAAATAAGTGTGTGTGGTTGTGGGCATGGGGAGAGTGTGACACACCTGCCTTTGGCATACGAAGTTGAATGACTTCATTTTAAACCAAGTTGCGATTCTGTCTAGATGGAACTTGCAGCTCCCTTAAACAATGTTGATACTGCATGAAGTGGGTGAGCAGAATTGACTGAACAGTATCTCTAGCCACGTGACTATAAAACTACTTTGCCTCCTTTCAAATGTGCAGTTACCTTGTGCATGCTAAAAGTGGACGTGTAATCCACTTGTAATCTTTTAATGGGCCAAGATCATATTTTTCTCTCTTGATTTCACACTTCTGAAAGTGTATCTTAACATTTTTGTTTTGTTTTCTTCTGAGAGCATGATCAGTCAACATTGTATATGGTGGCTTGGGTTTTTTCCTACTTGCAATTCTTGGCTCAGATAAGATATAATGTATTCTGTTTAACATGTTTGTATCTTTGGATAGCTTTTCTGGTCCAAGTGATTAGAGCAGTGTTCCTTTCTCATGAATACCTTTTACAGACTGCTTCTTCGATACTGGGAGGAGAGCAATGTTCAAATTCTGAAACTACAAGCCAAGATGTTTACATATAATATCCCAACATGCCTGGCCATCTGGAAAATGTAATGCAACAGTCATACATCTGTTTTCATAGATATTGCTTTTGTTTATATCTTTTACATCACAAAGGTAAATCTTAAATGTCCTTCCAATTGGGCTTGTACTGGAAGCCTCTCTTTCATTAGCTTATTTAGAGAGTAACTGTTACAGCAGTCAGAGGTACTATCACTTCTTTAAAATGAGAAATGGAATCTCCCTCTTGGAGAAACTTACGTGAATGGATATTATGCAGATAAATATGAATGATGTATTTACAAGTTGCCTTTTTAAATTCAACTATTGACTTCTGTCTCCCCCTCTCTACCCCTCCCCTTTATATATCACAATAGCAGTATTCTCCATTATCCAGTGATGCTGAACTGATGTTTTTCTTCAGTGTTTGTTCATAATGGGGAACAACTGAAATGTCTTGCTCATGTAAGGTTGTTTTTAAAAAATGGCTATTTTTATCTTTTCACTATAGATTAACCTCATTGGAATTTAGTCAGTTTCTTCTCAAGGAATTAGTAATTCCATTCCACAGTCAGTATTCTGCCACTAATGGCATTTACAATAATTCAAGAATAAATGTTTGTATATATTTCTTTTCCTCAGAGCCATTGCTGCCGAATGCTTTCTAATGGGACAAAGAGAAGTAAGTCAACACAGTGTACTAAAATGAATAATTATGAAATTCTGTGAAACCTCTCATATCTTGGCTTTATCCAAAGCAATTGTCATCTTTTTAATCCAAGATTTCTAAGTAGTTGAAATAATCTTGTTTGTAAACACCAAAACATTTAGTTTAAATATGAGAAATGTCTTTGTCAGTCAAGGTGGAATAGATCATATAATGAGAACTTGTGCATATTGTTTGTTTCTTTCCCTTACTGGAAGGACTGTGTTCTTCTCCCGTTTGTTTTTTTTTTTTTTTAACTTGGAGGAGATTGCTAGAACTTAAAAATACAATAGAGTGAAGGAAGACTTGTTTTGCTGGAGGATACTAATGACTATATTTACAAGCAGATAAGAAAACTGGAGAGGAATTTATTACAAGGGCATGTAGTATTAGGACAAGAGGGAATCGCTTCAGACTGACAGGAAGTTTAGATTGGATATTAGGAAAAATTACTGTGAGAGTGGTGGGACATGAAAAGGTTGCCCAAGGAAGTTGCAGATACCCCATCCCTGGAAATGTTCAATGCCAGACTGGATGGGCCTTTAAGCAACCTGGTCTAGTGGAAAGTGTTTCTGCCTGTGCCAGGGCATTTGTAACTAGGTGATCTGTAAGGTCCTTTTCAACCCAAACCGTTCTTTGGTTCTGTGAAGTAGTTGGGAGGGTGGGTCTGCCAGGCCCAATGTATGTAGAGAGTTTGTCTAGTTCCTGACCACACAAAAGATGACAGTTCTTTTTCTCCAAAAATAACAGGTTTATTTATTGGTACTTAGGCGAGGGGAAAATTGGTGTGTATAAATACAAGAGCTTTTTGGCACAGGAACTGAATCACAGTTCAAACAATTATCTTCCTGGTATTGTTGCTGTCACCTTCAACATATTCTTCTGTCTGTGGAAGATGCTGTATATTTGGGGGTAGGGGGTTGTCATGAGGACCTAGATTTGTGACTCACCACTTGCTTGTGGTGTTTCTGAGCTACTTCTCTGCTGTATCTTGTTGTGTGTCATTCTTTTAATGACTTCTGAGCATCATTTTTTCTTTTTGTCAGTAGTCTTTCTTTTTGAATCAATGTTAAAGCTTAACTGATCCATTAAGGGTAGCACGGCTATTGTTAGACTTGCATATTAAGTCTTTTCTTTCCTTTTTTGCTGTCTCCTAGAGTGCTTAAAAAGAACATCCCCTAAGCAGAGTTATTTAGTTTGTAAGATCAAATAATTCAAAGTCAGGTGATACTAAAGGCATTGTTGCCTACTCAACCTTAATTCTGTCTCTGTGTTGATGGTTTGGTGTAATCTGTAATTAGTCACAGATCCCTGCTTCAGTCATTGTATTAGATGGACTTATTCTTAAGGTACTGCCTATAGTAAGGCTGGTGACTGAAAAGATCTCTGATTTGTCTGGTTAGAAAAAATATTTCAAATGCATCAAAAAAGAGGGTCCTTAAACAATATAAACCATTCAAAATGAAGGCATATGTGAAACATTGTAGCTGGATTACACCCAGAAGAAATCTTGTGGTTTTCTTCTGCAACTACCTCAGTAGCTCTTATGGTATGTGGTACAATCACTTAAGTAGGCACACATAGTGTAGTTGGGTTTTTGTGGCGGTCTTAGTTTGGGATGTAGCGAGCACTTACAACTGTTTACGCAAATCAGTGATTGTTTCAGATAACTGGATTTTCTAGTAAACAAGTAGGATACTGGTTTAAAGTTGAATTGTGATTCAGATTCTGAGTTTCCTGTTCCTGTAGAACCCGTCATTTATTCTCTTCAGAGGTCACATAAAGGTTTGTTAAAAGAATATAAAAATGGGTACAAGTATTTAAAATGCCAGCACCTCCCCTAATGACTCCAATTGAAGCTGGTATTTTAGATACCAGTAGTTGGAGACTTGAGTAAGTACTAGCATTAAATATTTTTGTCCTCTATTTTGAACCATAAAATGGCAAAACCATTTTTTTTTCAGTTTAAGAGTTGCAAAAACTCAGACTGGTTGTTCAAGAACACATAGAGGCTGAAAGAAAAAAGCCCATGAAACAGTTATTTTCATTACAGGATTGGGATGATATGCAGTAAACAAGACCTTGAGACTACATATTGAGTGGTGAAAGAGAAATATTCAGTAATCTGCTTCATGCCCTGAATGTGTTCCATCCTGTGCAATGAATGAGGCAAGAATCTTGTGAAGAAAAATAGAATATCCTTATGTAACTAGCCATGTTCATACAAGGGTCAGAATTAAGGTCAGACATAAACTTGCCTTTGCTTTCAGTAGCAATTTAATGCTTGACTTCAAAAGCACTTGGAAAATTATTGTAAGAAATTTTTGTGCTTCGAATCATTCATTTTGAGTGCATGAAATTGTGCTGACTTGTAATACTTGCCTTTGTTTTACAGGTCCATCATTTATATCAGAGAGCCCTTCAGAAGTTACCTCTATGTGCAACACTGTGGAAAGATGTAATGTTTTCTCCTTATGATTCAGTTTGAGGTTTCATGTAAATTTTCTGCATATCCCATATCCATAGATGTGGTGATGCTCAGGCTCTGGCTAAATCTTATATCTGCTTCCCCCTCTCTTTCAGCAACTCTTGTTTGAAGCATCAGGAGGAGGTAAAACTGATAACCTGAGAAAACTAGTTACCAAGTGCCAAGAGGTTGGAGTCAGCCTAGATGAGCTTTTAAATTTAAACACTTACAGAACAGAAAACAAGAATCACTGAACGCTCAGTATGGTCAGCCATAAGTCCTATAAAATGCCAAAATCAGTTGAATGGTTCTTCAGGCTGATCCATGCCCTAGGATCTGTATAAGGCAGATGAGTATTGCTGAGCATATCAAGTCTCCAGTCTGCTTTCCTTGAACCTGGAAACAATTAATATCACCTTCCTCTGGAAACATGAACTCCCTGTCTGGCCTTGCTTCTGGGCCCTGCCAGATTCTCGTAACATCATCTACGTAAGTATAGTTAATCAAAATGACAGACTTTATTTTTTTATGTTTTCTTTTTATTTACTGTTTTCTTTGTTTTGCTGTTCCTGATTCACTTGACACTCTCGCTGATGCCTGAGAGATCTGTGTTTCGGATTAATTTACTGGGCTGTGTTTACAGTAAAAAGCAAGTAGTCCATTTTGGGTTTTTCCTTTTTTAAACCTTTTTTGAGACTTTTTCATTACAGGATTTAAAACAAAAGCAGCCGCTCTTAAGGAAAGTGTAACTGCCGTGGCCACAAGTATGCTTCTTGCACTTGAAGGCTCTAAGAGGGTTGCTTACTGCCCTTTTCTGCATTGGACTCATGGCAGAGACTATTAAACTTGAAGATTAAAGAAACTATTGCAAATGCCAGTGCATCAGAACCTAAGAGTGGTCAATTATGTGCAATTTTTTGTAAAGAAATTTTAATTTATAATAAAGTTTAACAGTTTAAAGAAAAACAATACTGAACTGTTGTGTTGTTACTACCTTGGGGTATTTCAGGTGCTTTCACAGAGATACTTTCAGTACAAGTTGACTTTAAAAAAAAAAAAAAAATTCTGTTTGTAATTTTGATCAAAAGGTAGGCAAATGTGGATGAGTTGCCTATTGTGGATGTAGAATAACTACATCCCCGTGTTTTTTGTCATCCCTTGCCTCAGGTACACGTATCTTTGTCCCATAATGACTATACCTATCAATAATACCACTTCAGTAATGGGAAATGCTTTTTATATGATCCTTTTTGCCTTTAATGAAATGAGGCCCACATTCCAAAATTGCTTCATGTACATTGCAGAATGATGCGGTCAGCCCACTGAACCAGTGATGGGGCTCTTCAGATCAGGTTGGCTTTCCACCTGTTTTTCCATCTGTGCCAAATCATATCAAAAGATGGTTGTGGCACCTATTGCCTACGTGATTTTTGAAGATGCCAGGTAAAAGAGTAGTCTTCATGTATGAGAGTGAGGCAAAGTGGTTTGTGACATACAGCTTCCAATAACTTTTGAACTCCTTACTTTAGCTGAAGTTACACATGCAGACTACAGAACCAGTATCAGAAAAGCTGACTCACACCTCTTCTTCATTGTAGTCGGGTAGCATCTTGATTTCCATCCACCCCCGCCCTGCCCCCCCACTTACGTAGTACAGCACAGACCATGGAAATGCAGTACTTAATTTATTTGTTTTTATTAAAAATCCCTCAAGTTTGGTAAATGCTGGCTTATATTGCCCAACATTTTTTCATAATTTGTCTTTAAAACTTTACATATAAACAGTTGTTATTTTTCTGCAGCAGTGCTTATTTTAGTGGGATACCATTTTACCTATTCTGCTATTAAAGAGACAAGCTGTCAAGGGTTACAGCAATTCTAATACTGCCCTGTATGATCCTTACTTTGGGTTTGTCTTTAGCAATATTTCTTAGGATTTCAAATAAAAGGTTCTCAAGCAATGGTCAGCTTGTAAAAGCAATTGCAAACCCATTTCCCTTTGCAGTTTTATGTTGATGATTCTGGTCACATCTCCGTTAGACAGCTTTCTGTGGTTTAGTTTTGTCCTTTCCCCTCCCAATGACCATTAACTTTCTGAACTGTTACGGAACAAACTGAATTCCATCCTCTTGGTTTGAAGGATGTGATTTGTGGGTCCACAGAAAATTACAGACTTTTACTGATGCTGATTTTGGTGAATAGGGAGAATATGTGATACTTGCATTGTGTTAGGAATGCAGAATTTTTAATAAATTGCCTATAGTCAAGCCCATTTATGTTTATGGAGTTTCCCTGTCAATTCTTTCTTAAAACCTGGCTTTCAGCTTCTGGCTAATAAAGTAATTTATTTCCTTGGTGCTGGGAGTTTCAAAAGGAAATAATTTGAATAATTCGCTTGATGCTGTGTCACATTGGCGCATCTGAAAGATTTTAAAGATAGTTTCTGAGTTAAGCATTATGTCATATCAGTATTTAGTTACAAGATAATAGATTTGTGGATTATGTATCCAGTGAAAAGACTGTTCCTTGCCTGTCCCAACCTCCTTTATCTTACATATAAGATAGATTCATTAGACCTCTATCCTTTAATGGGAGTGTAATTGTAGATGCTCCTAGCTAGCTTCGATACAGTATGAAAAAAGATATAACAGCACTGACTTCAAAACTTTTCAGCATCTTTCAAATCCTTTAGAAATTTGAAGTAGGTTAATGATGTAGTTATAGTGCATAGAAATAAATGCAGCTGCATCTTACCTGGGGAATCTAGACTGAAATTAGCAGGTGTCCTTACCAGACCTGGCATTTCACCTGAGTCTGGGGAGCATCCTACCATTGGTTCTAGGGAGTGGTCAGGAATGAGGTAAGAGCAGAAAAGGTTTGTTTTCCAGAACAGAGCAGGATTGTTATCTTATCCTTATCTGTAAGGTGGCTTAATGTTTGCAAGGAGCTCAAGATCAAAATTTGGTTTAAAAGAGGATATAAACGTTAACTGCTCTTTTTTATTGCATGCAACTATTTGTTGTTGTCCTACATGGGGAGATAATAAGCAAGAGTATTGCCTGTAACTGAAACTTAACCTTGTAGAACTTGGCAATGAATTATCCCTGTGTCTGTTTGCTCTCTGTTAATGGCAGCATAAAATGCAACCATAAAGTTTGCAGTCCTGCACCTGGGGTACTGGCAGAAGTGACCATATTGTGGCTCAGTAAAATGTTGACAGAGACTGAAAAGGAAGAAGCCTTTCTGTGCAGTCAGCAGGGCCTGATCTAGCAGAAAATAGCACAGAAGATAATGTGATGGCCATAGATGATTTACGAAGAACATTTACTCTTTGAGATGATAATTTTCATAGATTTCTGTATCTTCTTTTTATTTTCATGACACCTGTCAATCTGGCTCTCACTTGTGACCCTTGGAGTTAGGTTAGTCCCTTTTCTGGTCAGTTTGAGAAAACTCTGTGGATGAGGAAAGGTGGTTGGGGAACTTTTAAGTGTGGGTCTTGAGGGCATGATGTTTTGTCTTGTATTGACCCGAGTTAATACAGCATGAGAAGGAAGACAGAAGAACTGCTCCTACAAGCTTCCATGAGGAAGTTTTAGTTATGATTTTATGTAATGTGGAAATAGCCCATATTTTTTTCAGCCCCTAACCCTTATAATCACATTAGCTCTCACCTTTCCCTCCTGAGGCTTTCTTCTCCCTCTGTGTTGTGGCTTAACCCCAGTCAGTAAGTACCAAACAATCACTTGCTAATACTGCCCACACCCCTTGCTGGGATGGGGAGGAGAATGGGAAAGAAGGTAAAACCCATGATTTGAGATAAGAATAGTGTAATAACAAATAATAGCTCTGACTATTTTCTTCCCTGTCTCAAAAATTGCTGCTGGATTTCCCCACACAATGATATCATGAGTGTATTGCAGGTGTTCCAGAGCTTCCCCCTGTTCCAGTGCAGTCTGGATCAGTCCATGGCAGATGGGAGGGTTGTGCTTCCACACCTGGGGCAGTCAGTTCCAGGTGTACTGGACATCCAAGTGAAAGTAAATTGTGGCCTGCCAAAGCGATTGAGAGAAATGCACTGGCAATATCAGTTGTGGCAAACCACTTGGTGGCCTTTGACTCCCATTCGTATTAAGTTCCAGCATGTCCAGTACAGCAGCATTCAGCCACGGTGTGACAGGATCTGTGGGAGACTGTGTGTTGTTTGTGTCATAATAAATCAACTCTAGCACAGCTAATTCCCCTCAGGTACTGGATACCTCTCTCTGTGGTAGCCCGCTTGCCTAGGTGACAAAATATTTTCCTTGAAGGGATGCCTTTCTTTTGTGCTCCACAGGTGTTACCTCTGGAGGCTGAGGACTTGTAGCCCTTTCCCAATTGCCTTGTCAATGCCTCTTCCCTAGAAGGTGATCCCAGCTGCTTGGTTTCCCTGCCCTTTAATTCCAGACTCAGAGCAGCCAGGTGGTAACGTGCTCACCTGGGCAACAACTGCAATGTTTTTGCATCTCTCACAGCTCACTCAGGGATACAGAGTGCGTGGTTCCCTCTGGTTCTGCCTCTTCCTCCTGTTCTTGTGATGGCCCTGCTTTGTCCTCCTTTCCTAGACAAGCTCTTTCTTGTCCATTTCTTCTGGCATGGGTTTGTCCTTCGGTTCAGCTGCAGGGCCTGTTGCCAGGGTTGGAGGGTATTTGTGTCTATCTGGAATTGCCAGGCTGAGGCATCCTTTTCCCAAATATTCTACTAGTTTTTCTGGATCCTGCATTTCTTCAGGGGGGAAGTTCCAAAACACTGGAGGTGCCCACTGTCCTAGCCACTTGCCCATACTGTCACACACACCCTGCCACTCAAAGCTGTCCAACCTCAGCCAAATCTCTGGGTGGTTTTCTTAAAACAGTTGTTTAACAAGACCTGAAACACAGTCAGAAGACACAGCAATAAACCCATGCTGGTTTGAACATCCCAAGGATATTCAAAATTTGCAAGAGCTATAGTTACTATCCTGGAGGAGAAGGGGAAGACAAAGGGAGGTGTCTCCCCCATGGATTGTTTCCAGGGAGAAAAGGTAAAAAGTCTAGTTATTAATAGTTTCCAATAGATGGCTCACAAAGTACAGAGATGACATCAATGCTGAGTACAAATACCAGAGGAGTTTTATGACAACAATTCTGTCATATCCTAAGCCAGCATTAAAGTACAACACGATACAACTCTGAAAATAAGTGCTCTGAGAGCAAATAAATCAACATGATGACCAGCAACTACTAATAGTGAATATTTATAATGAATTTGTTGTAACACATTCTAATCAGATTTCATTATCTCAGCCCTTCATTGCCCCACACCAAAAAGGTGTCATGGCTTAATACCAGCCAGCAACTTGGTACCACACAGCTGCTTGCTCAGACCCCCTCCCTCCCTGGTGGGAAGGGGAGGAGAATCAGAAAGAAGGCAAAACCCATGGGTTGCTACAAGAAGAGTTCCATAATTGAAATAAAATAAAATATGCTAACAATAACATAATTGTAATGAAAAGGGAGCTAAAAAGAGAGAAATAACCCACTCCCCCAAAACTCCACCCAAGCTCCCAAGTGATGTACACTGCAGTTGCTCACCGCCTACTGACTGATGCCCAGCCTGTCCCTGAGCAGCAATCCCCCCCTCCTGGCCAGTTACCGTTTTATTGTTCAGCATGATGCCACATGGTCTGGAATATCCCTTTGCCCAGTTCGGGTCAGCTGTCCTGGCTGACCAGGAGAAGCTGAAAAGTCGTTGACTTTGTATGAGTGCTACTTGGCAAAAACTAAAATACCAGTATACCATCAGCATTATTCTTACACTAAATCCAAAACATAACACTATATCAGCTACTAGGAAGAAAATTAACTCTACCCCAGTAAAAACAAGACTTTGAAACATTCTGTGAACTTCCTTTCTCTTCTGAAAGAGCTGTTAAGGCAGCTTTCTCTGCTGGGATAGATTGGATAGATTTTGTTAGAAAGATTAACACCATGACCTGCACTGTTCAGAACTCTCTACAGTTAAGAGAAGTCAAATTTTGTCTGATATCTCTTGTCAGGGCAGCAGGAAAGAGTGGGAGTGCATTCCATAACTGGCCATAGAGACACAAAGAAGACAAACATGCTTCCAAAAGGGCAGTGGCCCTAAATTGTGCAGTCACAGGTATGATACCATCATTTCTGTAAAGTGATTGAGAGAGGATCAACTGAAAATCTCTCTATGCAGAGGACAAACTCAGTGATTAAAAAAATAATGACAAAAATTTTAAGATAACTGAGGCTATGTCTAAAGACAGCAGTGCAGGGTATGCTGAAGGTTTGATGGTGGATGCAGGAGATGGTGGACAGCAAGACCAAGTCCTGTGGCAGGTGCATACTACTGTGCTGCATTGTTAGAAGCCAAATGTAGGAGACTTGGATAAAGCCAAAGACTGAATTATGGACAACAGTCTTGTTCAGACTGCAAAGAACTTGTTTTTATAGTGGGTCTGTTTGCTCCTGCTGAGAAATGCCCAGGAGGACTGGCACATGACACTTGCACACCAACTCTCAGTGGAATAGTTTTGACTCAGTAAATAGGAAGTCCTGCTTCCACATCTTTTCTAGTTGTAAAGCTCCAGCATAATCTGGTGGATTGTCTGGAGTTTAGTGTGGAGAGAGAAAGATACCACACCATATGTAATGTAAGTGGATTTATAACTGCATGATAAGAGATAGGAAAATGACCAGTGGAATTCATCTGGGAGTCAAAAGTCAATGTTTTTTGCTTGAGATCAGCACAAGAGTGGTTCAGTGTCTGTAAAGTGCCAACGAACATAAAGCATGTGCTTTTATCACTTGTTCAGAGCATAATCCTACCAGAGTGCTATACTGAGTTGCTTTTAAAGGCCTTATGCCAAGGCTTTATCAGATCAATCAAGATCAAAGATTAGGCTTGATTATTATTTTTGTGTGTCTTTCTGCCTTTTTTTCTGCCCAATTCTACTAAGTAGTCCAGAGGTTTCAAGTAATGAAAAGCATTTGTGGAAATGGAGCAATGAAAGCTGTTTCAGCCTGGCTTTCTCTTAACCAGCACGTGAAGGGCTGCAGAAATGAAGCTACAACACCAAGGGCCTGAGCTCACTCTGTGTGCTGTTTTAAGATCCCAGGTTTCAACTCCTTGAAGGGGTTTTACTTTAAAAATATACAAGTCACCAAAAATATCTGCCCTCTGGATTTATTAAAAGGGCCTTCAGTTGTTTTAATACTTTGAGACAACACACAGGAGAAGGCACTACACACGTCTTCTCAGGAAGTCAAATAACACACTTTTCCTTGCAAACTTTAGGAAAAAAGGGAACTTGACAAAAGTCTAAAGGGCAGCATTCAACCAAAATAAAGCATTCCACAAGGCATTGACTTAGCACATGCTAGCTCATACAATTTTGAAAAATCCAACTTTAGATTACCCAGAATAACAGAGAGAGAAAGAGAGAGTTGCCATGGGTATAGTGCATCCAGGTCTGCTGGGCACACTGATAGAATGCTAAGCCTACAGCCTGGACTCTATCCCTCTGAACCATTTGATTTGTGCCAGAAAGTCCAAAGCATTGGTTATATTAAGGGATGGGGCAAGATACAGACTTCAGCTCAGGCTAATATCTCAATGTGCTGTTAGCAGGCTTCCTTACATGGTTTGGGCCCATACAGCATCTGTCCCAGTTTTGTTTGGTGAATTAATGTAAATCAGACACTGTTCCCAAGATGCTTTATGGACAAGACCATTTTATTTTGAGGGAAAGAGGGATGGGAGGGAGTGTAAGTGTGTACACCTGGATGAGGCTTGGAGGGCAGACAATACTGCCAGATAGTTTAATTCACAGTACAGAAGTAGCCACTGTGTCTAGAGGCATGTGGCAGGTCATGTGCTGGTATTCTAGAGCCAGAGATGCTCACAGAGCCAAGCACTGACTGAAGGCCTTCTGGCTTTTTGCTGGATGGAACTGGTATCCCAGAAGCCCTGAGTGCCCCAAGTGTCAAAGAGGGATCCTGATGCCTTTTCCCAGAGGCAGCAGCTGTGCTGCTGACACTGCCCCAGTGCTCTTCCAGCTGAAGACCTCCAGTGCATCTCACATCTCTTTTCCTTCATGTCCCCTGAGGTAGCATGAAAGGTCAAATTTCTCAGGGCTGTAGTGATTAAAGAACAAGTATAAACAATTATGCAGGGTGAAAGAGCGGATGTTTCCTAATAAAATTATTATTCCATATGGCTTATAGACACTATGGTGCTGATGATGGCAATGAAGGTTCCAATTTGACCAAGCAGCCAAATGTGTGAAGACTGTGGTACTTTCTAGGACATTTCTGCTTTTGAGGAGTGTTTAAATCTCTTGTCATAAATCCCTTCTGTAATTTGCCCACCTGCACACTTGCTGGGCTTGCAAGTATTTAGGTTATGTACGTGGGCTCTCAAAAGTGGGCTGCACTATTGGCCTTTTTTGGCTTCTCCAACACATTTTATGTCTCACCAGCATTAAGATTTTGGAATCGGGAACTGTAACACTTCAACAGATTCAGGACATCCCCATCCCATCTCCAGCCTTCCAAATACTCTGGATTTAAAGCTTACCTTTGTAGATAGCTGAAGCATACAGGAACATGTTCATTTTGTAGAACGGTTTCCTTGATTTCCTGACTGTTCTTTTTGGTGGACATGGGAGTTTTCTGTACATGTTTTCCTAGTCACCATTTTCCCAGATCTGCTTGCTTGGTGTCTGTTTTCTGTGCCTTTAGCTTTCCTGATATAATTTTCCTCATGTGACTGATGAGATCCTTTTCTCTTATAATGCTGGAGCCCTTTGATCAGTTTATCAGTGATCTTTTCTTTGATTGTTTCCCTTCTGCATTTAAAAGGTTTTGCTCTGAGTGGCAACCATTTTGCTGATCAAGGATGCTGTGTTTCAGATGGAAAGCCACTGAACACTAAGGGCTCCCATTACCAGCCTTTTGTCCATTTCCACCACCACCACCATCAAGGTGGAGAGGCTGGGAGCATACCTTCTGCCAGAATTCCCCAAATTTGCACAGGGAGTTTCCTCAAATTGTCTTTCTGAGCCTTTCAGAGGAGGGAGGACTCACTGACCCAGAAACTGAGAAGGGAAATGAGTGTTTCTCAGTGGCAGTGAGGCACACTTGGGCACATGATGGCACTAGGTGCCTGGCAAAACAAGACTGACTCTCCCTCTGGCCCTGACTGCTTGTGTCCTCAAAGCTGCATCCCTAATGGAAGAGGCAAAAGGCTGACAACTGCAGGGCAAGATAAAGTAAGAAATATAAGTTTCCAATAGGACGTCTGGGAATACTCTCTTAGCAATTGTCTTCCTCTGTCTGTCATTTGCCATACAAATTCTGTTTTTGGTCATATTACACTCTCAAATGCCTTGGGACAAGCTTTTCCTGGAGTGTTTTCTCATGCCTCCCTTGCAAATAAAGCCAGGGCAGATTTCTGTTACCTTATTAAAAGATCTGTGACATAGTTATTGAAAATCTTGCTCACATTTTAAAAAAATAATTATTTTTAAAACGCAATGGCTTACTTTTTAGTCTGGGTCCTTCTTCTGAAT
Source organism: Acropternis orthonyx (assembly GCA_035583155.1). NCBI lineage: Eukaryota > Metazoa > Chordata > Aves > Passeriformes > Rhinocryptidae > Acropternis > Acropternis orthonyx. The sequence continues at coordinate 35,549,933 of JAWWEU010000040.1, read as the reverse complement.
CTTTTAATGGCTGGTTAATGTCTCCTTGGCAGCCTAAACTTCTGAGGCACAAAATGTGAGACTTCTAAATTTTTTCCTTATGACAGAGGTATTTGGGGTAGAAAATCTGAACGACATGAAAGGAGAAATTTGCCAGGGAGCTCTAAGGGGGAAATAGAGCTGAACAATCTTTTTCTAATTATTGTAATAGAGTGCCATTATCAGAAATGTTCCATGCTCTATTGGGAAAAAAAGTTATGTTAAGAGGAAACAAAGATATTTGATCCTTCACGGATCAAAGCACTTTTATGATGCTGCTGTCATTATGAAAGGCTCTTGGTGTAAGAACGGTACTTAGTGGAAAATGCCTCTATTGTTTGTTATTTATTTAAAAAAAATAATTAGACCTAGTGTATCATTTATGAGGTCCCAGATTTGATGAGAAATGCTTCACTCTACAATAAGGCAACAGTTTTTAGCACTATGCTATAGTTCACTGCCTACAAACATGAGAAGTTCCACTGTGCAAATAGGAATATTTGGTATGGAAAGAAACACTTACTCAAATCCACTGGAGTGAAGAAGGTCCTTGCAAAGCTTCTGAATTCTACACTGCAAAGACTTGTGGGCTTTCTTACCTGTTTTTTTCCTTTATGTTTATTTGTGTTCAGAATACAGCTCTGAGCTTCCAAGCATCCTTTTTCCTTTTGTGTCTTTGTAGTGCTTAGAGCAGTCGGATGCTGGTCCGTGACCAGAGCTCCAAAGTGCTCTCCTAACACAGATAATAATAAAAGTAGAGAGAAATTCATACTGAGAACAGTTTACCTATGGCTCACAAAATGGATTTCTTACTGTAAAACCCTCTGAGAAGGGCAAAATTGCTTAAAGACCTGGAAAGACCTACACATGCCCACAGCATTGTGTAAAGAATGGTCAAGAGAATGGGAAAAGGAGAGAGAGTGTTTTTCAAGGGAAAGCCTATCAATTTTTGTACGTAGAAAAGCAGTATTCAGGAACAGAATTAAATTATAAATACTGATATTTTACTTAGACCTGTATTTAATATTACCTATTCCTATTTAAGCGGAGTGAATAGAAGAAAAAACTATTTGAATTTTGAATATTTTGCCAGCACTTTATGAACCCAGTAAAACACAATGATTTATTGTTGTTTGTTTTCTACTGACCCTTGTATAGAGGTGATGATTTTAATGATTTTTCATGGAAATACTTTGGTTTTGCCCGAGTATCTTTATTCTCTTGCTTTGACTGATAGTCTGCAAATACTGTCATACTGTGGATGCACATACATGTCCTTATGTAAGACTGGAGATCTTTCTTCCCCCTTTTTGCAATACCAGTAAAGGGTAGTGTACAGTCCTCCCCTGTGCCCAGCACATGGGTCAATAACCAGTTTGCCCATTACTATTTTGGATTCTCTTTGCTACTTTTTTTAATTAGGTGTTTGGTGACTATAAGACATTTTAAATGCTTTTTCTCCAGCATCTCCAAAGGTTACCTTTTCTTGTGCTTCTTCCACAAGAAGAAACTCAACCTCTACACAAACTCTCTCTGTTTGCTCTCTTAGAGATGAGCAAATTTCTGTTAGGTTCTCTACTTGTGCTTTTAAGCCTAGTGCAAGGAGGGCTCATCACTTTCAGTTGCAAAGTGGATTGTTCAGGAAGCCATGAAGGCTGCCTTCAGTCCCAGAGGTGGAACTTCCTGAGGCAGGTATTTTGGCACAACTCACTGCACAGACAAAAGCCTCCAACACGAGGGCTCATGCTGGAGAGCTGGGGCATGTTCTCTGAAGAAGTCATCTCCAAAAGAATGTTTGTCTGATGTGTGGTCTCTAGTTTCCTAAGGTAATTGCACAACCTTTCTGGCCCATGGTGACCCTACAGTTTCCAGTCTCCCCTCACTTTACCTCCCTGCCAAGTACTACAGTGAAATTGTATTTTTCTCTCACAGAGCACATTAACTCCTTGCCTTTGTGATACTGAACACTTGCCAGATTCTGCTGTCAGTGTTTCTAGTTTCCATCCTGTGTGTTTTATAGCTGTTATTTCAGCTTGGTAAGAATGTCACTGTCCCTAGGAGACATACTCTCCCAATGCCTCAGAATTTGGTGTCTTTAGCTCTCCCTGTCCTCCAGAATAAGATGGGGAAGCCCACATGGGTGGCCAGGTTGAGGAGGACTGGGTATCCAGGGCAGCAGAAGCTTTTCCAGAATATGTCCAGTTCTCTAAACCTACCAAAATCCCCACTAAAGACACAAACCTCAACAAAACCCCCTAATGAAAAACTCCAAATTCCAAACAATATGGAGGATTATCTGTACACTGGGACAAGTATATATCAAATAAAGCAGAACTGCAAATATTTTGCATTCACAGTAGGGCATTCAATTATGTCAGGAAACTATTTTCCCACTTCACGCACTAGGGTGCTGATGGCTGGCTCTTGGCTAGTGTGCCATGGTTTAGACACATTCTCATCAATCCTCTCTTCTATGTAATTCCCTGGAACAATATTTTGGTCTTCTTTTTTATTTGGTGATTGATGATGATGTTCAGGGAGGGTGCTGAGCCATTTGTTAGTATTGCGGATTTAAGACTGATTCATGTTCTAGAATTCATACTCTGGCCACACAAAACTCTCTGGAGTTAAACACAGGCCTAGAAGGACTTCACAAAAGGCTGTGGTAATTTCAATGGGAGACAAAACCCCTCTTTCAAGTAGAACAATTTTTCCAATTACTTCTTTCTTAGAAGTCTGGGAGACCTCCTTCCTCCAGGAAAAGGTTAGTTCATAAACAGAAAATGCTGATAATAACTGCAGTGACCTCTACAGACAGTCCTGAGAAGCTGTTGTTATGCATGGAACCAAATTAATAACTGCAGACACCTGTCAAAACAGTAACTGCATATCAAGAATGACACCAGATGAAAAAGGAGATGTTTGAAACTTCCTTCAAGAATTACTTTTGGAGTCCTGAGACTTCCAAGCTGGCTGTAGAAGACTCTTGGTATGTGCATGCATAATACTCGGTGGAAGTCTTGAGATTCACAGATGGACAGTTTTTCCCTTGTTAATGAAACATATTTTTTGCTTGACAAGTGGAAAATGTTGCCACCTGTGAAAAGATTAGATAGGAATTTTGAGTGGACTCTTTGTCTGTGACTGAGTTTTTCAGAAATCCTGGCTGTGGGCCAGATCTCAAGAGGAATATTCTTAATGTTTGTTTTTTCCTATGACTGCGATTGGATCTTTAGATAATTTTGACAACGCCACAACAAATTGTTTAATGAAGAGAACATACTCATGTTTCCTATGTCTCCAGAGTCACTGGAGCACAAGTCTGTAATTCTCATTATATGAACAAGATGTTCTTAATGTTGATACTGCATTTTCTGTCCAGTATGCTTGTAAGTGTTGGGGAACACAAGTAATCCCTACTGCTTTATTTATTAGCATGGGTAAATTGGCATTTTTCATTAAAATTTCTAAATTTAAATAGCTGCGATTCTGTTCAAGCAAAGACTGATGAAGAGTTTGAATCAATTTTCTAGGCTTAGCTTAGAGAATATACAATACACAAATTATTTTTTACAATTCCATTGTTGCAGGACAGATTTGTTGGCCCACGTTAATGAAAGGGAACATGAGGTGCTTGTTGAGGCTGGTGGAGATACTGGTCTGTCCCTTGCTGGTGGAAGCAGTGCAGCTCTGTTGAAGTGTGAGAGCTGTGTTCTCCTGCAGTACCTGAGCATCTGCACAATTACTGTTCTTCATGGATATGGAAAGGATTTTCTAATACTGTTGTTGCTGCCATTGTGATCCTACTTCTGTTTTTTGTTAGCTTTCCTGTATTAATGTTCTTAGTCTTCTATGACTCCTTGTCTCCACTTCCTTGTCTTCCAGTGCTTTCCTGAAGGAAAACATTAATTCTACTATGTTTTTAATTATTTGAGCCTTTCTTAACTGGTTGATCAATGAAATTTTCAGCAATTTAACTTTCATGAAGCAACCTAAACTGATGACAGAGAAATGTCTGATTATGATATTATTATTGTTTCAGTGTTTCATCTAAGAGAGCAACTAAGTGGTGCCCTGCTAAGCTGAAATTCCTATTACAGATGATTTGGATGGGAGGTAGCTTGACACTTTGCATGGCAGCAGCTTTCTAACTGTCTAGTATATGTAGGTCACTAAGGCAGGAAGCAAACATAAAGCAGCAGCAGCAGCAACAGCAAGGACTGTGCAAGTGGCTGGTCTCCATTTGAGATCAAGTATGACCACCAGATTAACCAGGGATGTTCTCCCCTCTTTTGGGAGTGGAGCCTGAAGCCGCATGCCCACCTGATACAGCACTGCTTGTGTGGCATCATTCTCTGTGCTGCTCTGCTAGTGTCTGCTAGGGCTTGGCCTTTATCTCCATCCATGATTCTTACAGGTGATCCCATCTTTTTTATGGCTTTCACTGTATCTCTGACTAGCTCTTTTTTCTTGGCCATGTGAAACTTCTCTGAAGATCAAGTTCCCAAATAAAACTCAGTAACTATCTAGTGAGCCAGAATAGTGAGCAGGTGGCACAGTCTGTCTGCTCTCCCTAAATAACCCGTCACACAGGCCTGCAGTAAACCCTCCTTCAGTTGTTATTGCAGAGGGTACTACATGCCAGTAGCACAAGTGCTTTAAGGGAGAAGTCACTTGTACCAAGTGTGATAGTACATTGCCCAGAATGCTGACATAATGACCTCAGGCACTGCTGGAATTCACAGGAATTTAGAAAGGCAAACATTTTTCTTCATATGCCAGTCTCTCCTGCCAGTTCCACTGTTACCCTGTGCATGTGCTCTTTCACCTTTTTCAGTTCCACTATTTGGTACTTAAGCTAATAAAATTCTTTCCTCCATACCAAGATGTATAACCTTGCTACCTCTTTTTACCTTCTGCACCAAGGCTTTAACTAATTAGCCCAGTCTTCCTTTGTAGGTATTGTCTTTCTCTTCATTTTTCAAGTTGTAGAATTTTCCCCCTAAAATAACACTATTTCATCCTTATGGGCCCTGGCTTCAGTATTGTTTACACTGTCTGGTGCAAATTAGGTGCATGAGAAATCATCTTTACTACCTGTTTTCTACTGCTTCCATCTTTTTTATCTACTCTCAGCTCTTCACCCTTCACAAAACTCCAGAACTTACTATCCCATAAAACTTCACCCCTTGTATCCTGTGTCTTGATGCTCCCTCTCCTCCCTGAATTATTCACTCTCCTGTGATATCTTTGTCATGCTTTTGGTTTTTTTCTCCTAAAGATAATTAATGACTTTCTTCTTCCCATTCTCTGCTGGTCCTGTCCCACTTCCATAAGACTATTCCGAAACTCATCCACCAAAATTACTTCTTCTCCACTGGCCCTCCTGGCTGAAATGATCTTCCCCATCCCAGCCTCCTTGTCTATCCTGAGAATGTGCACATTCCCTGCTAAAATTAATTTACAACTAGGATAACTTTATTTTTGTTTTTTAATATTTGTAATCTGCTACTTGCCATATGGAATGGATTTCTGGCTAAAAAAAATTGCTTTCTCAGAGCTTTTGCTTCATTGGGATTCTGCCTCCTTGTTTCAAGCACTTAATAGAAATCATCATCTCCAAAAAACCAAGCACATATAACTGTCCCGTGCTGCAGTCTCTCCTAACAGGAACGCATTCATTGTCTCACCAGTCCTTGATGCCTTGAAAACAACATGACTCTGTTTAGCTGCTTTTCATTTACTTTAACTGAGCTGGAAGTTCTAGGGTAGCCTGAGCAACCTGGCTCTTGCTAAGTCCCATGTTTTTGGCCCCACCTTTGACTTGCCCATAGCACCTTCACTCATTTGATACCTGATGGTGCTACTGCCTCTCTGCCCTGTATCAGATGAACTTTGCCAGCTGTTTGGTAATCCCCTGACCTGCTTCACCTACCATATACAGGGGTGGAGAGAAAATAAGGAAGGAAGTAGGAGAACTTGTTGTCTCATCAGAAGCAGCAGCCCAGTGCTGCTCAGCTGCACCTCTCATGGTCCTGTATGGTTTGAAGCTTGTGGGTGACTTGTGCATGTTCACTGCCTCACCTTGTGCACACCCCTGAGGCAACTGTGGCAACTGTGAGAGGTCATCACCGAGATGCAACATCGTACACAGGGAGCAGGACCTGTTCATAAGGGCCTGTGAGTAAAGTTTTGGTAAAAGATTTAGTCTGTGCTGAAATGAAACACTATTATTCTTTTTTTTTTTCACTGTGGGCAACTAACGGGAGCACACAACCTGTAATTTATACCTGGCCAAGAATTTCATACATCTAGGGAGGTTAGTGTAAATATTACAATAACTTGGGAAGGATTAATGGAGAATGCACACAACTTTGGGAAGTGTTAGGTCATGATTAAATGCTCTTTACTGTGTAGTCACATTTTATTAAAGTTGTATACGTTTGAAACACTGATAGAAAAGAAAGCATATCACCTATTTACAATCACTACACATTTACATTATATTATTTACAGATAATGAATTTAGTAATATATATGAGCAGAAAATATAGCAAATGTCAATATGAAACTGTACAGGGCTTAATCTCACATCCTTTACTGTAGTTGCATTTCACTGTAATAATAAATACAGTTCTATATTTACACATTTTACTTTAAAAATCTATTAAATGAATTTTAACAATTTCAAGTTTAAAATATCTGATCAAAATATTTCAAACATGCTTATAAAAATAAGACACAAAGCCTCTAGGACTTTCTGCAAGCTAAAAAAGTTCTGATAAAAGAAGCTTTCTTTAACTAGTCTTTAGAATTATAACATCACTTTGCTTCTCAAATCTCTTTACAAACTTCTTAAATATAGCAAGCTGAAAGGAATTTCACTGACATTAAGCAGTGCAGCACAGATGGACCACAGTTAAATTAAAGCTAAGTAAACATGGGAAGTAGGTATTTTGCAATGGTTGACTGATCCTCTGTTTAATCCAAAGGGGTTTCAGGCATCGTTCTGCAGCTGTATGCTGCACTGCTTCAAAAGCCACAAAAGATAAAGGATTAAGATAAGTACTCAGCTGACTTTATCGTATATAATTTCGAAATTGGTTCTTTTTTTTTGCTGAAGGATGAACACGTCAGCCAAAGTCAACCGATGCCATCTGTAACTGCAAAACTGAAAACACGCCAGTGTGAATGGACAAGAAAATCAAGGCATATCCATTGCTGGCAACAAATTCTTCATTGTGAAAATCCATCCTCTGAGTCCCAGGAAGTTTTATGTACAGGAACAGATCAACAACAGAGACCATCTGTAACTGATTACCCTAATTACTGAACCTAGCCTAACCTAGGTAATGTTAAAAAATTAGTCCCATTCACCTGGAGATTGAGTGGCCATTAACTGAGCAGTGAGTACTGGGCTATTAAATGTTACTTCTCAGGGAGCTGTTTTTAACAACAAAAAAATAAGTTTGTGCATTTTTCTGTCTTAAATGATCAGCTAACTTAAGCAAAAGGTGCCAGCTCTGATAAAAGAATACTGGAATATCCCCTGATGGCTTGGCCAAGGTCAAAGAATTATATTCTACGTGGCTCTGTTGTCTGAGATATTTTAACAGTGGACTTAGGAAGGACCTGAAGTCTCTTCTCTCTAACGGGGACGCTTCTGATGTGTAAACATATGTGCCTTGGTTCAGCAAAGTATTAACAGATTTAAAGCCAGATAAGAACTCTATTAAACTAATCTAGCCTTTTCCTAAACTAAAGCCATCAGAAGCCCCTGAATATCAACAGTAGCTCCAGTATCTTTTTTGGCAATATATCCAATTTGAATTTAGAGATTTTTGGTGAGAGGTAATTTCACTAGCTAACGACCATCTCTGTCAACAATTTGCACCTTTATTCCTATGGTACATACCACTAATGTCAAGTTCCAGTTGATCTTACCAGATTCTCCTCCTCTCAGATGAGTAGTCCTCTGCCTTCAAACTTCTGTTTCCCAGAAGTAGCTACTTATAAACTGTGATCAAATCACTTTATTTCTTCAGTTGTTTTAAGTTTATGATATTTGTATCCTTTTCAATTTCACCATATTCTTTACAGCATGTGAGTGAAATAACTGAAACACCCCAGGAGTGCTTGCATCAGGGCTAAGAACTCATATCACACAACCTCTTCACTTCTGCTTGATATGGCCTTACCTAAGGATATTTGCTACCCTTAGTCAAAAGGTCACAGTGGCCTCTAAATCGTGAACTGACCAGTGACCATGAACTAGCAGCTTTCTAGAATCACTGTTTCACAGGACAGAGATCTTGCCATGAGCAAGTCTATAGATTTTGTTCCTAGACAAATTACCTTAAATGAATATTTTTATGTGAGAGCCTTTGGTGTCCTTTAATAGCTCTCAGCACGCCGATTTTTTTATATTAATGACTTTCTATGTGGTATTTTCCACCCTCAAAGTGTACGAGTCACCAGCCAATTTTATCATCAGTAATTCTGCGAGTAATTCTACCGGCATGGTAGCAATTCTGGGCCAAACTGTGCAGAACCTCATTAGAAAAATATCCATGTGACAATGCCTTGCCATTTACATTTACATTTTAAATGCTTAATAGGATTTTGATTAACTTCTTTCACATTATGTTAATTTTTTAGCTTTAACTGACAATTAAAAATGCTTTGTCAAGTTAGACGACTTCCAAAATCTAACCCCCATGCCAGTTAAATCATTTAATCAGCTTTATCAAACATGGAACTTTACCAAAGGGTATTTCTGCAGAAACCTCTAGGACTTGAACTACTTTTGGACTACTCTTCCATGTAGGTATGTTGCTGAATGAAGGCCATAAACAGATGCTTATAAAAACAATCATGGCACTGAAAAACTACTATGAAAAAATTGCAATTAACAGGAAAAAAAAATAACATAACCCCAGAAATATCCAGTGATGTTTTGAAAAAAAAAAAAAATTTGAATGTACCATGCTACTTTTGCTCTTGACCAACTGATGCCCTTTCTGACTAGTGCTACTTTAAAAGAGAGCAGCTGATACAACTGCAGAAACTTCAGCAGCTTTCAGATCCTTTCTTCATCCCAGCATTTCAGAAGCAAGCTGAGAAGGCTCAAGTATTGGATTTTCAGCCTGCCACAAGGTTTGTCATTGTCTGTTTTCTGATGTAACTGTATTTCAGAAGCTCTCTCTAAGCTCATATGGACACACCCACATGTACTTTCGAGGCTAATAGTTTTGTAAACAGGTATTTTCTGTACTGCCACTGAAACTAGCGACAGGGAACAAATGCGACTGATGAAAGACTGCAGCCTTCTGTCATTTGATAAGATGATGGCATTAATGAATTGCTGGTGGGCATATCATACGATATGCTGGCACTTGTGAAAGTTACCAATGCTTGTGTTGAGTCACAAGATTGTTTTTCTATGTCTTCTGAATTCACAGAGATAAGACTAGCATGTTTTGATCTCCTCCATAACAAAGTTTGCTTTTGCAGACTTCCCAAATCCTCCTTGAAGTGTGGATTGAAAAGTATATAAAGCAGTGGGTTGAGACAAGCCGGCAGTGGGACAATCACTAGAAGTATTGATTTAATCACTTCTGGGCTGATAAAGGTGAGGTTCAGTAAGGAGGAAAAAGATAAGAAGGCCACAGGGCAATAAAGAATGCAATTAGTAAAAAGTAGCAAGGCTATATGTTTGACCATAGAGCAGTCCCAAATGTTGTCTAGTTCTCCCTTTTCTAAACTACAGTAGAGCTTTGTATAAGCAATAGTCATTACCAGAAAACAAAGGGAGTTCAGCAATACCAGTGCTACCATATAGCCCATAGCAGCAGATTCTCCAAATGGTAGTGGCAAACAGAGTGGAGAAACCCCATACTCACTTCCAGTGAGAAGTGGTATCACTGCAATGATTAGTGCCAACATAAAGCAAAAGAAAATGGCAACTTTTACACTAGCAATGGCGGATTTTGTTTCAAACTTCGTAGCATGCTTTACAGAGAATGCACGTTCGAGTGCAGCTAGGGTAAGGAGGAAAATAGAAGCCTCTGAAGCAAAAATGGAGAGAAGGCCAGTTATTTGGCAACCAATTCCACTTTCCCACTGTGCTCCATACTGGGCGAAGCTGCCAAAAGTTGATGCATCCACGCTAGCCAGAACTCCGCTGGCCACACCCAGCAAGGCATTTACAATAGCTATTAAACCAATCAAAAGTTTTATGGAGGACATATATAATGGAGATCTGAAAACTGTAGCAGACACCAGTGCATTGCAAACAAAGGTCAAACCCACTATGGTCCACACTCCAATTCTGATCAGCCAGCTACCAAACAGATGGTCACATGGTTTGAAGGGACCTGAAATGACAAAATAAAATGGGTAAAGGGAAACCTCTCTCAACTATAAAATATTTTGTGTTTTCTAAGATATTAAAAGTTCATGCTTCTTGCAGATTCTCAGCACAGCCAAGCAGTGAATTTTAGTCCAAAAGGGGAGCTTGAAATTTGCTCTTCCTCTGGAGTAATCCAAGACCTTGATAACACGCTGCTAAACGTGTGTTGCATGTTGCATTACTGGTGCACTTGAGTCTTTGTCCTTCAACAGGAATAGTCTACAGGTTTCTTTCTGTGCCCAGCAGTACAAGTGCTTTGCGAACGTCAACTCTTGTAGTTTCAAGAAATGCTGTGATATTTGTCAGTGTGTAAAAAAGCTGAAAATATTACTAAATTAGGACAGGTTGCAAATGAGTCCTGGTGAAGTGTAACGTAATGGATATGGACAGATGCACTTTGGCTACCTGGTAACACATCACTACACAATCCAAGAAAATTGAGGCTCTCTTTGCATTTGGAAGTGCTGCCTTTTTGGATATCCTGTGGCTGAAGTCAGGTCATTGTAACTGAAGCCTGCTGCATATTCTCATAGAATTGAGGTGCATGTGCTGTGCAGTTGTAGCCGAATGCTCTGCAGTCTGGGAAATGTTACTTATTTTGGTACAAGCCAGCAAAGCAAGTCCTTCACAGTGGTCTGTGCTTTTCCATGGAGACATAAACCCCACAGCTGAAATGTGCTCCATATGCTAAATGACGATGGCTACTGCCATCAAGTAACCATAAGAGGATCTATTGTGCCAGTTTTCAAGTTTTGCTAAGATAGTATTTGAAAGAACAAAGCCAAATTTTCTCTTGGGTCTGGTGATAACTTCTCTTGGAAACAGCAACATTTTCGTGAACTCAGGAGTTATGTTTAGGCCATAACAGAACCAGTGACAGTCAAATATCTCTATTCTTTGGCTTCCTGCCTTTTCTATTTCTCTTTATTTAATTTGAAAAATTTACTATTATTTAGGGTTGCAAATAAGAATCTTGGGTTGAAATGAATGCTGAAGTTGTCACTTGTTTTCTTTTTTTTGTTCATGTTTCACAGGGAAAGAATGGCTAGAGAAAACATCTGCTGAATCAAGCAAGCAAAACATGACAATGGCTGCTACAGCTAGAAGTGACCTTTCAAAGGCATGTTTCTTTCTTTTCCTTAAACGAAACTTTCAGTGGAATAGATGTCCTGTAGCTTTGCTATTCCATCAGTGTATTTTTTCCTTTCTGTCACACTACAAATCCAGGGATACACTATTCTATAAAGAAAATGACAGTGCTGGGTGTCATTTGTGAGGGACTGTGTACATCAATGCAGTAGTGCTTGGTATTTCCCAGGCAATGAACTCAACTGTGTGTTGTTCAAGCTGCTCACGTGTAAAATAAGTCAGGGAAGTTCAGAAGAATTAGTTTAGTTTTGCAAAAGATTGAGTGAGCAAAGAATCTGTTGCCTTTATCATCTGTGCCTTAGCAGAAGAGTCTTTACCTTCCCACTCCCTTGATATTGGGGATCAATTCTGGTGAAAAGGGGCCCAGAGTAAGCACCTGTTTGATGATTGGGTAAAGCTTTTGTTACATGCATAGATGAATTTAGTAGCTGAATAGTTTTCTGGAGTTCAATGCAAAATTTTATATTATTGTGCAATGTATTTGTATTAAACTCATCAAATCACTGCACAGCATCATGTTGCTGTCCTAGTATCGGATTCTGAGTTTGTTCTGCTTTTAGAATTTCTGGTAACACTGTCCTTGGATTATTATCTGTCTGAGAGTTTCATACCTGGAGAAGGTGAGCATTGCACTGAATGATGAGATTTCAAATCTTCTTCAAAGTCAAGAAAAAAATCCTCAAAATCACGCTCATCTATGGGAGAGAAAAGACACAGATTTGTTACTGCAATTTTCAGAAAAACTTCTTGTAGTAAAAGTTACAAAAATTCCCATGGTATTTAAGGCCTGGTCTTGTCCCTTTGCCTGCCAAACTGCGAGCAGAAGCAGATGTATGCCTATTTGGTTTTGAATTATTGTACTTGGGATTATTTAAGAAGTTGGCATCCTTACTACTCTGAAAATGATCACTAAAATGTACATTCCTTATTACCTAATTTGCAATTTGATGACCACCTAGGAAGGAGTTTAAAATATGAATTCTGCTGCTGTGCCTGGCTACTAAGAATTCATCAAGTTTTCTGTGCTTCCTGTATCATCACTCTAGCACACATTCTTGCTAAACTCTGAGACTTACTGGTTTGCAGGGGCATGGTTAGCACAGAAAGCAACAGGATGATATAAACGTATGTGTGTACATACATAACAGATAAGCTGTCAAGTAATAAACTTTGTGCTGAAGGGGAAAAAAAAAATAGTAGTCTTGTGTCCTGGAGAGCAGATACACTCTCTGGCAACCCTGATTGCGTGTGCAGACTGGGGAGCAAGAGGTTAAAGAGCAGCACTGCAGAAAGGAACCTGGGGGTCCTGGTGGATGGCAAGTTGAATGTGAGTCAGCAGTGTCCTGGCAGCCAGGAGGGCCAACCGTGTCCTGGGGGGGCATCAGGCAAAGCTTCGTCAGCCAGGTGAGGGAGGAGATTGTCCCACTCTGCTCTGCACTGGGGCGGCCTCACCTTGAATATTGTGGGCAGTTTGGGGCACCACAATATAAGAAAGACATTGAGCCATTAGAAAGTGTCCAAAGGAGGGCAGTGAAGATGGTGAAGGGCCTTGAGGGGAAGCCGTATGAAGAGCGGCTGAGGGCACTTGGTGTGTTCAGCCTGGAGAAGGGGAGACTGATGGGAGACCTCATTGCAGTTACAACTTCCTCGTGAGGGGAAGAGAGGAAGGGCAGGTACTGATCTCTTTACTCTCGTGACCAGTGAGAGGACTCGAGGAAACAGCATGAAGATGAGTCCGGAGAGGTTTGGGTTAGATATCAGGAAAAGGTCCTTCACCCAGAGGGTGGCTGGGAACTGGAAGAGGCTCCCCAGGGAAATGGTCACAGCACCAAGCCTGACAGAATTCAAGAAGTGTTTGGACAATGCTCTCAGGCACATGCTGTGACTCTTGGGGTGTCCCATGCAGGGCCAGGAGTTGGACTTGATGGTCGTGATGGGTCCTTTCCAACTCAACATATCCTGTGATTCTACAAAAAAGTATGCCAAAGTAGCCATATAAGCTGTAAATCAGCCTGAAGCATGTGGGTAAGCCAAGGATGTGTTGCTACTTCTGAGGCTGGCAAGAAACTAGATCTTTGCTGGCCTGTTCTTGTACAGAGTTACATACCAGCTGCACTTCTCTGTCCCTCATATAAAAGGAAGATTTCATTTCACACATTAATATAGCTATTATTTGGACAAAAATATACTGAGATTTTTGAATGGCAGACCTAAAATAATGAGTTTGTTAAGCATAGGAATGCTGGAATAACATATTATTGGGCAAGTGAGAGGGTGAGCCTCTGTGACTGTAAAGAGTACTGAATTTGTTTAACATCACAGATTGCTCACAGCCTTCAGGTGGATTCAAAAGCCTAAGATGATGGTTACCTTGAATTTGTAACAGCCCAGCATCCTTCCTGTGAAAATCATCAATGCTGCTATTCTCATCTTTGTTCCACTGGCTGGAGATTTTGTAGTGGCTCTCACAAGCTCCAAAGGCACAGCACTGGTAAGCATAAGGCATTTCCATGACCCTGCAGAAGAATAAGGAAGCATGCCATGATACTGGTTTAGCACCAGAGTTACTGGATTGCACCTCTACTGTCAGCACAAAGGAAATTGTTTAAATAACCATGACTGAAAGCAAAAAATCCCTGGGTAAAAATCAGTCATGATAATACAAAAGAAGGACTTGCTAATAAAATTCCACATCAGAAATGCAGATGATTTCTAGGCTAATTTTAGTAAAAGCACAATGAAGTTTTCTTACGCGTTTTCATAGGAGATGGGAAAGTGGAAGATCTATGCCTTGCCACTGAGTGAATGTTACTTAGAGCTGTATTCCCATTTTATGATATTCAATTATTTTACTGTCTCACTCAACAGTTTATCCAACAGTTACTTTTGTAATGGTTTATTTAAAAAAAAAAAAGTAGATTCAGAGATCTCAGCTGCCTCTACCAGCCTAACAGGCAAAGCCAAAACACTTCCCAAATGGAATTTCCCGAGTTTTGGGAGAACAAGTTATTTTGGAATTCAAGCTGTATCCACCTCTTTCCACATCCAACTCTTTTCACAATAAGATGGCAGAAAGGAGATTGTCTCTTGTGCACAGATCAAGAAAGCAGTGTTCTAAACCAAAAGAGGAGTGAATCACAAAGGCACTGTGTATGAAAATGGAAGTCACTGAAAGAAAAACCTTTCTCTATTAATGGTCTTAGAAATGAATACAGTCGTTGCAGGACACACACTGCATGCTCATTTCTAACTCTTTTAAGATCAGTAGTATTCCTTGAGTATATGTCAGTAAGTTCCAATGATTATGAGTGTTTCTTTTGTAAGAAAATTGCACATTTCTGGTATGCTGTGAATTTAATTCCTTTAGGGATGTGCAAATTCAGGGGTAGCATGGACGAACTACATATACCTGAATTCTACAGACTACTTTTTCTATACCATAGATATATTTTATGCTTTGGAATTAGAACTATTTGATTTGCACAGTTTGCCAATAGAATATAGTAAAACCTAACAACTCACCTTAATTCCCAAAGCCCAATAAACCAAAAAATTCAAAGATGAAAAGGTGATTAGAAGTTATTCTGACTTAACATAAAAGGAATAAAGTAGAACTAGATCCTCCTATCAGATTACTTTCAACAGGTTAATTATGTAAATTAACATAATGAGCATAATAAGCAACCTCTAACCCCCTGGGAAATCTGCAAAGAAATCAGGCTGAATCAGGCCCAGAGCCAACAGGACTTAAATTTGTGCACTAGCCAAAAGCTTGGTACAAAAGGGAACAACAGATCCCTAAGCTCTAAATGGGGCATTTAGATTCTATATCCTTAGATTTCTGCTGGGAATAAACTACAATAATCTGTACCCTTGTACCCAATACAAAATTTTTAGGGTACTCAGTAAAAGTTCAAGATAATCAAGATCTAACTATCAAGCAACCTCATGCCATCAGATTTAAATATTTAAGTCATTCCTGTTCATGCTATCTTTTAAAATAAGGAGTTCATCTTGATTAAACATTTTTGAATGCATTTCCCAGAAGCCCTTCTTAAATAACCTAGTATTATACCCAGAGATTACTAGACTAACCCACAGCTCATCACCTGGGATAAAAAACCAATCCCAATCCCCAGCTAGAAATGTCCTTTTACACAACAACAACAACAACAACAACAACAACAACAACAACAACAACAACAACAAACCGAAAGAAACACAAGACTGTTCTGTGAGGTGATCCCTGCAATGTGTGGCTTCAGACCTTTTGGAAGACATTGATGTAGCTGCAGGAATGAACAGTTAGTGGATATTTCTGGCTCAAGAGAAAAACAGAAATGTATTCTCTGTTTAGTCAAACAGCTCTATGTACTTAATAATGACAGATGTGGCCAAAAACATCCATGGCTTTTAAATGAACTTTAAAGAGCAAAACTCCTGCTTCTTATTCTCTCTGTAGGTATTTCTGGCAAATTCTTAAACCTGAACAGTTTTTGTTTGTTTCCTGCCCGCACCCCTACCCGGTGTTACTGGGATATGCACATAATCCTCAAATTAGCAAATGCTGCTGAATCTGTGTGCAAAGCACAATTGCACACAATGCCTGTGACCCACAACACAGAGGACAAAACATACTTTGCGATGCAGGGAATAGGTATCAGCTCTTCTTAGTGACAGAGGACTTTCTTTCTTGTAAAAGGTACATTAAAAAAAAAAAAAGAGAGAAGTCTCAGGCATAAAATGCTAGAGGCACTGCAAATAAGCTAGTGCTTATTTAATGTGGGTATTTAGATTTGGACTTTGTCTAATTAAACTCTTTGAGAAACACTGGCTGAATTTGTTTTTATATACTGCTTATCTTACTAATGATATCTGTATTTTTGATAATTTTTTCCCTCCAGCAAGGAATGACTCTTTACTTTCTGTTTTTTAGATTAAGCAGCAGAGAACACAAGGTAATTTTCAACCTCACAGGGGTGTGGAGTTGAGGGTGAACAGGAAGGCACAGTTATGATGAATGGAGCAAAGCACTGAGCTCTTTACAGCACTGAATCAAAGCATCAGATAAAGAAGGAAGGAGTGGCTGGCAGCCTGGCCACTTCCTCAAGACTTGCCATAACAGGCTGGGCTCAGCTCTGTAGAGTCTACTCGTGCTATTGATGAAGATGGGGAAGAGGATGCTCAGTTCTTTGACGTGTCCGTATTGATCAATTTAAATGAGTAAGAAGTTTTTATACAGGAATTTGTCTTTAATGTTGTAACCAGTGTCTAGTTATGACAATTACAAAGGGTGAAATATCATTTTGTTTTAGATCTCTGTTCAAGTTTGGTGCTTCATGCACTATCTGTGCAGGGATCCTGTGTGAAGTCCTGACCTCGTTTTGATTTATGGTAAAAGTCATGCTGACTGTAGGTTAGGAGTTTATCCTATTCTCTCCTGGCTGGATATAATTTGTTCTTACAGATGTTAATCAACTCTAGATATATTAATCATACTTGAATAATTTTTTTTTAAGATTTAAGTTAGTTGGACAAATACTTGTTAACAATTTACCCAGTAGTATATGTTCATTTGAGCAATGTACACAATTTTACTGATGGAAAAATCATGTAAAATAAAATCTTGAGAAAAGAATTAAAAAAATTTAGTTATACGTAATTCAGTTGAATAATGGATTATTCTAGGACTACTGCAGCACCTCTTATGCTCTAGGTCATGGTATATACATCAGTACATATTTGTCAGGTCGCAGTAATACATTTTCTTCTGTTCACATTCTTTTGAAGAAACTTTAATTATTTTAGAATTGTCACCTGCCTCAACATTTGTGCATGATCAGCAAGAGAAGAAAAAGCATGGTATAAGCTCAACCTCAGTAACTCATGATTTCTTATGGTACTTACTTCTAGACCTCTGAGACCTATCTCAAGATCTCTAGTTTAAGAGAGGTGTCAGGCTTGGAATGTTAATACTATAAAGTGGTTTAATGCACTGTGATGAAGTCACTGCCCAATCTCCTCCGTGACTATCTACAGCTTTTGGGTTTATTAAGACTTTTAAGGCATTGTTTCCTAACCTTGGAACCATTTTTTGTAGCTCTCAGTTCATATTAACATGCCACCTGAGAAGTGTTCTAGGGTGGATCCCTCCAGCGCTGTACAGAGGCTTAGTCAGCTCCACACTTCTGTTCACAATTCCCTTATTGGTAACACCAAATACTCCAGTCCTTTTCATGAGTGATAACATTTTGAGCTGGCTGCCTGCTAAGACTCCTGAGACTTTTCCAGTGCAAAAGGAAATCTAGTGAAGATGTAAGGATGGAGCCTCCATCTTTGGAGATACTCAAAAGCTGTCTGGACATGGTCCTGGGAAACTGGCTCCTGGTGACCCTGCTTGAGCAACTGGTTGGACAAAACGGCCCCCAAACATCCCTTCCAACCTCAACCACTCTGATTCTGCAACTATGTGCACACTGTTCAGCTGTTTCATATTTTATGCTACGAAATGTCTTACATGGTAAAAATACATGTTGCACTTGACAACCTCTAATAAAAATATAAAAATGAAGGGAGCATTAGGGGACACTCCCAAACACTCTGAAGTCAGAGACAAAACTCTCTTTGCTGTGACCCTGAAATTAATTCAGCTGGTTAGAGCATGGAGCTAATAACACCAAGGTCGTGGGTTCAATCCCTGTACAGGCCACGGTCATCCAGGGACTGGCATAACTGCAAATGATCTTTAGGGGACACTTCCTTCCTGTGTCACTCAGCAGACAACACAGCAGGAATTACTAGTATCAAGCAGTGTAAGTAATAATGGCAAAGTATTATCTGAATCTTAATCAAAAGATTACAGAAAAATCATGTTCAAACAAGTCAAATCTTTTGGACTTTTCTTCCTCTGTATTTTCTGTGTTCTCATTAAATATAATGGAAGTTCTGTAAGCACAGTCCAGTAGAAGACTGACGTATCACTAAGCTGCCAGTGATATTGTTTTAACAGCTTTTGAAACATATCACCAGGAAGCAGATGTGGCTCATACTAAGTAAGTACTGGGGTTAATATTTCAAAACCCTTCAGAGTTTCTTCAGTTAAAAGTGAGGATAATAAAGTAAGTCTATTATTTTTATCATATTTGCTTTAGTTTTAGTGGCACAGATCAAAGACTGACAGTACGAAGTAACATGCGTTACACACTGACACACCTTCCATTGCACATGAACACAAATGTGGCTTATTAGTTTTAACGATATACTCACTTGAGTTCTGGAAAATTTTCAGATGTTATCAAACTTTGTAGGGCATGATTTCCTGTTAATTTTAAATGAGTTAAACCAGGTAGCCCCGTCACAGGAAAAGAGGACAAAAGGTTGGATGACACATCCCTGCATAACAGCAAATAAAAATCAGCTTATGGTTTTCATTTTTTTCTTCAGTACTAGAAGTGTCACATTGGAAAAACAGATTAAACTTTTCTAACTCAATAAAAAAATGACTGCAGTAAACAGAGGCCCCAGTCAGCAGAGCAAAGTTGCAGCAGTACTGTTCAGGAGGACACCACTGTATGTCTAGCAGAAAGCTAACAGTAATATCTAGCAGTTAGTTGGGTCTCTGTTGCCAAATTTTGACTTCAAATGTTCACAGTGCCAGTTTTGAGACTGGCAAATGAACTTAAAATCTGTTCATCAGACTGTTTGAATTCAAAGCAGCCAGTGCCAGAACAGTTTCTCACAGTTTAAAAGATTCAGTGGGATGATAGAGGACACGGCTGCCCTGAAAGCTCCAAGAGGAGGAGGTCAGGTGTATGGGGAAGGTGTGAGTTTCAGGGTAGGACAGGTCTGGGCTGGAGCAGATGAAGATGACATTTCCAAGCTGAGGTTTGTCTGGGTAGCTGAGGGAAGACAGTGCTGATGAACACAAATATGTAACTTGGGGAAAGTAAAACAGGCGAATGAAAAAGTGATAAAGTGGTAAGTGATTAAGGAGATATGGTAGAGTAATTAAAGAGGGGTAGTCCAGAAGCATTCTGTTTTCTATTTTTCTCTCTCTCTTCCATTTATTCTGTGAGTCTTTTCAGTCCTCCTCTCAATTATCTACACTGCAATACTTCAGATGGTCAACAGTCAAGGAGGAAGAAGGGGAGTCTGATGTAGCTGAAATGCTTTTATGCCCAAGGCTGAACAGCAAAGTCTGGACTATATACTGAAATCTAAGGCATAGACATAAAATAAGGTAGGTTTATGGACTGGTCTTCTACCTATCTGGTTTAATGTGTTTTCTTGTGCACTGTACAGCTAAATACTAAAAGTGAAATTCAGGTTCTACTGCAATGGTAAAAATGACCACTGACTTCAGTCAGACCAAGGTTAGAGACTAGCATTTCAGGAAACACTGGTACACCGTGTCTGTGTGTTAAAGGGCTTTTTCCTTTAACCCCCTCTACCTGTTATTGTCCAAAACTACAATTTACCGCTCACCTCACAAAGTGAGACAGTTCTGAGGAGGGCCCCAAAAGGAATGTTATAGACAAAATCATCTTTATGGACATCTTTCAGTGCACCATTTAGAGGGCTTTGCATATCAACAGAGATGAATATCCCTTTCCAAATTTAGGGTTCCCAGCAGCTACTGAATCACCTGTGAGCACAGGCCCAGCAGCATATCTCTGTGACAACCATACAGCAATATGACTCCAGAGGGATTTTTTTTTTTTACATCTTCCCCATACAGCCAATGTCTCAGGGATTCACCTTAAAAAGGTATTACAGTGACAGTGGGAAGTAGGAAAAAAATCAGTAAGGACTGAGACGTGCTTGTGAACTAGGTCTGCAACTCTGGCTGCTGATGCTTTGACCACTAACTGCTCCGCTTGAACTCACTAAAGAAGAAAAACTGTTTTGTCAAATGAGGAATGATGAAATAAAAGTGCATATGGGAAAAAGTTTCGTATTTAATTTTTAATCCAATTCCTTAGTCTTGAAACACAACTAACAGGAAATATTCCCTGCTGCTACAACAAACTAAACTGCTAACAAATTGAATGAAGAAAGGTAGATGCACTGACAATGTTTACGGACCCCAAATCATGCTTATTACACAGGGTTTTATGCAGCTTTGCCATAGTATATGTGGGAACTGGTGAAATACAAGAAAGCTGACATTTAGATATGGATTCAAGAGACCATATGACTAAAAAAGAAAAAGCCTCCACTTCTGCAGGGGCACCATGTCATTAAATTTTCATATGCTCTTGCAAGAAAAATGCAAAAATTTGAATGTAAAAGATATACAAATACTTACAGTTTGATCAGAGATGGTAAAGAGGAGAAGGCATTGGGGTGAATAATTTTAATTTTGTTCCAAGCTAAATCCCTACAAGAAAAGTGAGTAGAAAATTACATACCCACTGAGTGAATATGGAAGTTTTCAAACACTTGACTAGGAGGCCTAAATACAAAAAAGGTTATTAATTACATGCAAATATTTTCAATAAGTTTCTGCATATCTCATAGTGCAAAATATTTTTTTCATTTTTAAATTGTTAGTCAGCTGTGGTATTAGTTATTAAACTGACAATGTTCTTAAAACATCTTAATACCTTCCACAGTCTAAGGCTTTTCAGTCTGCTTCACAGCTTCCTAAGGCAGCAGAAACAAGGGTGGTTTATGGGGACTAAGACTTCTAAGATGTTCTCATGATGTGACTAAGAACAGCAAATCCATGGTCAATAGGCTTAACTTCCTAATCTCAATTTTCACCGCCCATGAAAAATCAAAAAGACTAAAAGCAACTCTTAAAAAAAAAATGTATGGGTTCAATTCTGCAAAAAAATTACAACCATGAGTAATTTCTTGACAAAATTATTCTGCTATCACATGTGTCTGTGTGAAAACCAGAAACCTGCATGACTTGACTCTATGTCTTAAGACACTGTTCTCTATAGAAAGATTTCATGCTCCCTAGAGCTGATTATAATGTGAACCTGCCAATAGATACCACCTCTGGCTCAGTATCCCTCTCCACCTCTAACAGAAACATTTAGAATTAAGTTTTTACACCTATAACAAGATAGCTCTAATATACAGATTTATGTATTTTAATTAATTGCTGCAGATGCTAAACTTCACAGTGCTTGTTCTCCTTTCACAGTTATAACCCAATGGGTGAAAGATCAAAGTGAGGCAAAACTTTCAGGATAGAAAGGGAGCAGACCATACATACCCCACGTTTTGAGAACCTGTGTGAATGTCTGTTAGGGGAGTACTCACAGAGACCGAAGAGCAGCCAGCTGCCGAAACGTGTCCGCCTTGATTTCACCGATTTCATTGTGATGCAAGTCACTGAAACATCAGTAAGAATCTCCTCACTTTAAAGACACTTGGAGGGCACTTTGGGGTGTTTTAGATTGTGTTTATGATCCACATCAATATAGTGTATCTGGGGTATGTCAAATCAGCCAGCAAGTTAATTATGCTCAAACACACATAGATGTGTCTTTTTAAACTTTTTGTGGTAGTTTCACACTTACATTTTCTGGAGTTTTTTGCATGCAGTAAAACAGGGTAAATCTTCCAGCAGGTTATAAGACAGATCCCTGTATTATATACAAAATGAAGAGATTAATATTAAAGTAATGTTGGAAGAAAAATAGCTTTCATTATCTACCTTCATGCTCAATTTAAAAAACTTGTTTTTATTCACAGAAGAGTAAGAGTGTATAAAATTCACTTATCTCTCATCTGTCACATTTTGATTTCTAATTGAAGAGGGGAGGGGGAAAGGTAAGATACATTAACTCCATATCCTATATTTGCAAATTCCTTGCATTGTCTGATGATTTCCTGCCTGAAGTGTAGATTACTGCTGAGTGTTTTACAGTTACACTATTATCCGTCTGCTCATAGGGAATACTGGATTTATATCACAGATTTTTTATTTATCAAGTTTAAATTCTGATAAGTATTTAAACCATTTAAAATAATCTACTAAATACACATACTCACTTTTTTTAGAAAAGATACTATACTTTTCTGATAAGAATCACAATCAGCTTTGCATTCTACACTTTTAATTAAGCACTATTGCCTCTGATCATTAGACTGCTGTATCTTATAACTGACGGAAATGGTCAAAAAAAATTGGAACTAACTTTGATATCAATCACTACATGGGGAAAAAAAACCCTTAAAAAGACTTGAGCCAAAACGCAACAAATTACAAAATAACTGAAACATCTGGACTGATTTATAGTATAATATAACTAATCAAAACCAAGCCCAGGCAATTTGCAGAAACTGGACGGAAAAAAAAAAAGAACCAAACACCAGCCCCCATCGCCCAAGAGTCTCATCCTACATACATATGTATATATATATGTGTGTGTGTGTGTGTGTGTGTTGCTCAGGGAAAACTCAATAGGAAATTTGCTTGTGAAAAGAATAGAGGGAAAAGAGCTTATGCCTATAAATAGGGAAAATGTCCTTTTCCACAGTTGCCCAGTATTATCACATGAAAGAGTAATCACTTTTCACTTCTGTGAAATTCTCGATTCTTGAATTCCCTAGAACTGGTTCATCTCCACCTATTTGCTTCCTAGGTAAAATTTTATTTTCCCTGTTGCTGTTCCATCAGGAGCATTTATATTTAGTTTGTAGAAGTAGTGCAAGTAATGACCGTGTGTGTGTCTTTAAGGTATTATACTCTGAATTTACTATGTACAAAGGCAAACAATATGTTTGGGTATTGGGATTTTTTTTTTGTTTCAGCATGTAAGATTACAGCCTCTGTATTTTTTACAGGTACTCTGTGGTCCAAATCAGACATTATAGGGGAGGATTCACTGAGCTAGAGGCTTTAAGCCAAGGTGAAGGATGTTTACTGTGTCTGGCAGACAGTGGCTGTTCTGTCATGTATAGCTTTGTGACTTAGGTCCTCTTAAAAATACTGAATTTTGTACATATTGACTCCTTTCTCACACATGGGAAAAAAAACCTCACACCAAACTTGAGATCCTTCTCTCCTCAGTTTCTGTCAGTGCTACAGGAAATAGTTTACTTTTTTATTTTTAAGGTCTTTTTTGCCACTTTCTTAATATAGGAGGCTCTTGGCAGCAGCAGAGGGCAAGTGGTATTGTCTCCCATGTTGACATGCATACCCAGACAGTCTCAGGGCAGTCTTTCAAGCTGTGACCGCGTTCTCAGGTACACCTTTACTGCAGGTGTGCAGACACCCAGGAAGGTTCTGTGTACACTAATCCACATTAGGAAGTGTTGGTGGCTGGGTAGGAAACACAGACCACCTTTCAAAACAGTGTTCATGTTTGTAGTGTTTGTGAGCGTATCTGAGCTGGGGAGCCCCTTCAGGGCACGATCTCCAATAACCTGCGGGGTTCAGAGCACCACCAAACTCCATGGCACGGGCAAAATTAATGAGCAAACCAAAGTGGTGTCTTGGCAGGCTCATTCCAATCTGACAGAAATGGAGTAAAAGCAAGTCTTGAGTACTGGAAAGCAATGCTAAGTTGGTTCTCCACTCTTGTAGAGATCTAATATATCAGATCTAATAATAAAGCGTGATACTCAAAACATGTGAATTTCCAATGGACAATCCTACTCTACTATGAACTGTATAAGTTATTAATTGCTGTAGTATTTGTTGCTTTCAGTTTTGAGATCATTTATTGTTCTTGAATAATACAGGACATATTTAAACTTAAGTCTATGTCCAGACTTTCTTCTGGCAACAGACTTGTTTCTTTTATCATTCTGGAAATGATCATATTGAGTTCATTAACTAAAACTTAAATTTTTTTCTGAAAATGTTCTTAACATCCACTCTGGTATTCAAATAATGCATTATAATTAGTGCTATTTCAACTCTGGCCAAAGAATTAATACCAAATACATTCCTAGTGATGTAATAGATTGAAGAAAGTGTTCTTGGCTCATTCTCAAAGAAGTGGACACAATGATTACTTTCATTAGTGACTAAGTGCACTCCAAGGAAGTTTGCAAGCTAAAATAATATTGGATATTTAGTGTATCAAATATACTCCAACTATGCCAAGGAATAGTCTATTAAAATTGCAGTCAGCTACTTATGTCTGGTTGAGAAAGAAACTAAGAAAGGAGCATAACAAGGACTCAAAACTGCACCCCTCACTCAGTTTTATTTCCTATTCTATTCATTAAACTACCTGCCTTAATGAGAAAAAAATCCCAAACTACTGTAGGAGAGACAGAAATAATGAAAATAAGGTAGTTCTGTGGTCTTCAAAATGAAATAAAGAACCATTTCCTAAAAATATACTCAGTAATTGTCTTTCTCAGCAATGTATGGGAAATCCTGGCTGACAAATGGGTTGTAAATGTTTTGAGTAACACTGGGGCCCGCTCCCTGAGCTGAATTCCTAAGAAGTAACATGATACAATGAAATAGCAGCAATTGGGTAATTTTGAAATCATAATGATTTCATTTGTTTATTCATCTCTTGCATTAATGTTAATAATCTTACTGAAACGTACAGCACTTGGAGATTAGGTAACTGGTCACAAGCCGATTTGGGGAGAGTGGTTATCTGTGCTCCTGTGAGTGTCCTGTTGAAAGAATTATGAAAAAAAAATTGCTTTTTACAGATTGAAAACCAAGTACTTTTTTAGGACGTTGTTTACAATAAGACAGTATCCAAGAAAATCAAACAAAGCAAAAATATTTCTCTAACACTTACAAACTCTCCAGACTTGTAGTCCCAGTCAGATCAGGAAATTCTGTTAACTGTGAAGCACCATTTAAAGTCCTAGAATTAGAAAAAATAATTTCAATAAAATTATGGTGAGGGAAATGTGAGACATCTTTAGTTTTGCAATATATAAAGGCAATTAAAATAAAAAGGAAACACATACAGAGTTCTAAGTTCTGGTAAGTGTTGAAAAGCAGATTTTCCAACAAGCTGGATAGGGTTATCATAAAAATGTCTGCAAAAAGAGGATAAAAAGGCATTTAATGAAGAATATTATAAAATATTCTGAACAGATTGTATGATGATACTATAAGCAAATGAGTAAACCCTCTAATCTATATTCATCAACCAAAATTCACATTTTTAATATTCAAGTAGCAGTTGTTTTCCTGGTTTTACAGCCAGAAGCCAGTCAACAAAATATTCTCTCTTTCTCCCAGGTTTGCAAAGACAGAAATCCCCATGTGAAGAACTTTGTTATGACCTGAGATGTGAAGAAGACAGAACTTCACCTGCTCAGAAGAGGTTCCCTTGCCCTTTTGTAGTCATGCTGCTTTTGCGGACAGATTATTACTCAAGACGAGTCATTCTTTTTCTTACATTTATTTTGCAGTTTCTTATTTTGAAGTTTGCCCATTAAGTACATTTTCATGTAAGACAATGGGAACTGAGATTGGAATCCATCAAGGGTAATTTTTACTAGGTTCTACACATCCAGTAATGCTGAGAGACTTAGAAGGAACAGTTCAAATAAGAGGTCAAAGGCCAGAGACCACTTCTTGCTTCCCTTAAACAGGGCACGCAAACTGCCATGCTTTCTGTGAAGCTGGAAAGGCATGAGCTTGTTTGCCTGTATGATGATGTGCTATATAGTATGCTCACAAGAAAGGCTGTTTGACAAATAGTCACAAATACAATATTTAGTTTCACATTCTCTAATACAAAGAGTCATTGAAAATATTCTTACCACTTACATTGTAATGAGTGATGGATTACCCATAAATGCACGCTCAGGTATTGACTTGATATTATTGCTATGAAATCCCCTATAAAGGCAAAAACGGTTTTTATGGTAAGAAAAAAAAAACCCAGTGAAGACTCAATCCATATTCACAATGCATAATGATTGTTTTTCATTTGTAATAAGAAAAGGGTCTATTTAAAGGTACATCTTTGTTTACTGGAATAAGACAGAACTGAAAAAAGCAGAAGTGAAAAAAAGAAAAGAAAAGAAAAGGGAAAAAGAAAAAGAAAAAGAAAAGGGAAAAAGAAAAAGAAAAAGAAAAGGGAAAAAGAAAAAGAAAAGGGAAAAAGAAAAAGAAAAAGAAAAAGAAAAAGAAAAAGAAAAAGAAAAAGAAAAAGAAAAAGAAAAAGAAA
>JAWWEU010000040.1:35491365-35523133 GCA_035583155.1 Acropternis orthonyx | reverse complement strand
AGGAAAAGGAAAAGGAAAAGGAAAAGGAAAAGGAAAAGGAAAAGGAAAAGGAAAAGGAAAAGGAAAGGAAAAGGAAAGGAAAAGGAAAAGGGAAAGGGAAAGGAAAAGGGAAAGGGAAAGGAAACGGAAAGGAAACGGAAAAGGAAAAGGAAAAGGAAAGGAAAAGGAAAGGAAAAGGAAAAGGAAAGGAAAAGGAAAGGAAAAGGAAAAGGAAAGGAAAAGGAAAAGGAAAGGAAAAGGGCAAAATGCCTGAAATTCTGCACTTTTCTAAAAAACAAAACCATTCAGATGAAGTAAACTGCAAAATGGCCTTTTAAAATTCAGAATAAATGCGTGTATGTGTATAGATAGAATGTGTATATATACACATATATGAACTAAGAACATTAGTAGTTAGATATTAATAATTAAAAAACTAACAATGTATTTCCCCCTGTGTTTGTTGAACTGCAACTACTTCTTTTCTGGATGGCACAAGTTTATAAAGTGAATGATTATTATACACTATATTGTAATATTGATCCTCCTCAAACCACCTCTTTTTTGGAAATCATTTAAATGTGGACACAAACAAAATGTAGTTGTGCTTACTGGATAGAAAGCCAAATCTTTGTCTCATCATTAATTGCTGGATTTCATTCATATGAGTAACTTTCCATTGTGAAAAACAAAAGGAACAACTAAGATTTCCAAAGAACAATGATGATTTGTGTGGGAAACTCCCATTAGTTCAGTCGTGTATGAAAAAGGCTTCTCAGCTTCAACTTACGCATTACTAA
Organism: Acropternis orthonyx; assembly: GCA_035583155.1. NCBI lineage: Eukaryota > Metazoa > Chordata > Aves > Passeriformes > Rhinocryptidae > Acropternis > Acropternis orthonyx. The sequence goes on along the minus strand of JAWWEU010000040.1, from coordinate 35,522,354 downwards.
GCGTCCAATTGTTCACTGATGCAAGCACACTTGGCCATTACTTGGACAGGTCCCACATCATTGATGTATTTGTTTAGGCATTGTGCAAGTGGTGATGAGCTACAGAGCAAGGCTTTACATCCCAGCTTCCTTTGCATGCAATAAAAACATGCAGACTCTAAGCAATACGAGCATCTCATTTAATCTAGAACCAGTAAACGGACTGGCTTTGAATGGGATTCTTGGCATGGCAGAGAAACCAGGGAAATGGCGTGGCTGCTTCCCAGAGAAATATCTGCTACTGGCTGTAGGCAGAAGGTGATAGTGTCTTCTGCCCAGGCACAAGTTGTGAGAGAGACATGAGGTCCCACCCAGAAGCATCCTTACTAAGGTGGCCCTGCAATGAGGTCTGTGGGCCTGGGCTCCCACGTGGGTGAGAACAGCAGGGCATGGACAGCTGTGTGGGAGACATCCCGTCCTTACCGGATCAGCTTCCAGGGCCCCAGGCAAGCACTGAACCTCGTGGTTTCAGATCTGTGCTGGATTTGGGGTGTCAGGTTCTAATTTCAAACTCCAAGTATTTCTTGCACAGAGGGTAATCTCAAGCACTTCAGGCACTTTTCTGGACTGGACAAGGTGCATTTGCTGCAAACCTGAGTTATCTGTTTTTGGCTACTGCCTCCAGAGGTCATCAAAAAGGTAATCCTTTGAAGTCACTGGATTTCATACCAATTATTTTATGACATAAACAGCATTTGAGCTGAGAAACTCATAGCCCCACTGCCTCTTCCAGAGCTGCATTCTGTCAACACTGGAGGTGCTGAGCAGGAGTCAGCAGTGTCTGGGGATCGCTGCTTTTGAAAAAATCTAAGGTGGCTACTTAAAAGTGCTTTTTATATCAGTTTGTGATATAGCAGGGGTACAACCATGTCCATTTAATAGATAATTACCTAGTTTTGTCAAAAATCTATGCTGATTGTACCAGTAACATGGTAAATAATTCAAATGGAAAGAATTCTGAGCCTATGCATTGATGCATACATTGTGTTTATGATGTGTGAATACCATTTAATTATTTTTGGTTTTTAATGAGTCAACTCTTTCTTACAGTAAATTTGAAAAAAATATTTTCATTGTTGATTTTTTAATGCAAACTATGGCTGTGCATCCAAAAGCATCTTATTTACAGCACTACAAAGGACTGTATATATTGAAAAGAAATTGCTTTAATTTAATGGAGTGGAGGGAGGGAAGTTGGTCAAGACATTTAAACCTAATGGACTAATAAGGATACCATGCCTTCTTCTTCTTAGGCTAGAAGACTAATATATTGCATTATTCACAAAATCTGTTGTTTTTGGGACTAAAAGTGAATTAATTGTGTTTATTATTTACAGTATCCCAAAGATGAAGTTCCTGGAAAAAACCCACTGCACAATGCAGTATAAAAGCAAAAGTTGTCACAACTTGAATGTGCTAAGCCGAATTTTGAAAATAATTTTTTATGTATGTTGCCATATTTATTAGTTTTTCCTAGAGTATCAGTTTTTAAGGACTACTGATAAAATCACCAGCATTAAAAAAAATAATCACACACAAGACAAAACATCCTCCTTCCTAATATGAGCTCTGTACTTACAGTTCTTTTAGGTTTGTTAGTGTCCTGATAGCAGTGGGGAACTCATCCAGACTGTTGTAATTTAAATCTCTGTGTTAAAATAGATTTTATTATTTAGGTTATGCACTGCATAACAGGTAACATAGCACTGTTGGTATTTGTAATGAACTATCATCTTCCATGCACTGAATAAATACATACAATAAAAAGCCAGGAAATCCTCAAAAGTGTATGCATGTTTTCCAACGAACTCTATTTAGGGCACGTTATCATTCCTACATTTTATCAGCATACAAAAAAAGTAACTATTTTTATCTACATCTAAGCCATTCTGCAATGAAGAAAACATAAGTGAATTTGGATACTAGTATAAGTTTTGCTGTTTTACAAACTACCTATCCTTTTCATTGTTTCTAAGTATTAACAGGGAAAAACAATCTTTCAAACAGAATATTGAACTACATTGCTTGGTAAGCTGCATTTTACATGGCTAACACATCTCACTATAAAGATTTCTAATTGTATTGTTAATTTCAAGACATGACAATAGTCATACAAAGAATATTTCTAACCACACAAACTTTAAAAATTATAGTTTAGCTAGGGTAGTGAACTGTTCATGCTGCAGCAGTAATTAGATTTTATTCTGGTAGGCTGAATGAATTATAATTCTACTTTTGCCCTCTGCATGACATGTGTATCCTTTAGCATTTAGCAGACACCTGAAACTAAATTGGAGATATGCCAGTTGACTGTGATGCTCTCTGGCAACACTTTATGATGAAAATAGTCTGAAAAACTGGAGCAAAACCTTTGTTAAACAGGCAAAACACAAGCCATAGTTTACAGTAGATTGAAATTGAAATAGTATCAGGCTGAAGTAATGCAGGCAGGAAACTGCTGTCTGAACTCAACAAGGCTTTCCTTCCTGCTTGTAAATCTCTCCTGCTTATTGACAAAAAGAGATTACAGATATGTACAGTTTGGTTTTGCCCTCCAGTTATATGTGATTTCCAGATCTATGCGTCAATGCAAACAAATGATCTTAAAGCTGGCGTCCGTCATTTACATCAAGATCTTTAGATTATCCTGAAACTCTCTGCAGCCTGGTCTATACAGTGTGCAATTACCCTGCTTGAGGCAAGCGCTAGACTGTCCTAGTGCAGAGAAGTGGCTGCACCTACACTTATTCCCAGGTTCCTGGCTGTGCTCTGTGTTTTCACCTCTCTCATGCCAGGTGGCTGGGACTGGGTTTGCAATTACTTATTCCATTGTTCTGTTTTTCCCCATTTTTGACCAAGTGCCATGTGAATATCACTTAAAAAACCTAAACAAACTGTTGCATTTTCCTTCTTCCTTTGCTGTCTCCCTTTCCGGTGCTACACTAAGGGACTTCCTCTCAACTCCCAGCCAGCTAAAAGTCCATATTGTAAAACTGCAATTCAGTGGCAAGTGATCAACGTAATAAAAACTGGTGATTAAAAAACAACAGGCTAAAACTTCTTGCTTCCTGATCTTAATGAAAGGTGAAAGTGGGCAGTACACAGTTCTGTGGATGAGAAATCAAACAAGACACCTTTAGCCTAGCATTATTCATGTCTTAAACTATTTGTTCCTAACAGCAGGCTATTTAGTCTCTATGCTGGTTGGGTAGAACACCTAAAATCTCTGAAAATGATGCCGCTGACTGTGGCAGGTGCTGTAGGAAGGATATGCAAGGTTTTCCCGTCCCTGTAGCATTGTTTTGCTCTGTGGGTGACTCTAGCAGACGTCTTTATGTGACTAACTGTAGTGGCATACTTTGTGCTAACCATCAGCACTGCATTCCTGTTTGGCATTTTCTGTAAAACAATTTTTTGTGAGATAACTCAAGAAAATTTGAATTGGTCTGAACAGAACTACAGTGAAAACTTGAGGAAGTTTCAATCTTTACCAGTGCTATTCTTTATTAGACCTCTTTAAAGACAAAAACTTGGATACAACTGACACATTTATCTTCTTCGTTTGTAAAGCCCGTGCATAATTTGACTACCTGGAACTTTTGCTTTTTCCAAGTGTAAAAAAATAACCCCATCTCATTTTATAACCCTCCTCTATTGCAAGACAGTTTCTTAATGTTAAGGCTTTTCATTGTGACAATTTCTCAATCTAGCTATTAGTTTTATTGATTAAACAAGACAAATAAATAGTACTAAACTAGGCAAACATAACTGTTCATGAATAGTCACTTCTTTTTCAATGCTCAATACAGTTTTCAACCCTATTTCAAACAATTTATCAACTGACAATGCTTATTAAAAAGGCAAACTAATTTTATAGCCAGAAATAGGATTTGCTATATAGAGTCATTGTGAACTATCACTTAGATCCTGTAGCAATTAGGCAAGTCAAAACTCACATTTGGCTTTTAGGCTATTTTAATTCTTTCAGAATATTAATGAAAACACTGTGAAAAAAAAAAAAAGGAAACAAATAAGAGGTCAACTCACAATGTCTCTAGGCTGTGGAGCCCATCAAAGCATTTCTTTCCCAGGGAATAGATTCTATTGTTATGGAGATGTCTGCAGGGGAACATTAAGCACACAGTCAGGAAAGCACACTGCACACAGTGGACTTAAGCAAAACATTTTAATGGTTAAATCAAAAGAAACTTATTTTCAGGCATGCACTGATTATATGCAAGTCATGCTTTTGCAAGTGCATGTCTAGGAGGCACCTCCACCACCCTCCACCCTTTCTTCCGCCGATACCTCTCGATCCACACAGACTTCCACTTGGTTTCACAGAGGGGATCTGTTTTAAACCACCTGGACTGTTTAAAAGTGTATCCTGGAGTTCCAGGTTGGGGTTTGCGTGTCGAAGAGACATATTCTCAGTGATGGTTAATTGGTTAATATGTTGTGTTGAAAACTGTGTGTGGGGTATGAGGTGTATATTTGGAAGATGTATATTCAGAGGGTGTTACAGGGTAGGGCACAACCCAGCAGCAGGTGCGGAGATGGATGATGCAGCAGACAGGTAAGGTGCATTAGGCTTGCAGAATGCCAGAAGACATGAAGCCATAAGACAAAAGGTTGTAGCTTCGCTGAGATGAGCAAACTAACTAATCTTAAAAGTGTTGTTAACTTGTCTTCCTTTGAAATGGTAAAAATCAGTAACTACTTCCTGAAATGCTTAGCAACTGAAAGTAATTTTTATTTATTTTAACTAATCCCCCCCACCCACCAAAGACTATGAGTTCTGCTGATTTCTAAGTCTTTTAGAACAGCATGGAAAAAACCCACTCTGAGTCAAGCTCATTAATGTGAGTAGATACAACCTGTAGCCACTTCAGGTCATTTAATATAAAAAGGATGCCTTTTTCCCAGCAGATTTTTCCTTTCATTTAGTCCTAAAACCTCTACCACTATAGTGGAGGGAAACCAGAAGAGCAGTGCTTTAAAAGAAAAGAAAGGCTGTGAATGAGGGCTGCCAGGCTCCTTCAATACTTCATTCTGCTCTAAAAATACTGTTGAAGATCAGAGGCTCTCGGAATTTTCTGCAGAACCTAAATAAATTGAATCTACCTGCCCATGAAAGGCAGAGATTCTGATTGCAAAATAAAAATGTTCTGTGGGTTTTTCCTTTCCTAGGAAGAAACCCAGTCAACTCTGCTCTTAATGACCATGTTGACCTTTAATGCCTTAGTTAGCATGAAGAGTGCATCTCCGAATTCCAATTATGTCTGGATCTTTAATTATAAAGGTTTTGACATGCTCCAGTTGACCATGCATTTTTGCACTGAGTTCAAAATTTGCCTAGACTGTATAGAGTAGCAACCAAATGAAAGAAGAAGCACACACAAAGGTTTTGATGAGCCAAAAATATCAAATGTTGCACGTAACAAGGAATGATTCAATTATTAATCACTACATAGCCCAGAAGATTAGAAATAAGCAAGGCAGATCTTAAATAAGGAAACCTAATTGAGCAGAAGCAATCAGGGCATGAAAAGAAATTATTTTCTCCTGCATTTCTTAACTGTCCTCTTACCACTACATTTCTGGTAGGGATCTAGAGAATAATGTTCAAGACAGCATCTTGTCTTTACCACTACCAATATAAGTATAGAAGTTTAATCAAATGACAAGTCCATCCACTCTTTAACTTGAATGTGATTGATACTTAATGTAAAGAGAAGGCAAAGGTTTTGCAGCACAAGGCAACTGTTAATCCCTATTTTTGGGCCCTATGTACTTATATAAGTATATTAAGCACTAAGCAGAGATAGTGACTAAATAAAGAACCCTGATGTGTGCCAGGTTTGGTGTTTACACTGGGGCTAGAATATGCTAAAACATGCTAGGTGTCTTACAGACTATCATTTCAGGCAGCTTGTAAAGCTTAAACATATAGTTATCTCTTTAATAATGCTAGTATTTTCCAAAGCACCATGAAATAACTTCTCCACTTCAGTTTCTCCAGCCAGTCTAGATTTTTTTCCACTTGGTACATTCCCAGAAGATAAAAAGCTGAAATCATGTTCTCTAGTACACCTTCCAGATTTTGGGACCAGCCATGCGTCTTTCAATTAGTTGACCTGGTATGCAAACATAACCAAATACAAAACTACACATACTTTCTATGAAGGGAAATTTATATTTTTTCCACTAGACAGCATTCTTTCCAAGTCCCCCAGAAAGATTTCAGTTCATTTCCTGTTTCTAATCTTCCCTCAGTCAGTCTTAGGGAGAACACAATTCCTCCCTTCCTCTTTGTTTTGCTGAACATACAGAGTGATGTTTTAATTCCCTTACATACTTTTTTATTGAGATGGAAACTTTTAAGATAGTTCAACACAAGAGGTTTAGGAAATGTTAGTCAAACTGTAGGAAGATGAAAAAAAATCAGTTCCTTCAGGATTAGAATTTTGGGTTGTATTACCTATGCAACCCAGAAAGCTGCATTTGTATTTAAAAAAAAACATTTTCTGAACAAATCACACTGACCTTTTGGTAAAGGAGTATCACTAAGCCTAGTGCAACTGTAGAAGAGAAACTGAAGATTCACGGCCCTAAGATACCAATTTAATATTAAGACTGTAAAACAAAACAGACCCATTCCTATACCTATTTACCTACAATTTGACAACCTGAGATGGACTAGGGGAATATTTAATTATTATAGGTTGTCTCAAGCAACATCTAAATTAAACACTGCATCTTCAAGTAATTCACCACAAACAGGCCAAAGCTCTGCAAGAAGAGATTGTGTCTAAAATGCAACAAATGAAACTTACAGAACTACCAAACTGGAGAGGTTTCCAAAGGCATAGTCAGGTATGTAATGAATTTTATTCAGTGCCAGTGTCATTGCCTGAAGTGCTGGTAAACTCCTAAAAGCTTGGACGGGAATTTCTGTCAAAGAATTATCATCCAGCCACAGGTGTCTAAGGGAGACCAAGCCATTGAAGCAGTTGGGGGGCACATAGTTGATATGGTTGGCATCCAGACGCCTAGGAGAAAAATAAATAGAGAAAACTGACTTCAAGAAAAGAACAGTGGCTTTGCATAATGGCTATCAGAAATTATCACCAAGAACACAACCCCAAAGGATGGACATGGCTTGCCACATCCAGTTTTCATTTCCTGGAGATCCTACATTTCCATCTTGCTTGCACTCTCACCCTTGAGAACTCAAATCATGTTTACAAGTCTCCTTGTCATCTGGCTCTGTGCAGACAGCTCTCCTTTGGAGACATCAACTCACTGAGAGCACACACTGATCACTTTTGAGCAGAGTCTCTCTAAGGACTGGGTATGAATTTGTTTCCTTTCCCAATTGTCTGAAAGCATGGAACAAATAAGTGCAAGAAACTCATCAAAAGATTCTCTTTCAGAACCTCTAAATTATTGAGCTGCAAGATAATTTGGATTTCTATATGCTGGACACCCACTCCAAGAACCATAAATAGACCTCACTTCTGAGCCTCTACAGGTTCCCGTTTGACCTTTTCTTAAATATTGTTTATTCCAATGATTCTAAGGAGAACTGAAGTTCAGATTTTTTAGTAGTGGAACATATAGTTTTTTACATAGAGATTAGTGTTGCCAAGGTGATGTATTTATGCTGAAAAAGAAGTAACTAAATGCACTTCAGCGGCTGCAGAGCCAACAGAGGGAGCTCAATTGCACGTTGGACCTCTGAAGTGTCTGCAGGTGATGCTTTGCTCTCACACTTGTGTAAATAAGGATTAAATCTATTGAACCTTTTGCAGATATGGTGCTACACATATACCATCATTTATTCACTGGCTTTTGCTTTTGCTCTAATTCTGCTTTTCCACTGTGATTTTTTTCAGGGAAAGATTTAAATGTGTGCTTCAGACTTCTGAAACTGTGAAACTTCCAGCTGGGGATCTGTACCCTGATGCACTTCTCTGCTCTTAACACATTGCAGTGACTCGTACCTTTTTCAGAACAGAAAGCCATGCTCTAAAACTTTTCTTGACACGTGTAGAAAGGAGTAATTAAATGAACAATGAAACAGAAATAAATTTAAATAGATGTTTGAAAACACTACAGAACAAACAGCCACACTGACGGTACAAAGAAGTAATTCTGTACAACCTAAATTTGGTCTGTTTGAGAGAAATGCAACACTCTTTGTGGTGGGCATAATAATCTTTTTATTTAAAGCTTCTTTCTCATTTACAGTCATGTAAAATGTCAGGTCCATTCTATCTCCTGCTCCATGCTGCTCCTACCTACTTCATGAAAAGAAATAATGACTGCTAAGTATTTGTGCCAGGCTGGCAAATAACTGAGACAAGGTCAGTTGGAACAAATTTATAAGGTTCAGTGTCAAAGCCCTTGTACAATTAAATTTTCAATATAATAACTGACATGGCAGGCAGCAGAGACAGAGCTTCCAAAATAACTCAAGGGTCTGTCAACAAATGGGTAAGGCTGGAAATGTTTAGAAATACTCATATTGTTCCTTCCCTATTCCCCAGGCGAGAACCATGTTATGCCTGTGTTTTCAAATAAGGTATAATTTTAATGAGTAGATGAGGTTTCTTTGTGTTCATTTAGAAGTAAATTTCTTCCCTGGGTGATGCTGGTATGTAAACTAAGAAGTTACAGTTACCTTAGTTTGACAGTTACACTGATTAAAGAATGGAGGCTTTATTCAAACTAAATGTGTTGCAGTATTGCAGTTAACATCTTACTCAATAGGAAGCCAGGCTGTGCAGCTCTGATGTCCTGTTGACTCCACAGGAGTTACTCACAGGATGCCTGGCTGTATGGCCAAGCCAACAGTCAGTTGTTTTTAGGAGACCCTGTGGGTGAAATGGCAATATTCCCTCTGTCGTCAGTGAGACCAGGATTTTTATCTTACCAATATTTCATAGCAAATCAAGGAACTGACTTTTTTAATAGCTGAAGTTTCCAAATAGAAACCCACCACTGGCTATGTAAATAAAACACACAGCACAGAAAGAAAAATAGGACTGCTGTACTATAAATGAAATTCTAAATAGTTGAATTATTGTTTAAACAAAGCTTGAAAGAAATAAGAAAGCTGCAATGATTTGTGCTTCAGGTCCTGTAACTGGGTAACATATCCTGCAAGTACTCATAAGAGGTACTGCCTCAAGTGCTCTTTTGTTATCTAATCTTTTTTAAATTTCCAAGTACCGTTTTCCCTCTTGCAGATATTAAAAGGTTTCAGTAGTGGTTATGTTTCCTGTCATAGTGTAGGTAATGCACACTGATGTATAAAGCATTGATCAAAATCACCCTTTTCAGCCAATTGTTTTACATGTGTTGATCAAAGTTTTGGCACTTTCAGAACTAAACCCATTAACTCACGAGTATAACCCTATTTATAATTGAAAATATATAGATAACGTGGTGAGTTTGAAAGCTGCTATTATATTCCAGAGAGGGCTAATTTAGGGAAAGAGAAATACTTGATCTCTTCTGATATGCAGCATGTAAATAAAGCAGCCACTATGATATTCACCATGAGCTCACTTAAAATGTCTAAACCTTTCAAAGCAAATGCTTGAGCTATGTGGACTGTAACCCACTAGTGTTTCCTGTGACATATTGTGAATGCTATGACCATGTGCACAAATTATGAAAAGATATTGTTCATACAAAATTGTAAACAGGACTCATTTACTGGTATGGGTGAAGGCAGATGTTTGAAAAAGATTTGATTTGCATTTTTTAATCAATTCAATATGAATGGATACTAAGTTTTATGCCAGTAGTAGGTTTCTAAGGGAATAGATGGGTTTTTTTTCCCTTTTTCTGCATCTTCTCTCAAAATGAGCTACAATGTGTGTGTATCTAGCAATCAAGAAATTCCTTAATGTCTTTTTAAGAGTACTTTGATCATTCATTTAGGTTTAAATCAAATGTTAAATATGGGATCAGAAAGAAGGTTTCCCCCCGGTAATTTCTCCCTCTGAAATAAAGAGCTATTACATGGATTGCCTCTTCTTGCAACGGATAAGGGCCAGAACGCAACAAAGGGTCTGGAGAAGAGGAGAAACCACAAAGACAGATACAGAAGTCAAGGATAAAATTTTTCTTCTGACATTTACGTTTGAAGTAGGAGAAGTAAAACTAAATGAAAAGGGACTGTATGTAATAGGTAAAGGAGGCAGAAAAGTGAGAGCACATGAGGACTGATTTTAGGCATGGTGGATTAAAGAAGGCGTGTACTTCTCTCTCTATCACCTTCCTCTTCTCCTGATCTGGCCCTGTTACACAGAGAGCCTTAGTCAAGCCTTGCCACAAAGTACAGAGCAAAATGGGCAGAAACTGTGGACAGGGCCTGCCTGGGAAGGGTATACTGGGCAGGAGAGGGCCAGTTGCAGCCCCATCACATTTGTTAGCATGTAAGGACACATAAGTTTGTTCACAGGAGTTTGACTAAAGTCTCATTTAAGTAATGGCAAGTGACATCTAAACTGGCTCTGAAAAGTGGATGTAATGAAAATATAGCTGGCTATTGTAAGCCATGTTTTTCAAACATGGACTTTTACACAGCATATCCCCTTCAGTCCACAGGGGAAAATGCTAGGACTATTGTAAAAAGCTTAATTACAACACACCAGCCCAGCAGTTCTCACTGCTCACTTTTCCAGGACTGATACACAGAACCCTGTGTGGCAACAGCAAGACCAAAAATGTTTCTAGCCCACTGCTCAGATTTACATGAGGAGGTCTCTGCAGCCCTGGGAATTTCAACCCTTAGTGTTTCTCTTCACATCCAAATGTGCTGCTCAGGTGTTTTGGTAAACCTGCATTTGAGACGATGGGACAGGATGCTGGCACACTGCATACAGCAAAACAGCAGCTGCAATACTGTTTGTACAAAGATTTGCTCTGATACTGGGGACCTTCAATCCCCACACGTGGGGAAAAAGTGGGTTCTAGCAGGAGTTGTTGGGTTATCCTACGAATCTGGCTGCAGATGCAGATCAGGACCCCACAGCTGGAACGGCATGGTTGGTGTGGCTGGGAACACTCACAGATCCTCAGCCAACTGGCTTGGAGTGCACACATAAGAAAAATAAACAGCAGCAAAAGCATTTTAGGGAACTTCGCAGCTCTACCTTTCTCCCCTTGGTTATTAATCTGGAAAGTGTCTGTGATTGAGACAGGTGGTCTGATATTGTACTACTGCTTGATGTTTCAGTCATTCTACAGTTGCATAGACCCCTGGGGCTCTAGCAGCTCGGATGGTGAAGACATGCAATAAACAAGGAGACTGCAACAGTGAGTTTTGAGACATCTTTGCATATGGGTACAGACACCTGCATAGACAAAAACCATCTTGATGTAAAATGTGGGAAATTCCTCCTCTGGGACTTTGTGAGTACCTATTCAAGTACTAGGTTCCCTAAGAAGGATAATGCCTTCTGTAGCCTTCATTACTATGGGGTGTGACATGAAAACCACAACTAAGGTTTCTGTCTTTTCATGAAACCAGTTCTCTTGGGAGAATGCAATTTCAACAAAGTTGTTTGGTTTTTCAACTAAAAATAAGGATTATTAAGCATCAAACTGTAAAAAAAATTGTTTAAAGTTAACACTTCTGGTGGAAAAGAAAGTGTCTTTCTAATTTCAAGTCTGAACAGGAAGCTTTTCAGAACTCTGTGCCCTCCAAGTCTTCAACTCTTTGTTCAGGTTACATATTTGTGGGAGCAGGGAGACAATGAAAAATCCATTTGCTGACCTGTCCCAGCCAGGTAACTATTGAGAACATCCAAGACATTTCTAGATAATATTTTGGGTAAAACTTGGTGTCACCATCAGGTCCTCTAAAACTACTGAAACATCTTAAAAATAAAACTTAAGCAATCTACAAGTTCTGTTAGGAAATTCTAAAAAATGTCATTGATATGATTTTTTTTTACTTGCAAAGTCCAATCAACTTTCTTCACTGAATTTCAACTTTGCAGGTTGTCAAGGGAGAAAAGATTGTTTTCTCCCACTATCAACTGTTTAAAGTGCTTTTGAAAATGGGCTATGTTGTATTCTCCCCTATTTTCTACAATTAAAGTCCTCTTAAATTTCACAGGACTGAAAGCAGGTTATACAGTAAATAATGCTTGCCTTTAAATGTCCTTCATGACTGGTTTGTCATGGGCAGTGAGATAGCACATGATCTGTTCTTGATTTTGACTATTTCTGAGTCTGACAATGCAGCAGTAAAAGTTGCTTATTAACGATATCTAAACAAGAAAATAAACGGGGAATGAAGTTTCATCTGTAGTATTTGCTGCAAAGGGTTGTTATAATAGTTTCAATAAAAGAAGAGCAGAAGCTTTGCTTTTCCATCTGCAATGCCAATTATACTTTCCTCCTTTATTTAGCAACATTTGCTAGTGGAGATCTGTAACTTTTCGGATGCTAGTAATATAAAATTTATGTTAAAATGTTCAGGAAAACAGTAAAAAAAATTATTGATATGTCATTGCCAGTTTAACCAATCCCTGCTTGTTCAAAAATACTAAAATTATATGTCAATTCTGGTACATAAGGGATGTAATTAGAAATTGCATGATCACACTAGAGAAACAAAGATACCTATTTAAGCAAATACATGTACTAAATGAAAAAAGTTGGACAGACAATAAGCTGCTAATTAAGAATGACACTTGAAGAACAAATCAATATACATATGTAAAAAATTTTCGGACTATACATTGATATACAAAATCACAAAAAGGTTTCGTGATTAAAATGCAGCATGGAGATATTGAAGACATGTGAAACAAAGCACCTAGAGATTAGCTGCTTATATTCTGTTCTGAAGACATACATTTGCTTAAGGTGAGTAACAGGGATGGCAGCATTCAAGCAACACTTCCAAACCCTGCTGCCAAGTACCAAAGTTGTAACACATCAGTGACCGTGTGTTCCTCCCTTTCAGTCATGGTACCCACAAACTCTTTTGCGCTTGACAGAAATAAATGCCATTGAATTGTTAGGACCACTAATCCTGATATTTTGTGTTCACACTAGATTTCAGAGGAAAATTATAGCCTATATAATAACTCGAAGATATCCTTCTGCTCAAAACCACATCTCAAAATCAGCATGGTCTGGCTACTTGGTTAAATCCTTGAGTCACAAAGGGAACTGGAGTCCTGTGTACACATTGTCCAAGCTCTGGTAGATGAAGACATTTATTGATAAAAGTACATCCCTGGTTTTAACTACTGAACTACTATAAAACTGGAGAAGATTTTAATATTGTTTAATATTATTTTTTTTTTGCTTCAGTGAAAGAAAAAAATTGTTTATTTGCTTTGAGGAAACAATATAAAGGTTTTCTCACAGATTTTTGCTGTCAAAGGTGAAATTCACAAATCTTATGGGGTTTTGGTTAATTTTTGTGCCTATTTCTCATTTTACAGTATTAAGTAATGTCTGCTGTCTGAAGCAGACTGGTCTGCTCTAGAGGTATATTCAAGCCTTAAGAAATCTGTTAATATTAACCACTCAAACTTATCATACTATTCTGTATACCAGCAGTATTAAAACTTGGACAATAAAGTGGAAAAAATTGTTGCTTGCTCCCGCAATACACCAGTTTTTGTTCTCTGTACCACAGGCCATTTAATATCAGTTAAGGAATATATCAATATTGATACCTATACTGTCATTTTTTAGCCTGGAACTAGATAATAAGGAGAGCATATCACCCAGAAATACCTTTCTGTGCAAAAATTTGTGATCAATTTGCATTGTGAATGTGGAATGTGAAAAATTTGTGTGTGCCTATATATATATATATATATATATACACACACACACACACACAGACACATATACTGTGCACACACACACAATTAGATATGTATGCTTATAGGATTTTAATGTAATCCTTCACACTGATCAAGGTAGCAAGGCAGTCGCTATGGCTTGCCCTTTGCATGACTGCCTTTCTTGTGTAAAACCACAAAAGGCAGAGATTTGAGTTCAGTCACCAGTTTTGTCTTTCAGATCTATACTAACCTAAAGTAAAGGGTTAATGAGGCTTTCAGAAATCATGCCACCTGCATACTTAAACACAATAAATACAAGAAGTTGCTATCTTAGAGAAACTGCTTTTGTGAAGGCTTTTAACCTCTTAATTACACTCTTGAAAAGACTCCTGCTATTTCAAAGGTTTCAAGAAGTAATTCCTATTGTAAATCAGAAACCAATGCAAAACAACCTTGTGAACAGAAAATTCCTAGACTATATGAAACAAGAAATTGAATCTGTGCACACCTTTATCTGACAGGCACAACCCCTTTTAAGCAAACAAAAGAACAATAGTTTTCTTTTCCTCAAAGAGGTCTCTTTTGCCAGTGATCGTTTTTCAGGTGATAGTAGTTTTTCTGTACAAACCCGTATCATTACATCTTGGGTCTGCTGAACAGCTGTCTAAAGGTTTCTACTGACCATTCCTATTCTGCTTGTTTTAATTCTGTCACAAACTAACAATCTCTTACATAGACTGCACAAACTCTGGTTTACTTCTTCAACTTCTTCACCCAAGAAAAAAAATATTTGCAACAAAGTCTGAGACTGTCATTTTGTTTAGAAACTGTACTGAAAATTCAACAATCTCTTTCCGAGCAACAAAGGAACTCTTGTTGGCTTGGCCTATCTTGTTTTGGTCCAGAATGTGTATAGAGTGATGTGATCTCAGCAAGATTTTTTTGTTTGTTTAGCAGAAAGAAAACCTAATATAGTCACTAGACCAGCATTTTCTCATGACTTTTTCAAAGATCAAAGGGAAGAACTGTAACCTCAAAAGTATACGGCTGAGATATTTCTGTCTATGTCTGGTCAATAAAGAAAAAAGGTACTGACCAAATAACAATTATAAGATAATTAATTCTTAGGGCTGTTTCACCTTTTGAAACCTTAACAAATGCTTGGTGTATTAAGGAGGTAAATGTTGTTCAAGATGGACACAAGAACCTGGGAACTAATACAGTATAATGTGTGTCTGTGTAGTGGTAAGTTACACACTGGTGACATAATTTTGCTGAAAATCAATTAACTTAATTAATTCTGTTCTTCAAATTTGGGCTGAACTGAATGTGTATGTTAACCCTCTGGTGGAACTTCTTAACACACAAAAAAAGGGGTAAGTTCAACACAGTACAATTCCCAGGCAGCACATCTTAAGATTAACCAAACTGGCGCAGATGTATCAGCTTGGTACAGATGCTCACCCTATCCTTGTCACTGTAAGGCTTTTACCAGTGATGTTGGTGACCAGGGTGCGCTGTAGCAACACCTTTTGTAATAGCTATTTGAATTTCCAGATTGAATTCCCCATTTGGATCTTGAAACTTTTTAGGAAAATGATTTTATTTGAGAGTAATTCTGTGACAATAAAGTCATCTACAGCAGAGTGAAGAGTCAGTTGCCATTTTCCTCTGACCAAAGAACTGCTTCACTGTTTTCAATCATCCAGACATTTTATGCTGCAGATTCAAATTCAGTAGATCCTTTAGGCAATTCAGTCCTTTTTATTTTTTGTATCAGGTGACAATGCAATTCTGTGGATAATTAAGAAACTAACTCTATTTACTGCATCCTGCGTTGAGAGAGCAAGAGTGTCTTTGTGGTTTCAAGATGTGAATTACAAGTGCAGCAGAAGGAACTCATGATACCCAATTGACTGAACAAGAACATGGCAGATGCAGTTCAGTATAGATAGGTGTCAAGAGAGACACCCAGGGGAAAGGCAATTGAAACTTTACAGGACAAGCTCTTGAGTGGCTACTAACATGCTACAAAGAGGTCTTGTAGTTGTAATAAGTATGAAAACAACAACTCGGCATTCAGTAAAGGTTAAAAAATTAAACAAAACGAAGTTTGAGAGTTAGTAGGAAAGCAAACAAAAAAGCATCCATAATTGCTCTCTATAAATCCCTGGTATGCAAGCACTTTAAACATGCTGTGCAGGGCTTATACCTCCTTGACTCATCTCAGATCAAACACATGAGAACTGAAGGGAAGTTCAGTAAAGTGACAAGGATGACCAGAGGAATGGAATAGCTTCCAAGTGAGAAACAATCCTAACAGCCTATGTCTGAAAAACTGACTAAGGCCAATGCAACTGAAGTGTATAAATCTGGTCTACATAAATATGGAATTGCTGTTTCCTGATGCTGCAGTTAGGGAACATCAAATGTGATGAAGTTCCAAGTAAATAACAGGAGGTACTTCATCATGCTACACAGGCTAGTTGATCAGCAGACATGCTGCCACAAAAAAACACGAGTGTTTCACTGGCTCAAAAAGCAGTTGTACAAACCCGTAGAATAAAACTCTTTAGGAGCTATCAAAGCCACAATACGCTCAGTGAGTCCGAGTGCAAATCTCTGGAAGTTGGGACAGTTCACCAAAAAAGTACTATTATATTCTTTGCTGTACTTTCTAGTTTTCCTTTCTTGAAGGCTGGATGCTGGGCTAGGTCAGCTCTTAGTACAACCTGGTGCAACCATCCTTATGTTATGGGTCAGAATAACAGAAAAATATTTTCATTAATATCATGAAGCAGCTGATATTCACTCCTGGTTTAGCAGTTCTGGCAGGAGTTCTGTTAAAACCGAAGCTCTTGGAGTGAGTCAGCAGGCACAGTCAAGAACTATAAATACAGAGACCTGCCTGAAGCACAGTATATAATTAAGCATCTTCTAGTACACTTTGTTTCATGAGCTAATAGTGTTTTCCAAACTGCTTAAAAATTAAAAATAAATTACGCCAAATGACAAAAACCAAGGGAGTCATCTGGGATTCTTTCTCTTCCCCGGTAAGAATGTTAACAAGAAACCGTGTTCTTGACAGAAAGCATTGCAGGCTTGCTGAGTGTCTTCTCAGATGGTGAACCAGTTTATAATCCTGCAGAGAAACTGCCAGTGTCATGACATTACTGGAATGAAATCAGTCACTTTTGATGTTTAATTGAGAGTACAATTCTCTTGAAAAGCAGCTCACAGAGAGTGAAAAGTTGATTCAGCACATTATTAAATGAAATTAACAGATAATTAACAGGTAATCATATACTACTGTTCAGGCAAGGTTGCAGGTTGATTTATCAGGTATACTCACAGAGACTGCAGGCTGCGCAAGTTCTGGAGCGCTTCAGTAGGAACCTGGCGTAGCTGGTTATTCTGCAGCATCCTACATTTTGAGTAGCACAAAACCCAGAATCAACACAGTAAAGACAGTTTCTTTCTATTGCAAATTTTCTTCCAAGCTTACCTCCTTTGTAGTGGTTCCACTTTAAGATTACAAAGGAATCTACACAAGTACTCCATTCCCCTGCCCCTGTCAAAAGCCCACTCTTGTCAGAGCAAACAAATACCTGTAGCATATTAGCTTTGTTAACCACTAGACATCAGCTCTGAGTGGGATTTTCAAAGCAGCTGAGGAAGTTAAGAGAATAAATCCGATTTTCTTTCAATAGGGCTTAAGCTCCTAATTGCCTCCAGTGATTCTGAAATTTTCATTCTCATGTACTAATTTTGTTTTCCTTCTAAAGTGACTCTATTCTGATAAAGCTGTGAAGGACTGACTTTTGAAATCCTTACTCAGGAAAATGCTACTATGGCAAATACAACTTTAAACTGTATGAGGAGTCTATGATTTAGTGTGAAAAAATTTTATCTCTATAAAAACTACTAAATTTTTTTCAATGAAATAAGTTTTTTCAAACTGAAGGTTGCTGGCAATGACCTGACAAATCTGTTTTCTGAAATATCACATAATTTAGCTTGCAAAGACTGAAAAATCATGTTTCATTCCTAAAGAATCTTTCACTTTGAATATGGTTTCATTCACAGTACCTAATATCCTGTATTATAAAAAGCGTTCTATGTGGATAAATCGAAGTAGTACATGCTGCTTTAAAAATGTGGCATTCTTAATGGGACATTGTAAATGAAATAATTTTTGGCAGGCCTAAATCTCCTTGGCCCAACAAGAGCTAGAGCTCACCAACTTAAAAATGGATGGAGTGGGAATCCCTTCATACTTCTTTTCCAGTTGTGTATTTTTCTGGTAGAGTTTTGTACACTCTTCCAGTAGTGTCAGGCTTGATGCTGCCTCAGAGGTTGGTGTTCTTGCCAGTAACACAGTTTCTGTGAATTTTACATAGGCAAAGATCCTCTCTAGTGTAAACACTGAGAGATATCACCTACTAATAATTTTATTAACTGTATGTACTGACTTACTACTTCAAATAGTACAGGGTTTTGTAATATTTTTTTGTAACTTATCTACCAGTCAATACATTGTGAAGAACAAGATATGAAATACCGACTTCATTTTAAATTACATTGTGTTCTACAATAATGTTTTTTATCCCCCCGGCTCTCAAGAAAAGGAAAAGGCGATTTAACCTCAGTTTTGTGTGATCATGAAAAGTTCACTTGAAATCAGAACTTCTGAGACAATTAAAGAAACTATTAACTGAACCAATTTTTACCTTTGATATTGTACA
Source organism: Acropternis orthonyx (assembly GCA_035583155.1). Taxonomy (NCBI): domain Eukaryota; kingdom Metazoa; phylum Chordata; class Aves; order Passeriformes; family Rhinocryptidae; genus Acropternis; species Acropternis orthonyx. The sequence goes on along the minus strand of JAWWEU010000040.1, from coordinate 35,503,738 downwards.
GAGACATCTACTTGATGAGCAAGTTGTTTTTAGAATGCCATTAATGTTTTCCAACCTTTGTTTAGGATATTTTCTACATGAAAAAACAAAGATTTAATGATGTTCATATGTATCTTCACTTGAATTGAACTGTTCAAAATGAGCTGATCAAAATATGTAATTAACTTGATCAAAACTTCACTGGTTAATTAGTTCCCTGGGGCATTTAGGAAATCAAAAATATATCAAACAACACACAGTTTACTTACAGCACTTTAAGACTGAAAAGGCCAGCAAATGCTCCCTTAGGAATGTATGTCAAGCCATTTCCTGCAAGACGTCTGCAAAGTTTGAAAAAGGAAAAGCGTGAATACCTTTTTTTTTCTCTTCATGTGGAATTAATTTGGCTGTTAAAAAGTGCAACACAGCTATGTTTGAGTGACCAATGCCAGAGACAGTCGTTTAAGAGCCTAGTTTTGTCACTGTAACACTTTTAAAGAAGCCCTGAACTGCACAGTTGATCCACTGACAGCAGAAAAAACACAATTTCATGGCAAATTGAGCTTATGGTTTAGAATGCACATTCAATTCTTCATATTCTTTTTAGGGGTTAGAGCCATCCCAGCAACTAAAATACAGACATACTGACAACAATTAGCACCACAGGATTTACAGGCATGCACTTCTGTAATTGTTCATGTGTGATGTCTGTCAACATTTAACTTGCTTGCACAAATATAAAAATATATCCATATAGTAATGACCACAGTTCATTTTAAAATAACTACACATAAAACTGCTGTACTGGTGAAATAATAGTTTTCCCTGTGAGCAGATGTGTAATAGGTTGGCAAGAAGTGTATTTGTTAAAATTTCCAGGGCTTTCCCCCCAACTACCATTCCATCTTCCTCTCAGAATGCCTGGAAGTATTTTACAGACCTAGTTAAGTACAACAAATACCTCTGTAAAGCATGTTACTCTAACAAAAAAGGGCTGCATTCTGTCAGGTTTATGTCTAGGAAAGGGATAATCTATTTGATGTGAAATAATGGCATTTCCATGTTCCCCATCAGTGCAACTGCAGAGGGTCATGGAAGTGCTCAAGGCCAGGTCGGATGGGGCTTTGAGCAACCTGGTCTAGGGGAAAGCATCCCTGCCCATGGCTGGGGGTTTGCAACTAAATGATCTTTAGAGTCTCTTCCAACCCAAACCACTCTATGGTCTTGCATTTAGCCTTCTGACATTGCAATTCAGCATGAACTTGCTGTGATACCTGTATCCTAACTGGAAAATTGACTGGTAAGGTTCAGATTCCCAGTCAAGCTACTTTGTGTTAGTAGAGCCACAGTGTCTGCTCTTAGCTGGCAACAAACGGAGGTTGATGTGATGTAACCCTCTTTGCAGACCAAGTTAGGCCAAGTGGAACTGTACTTCCTCCCATCACCCAAGATACTGAACACCAGAATTGCAGAGCCCATAGGTCAGCTGATGTGACAACAGAGCTGACATTTGATTTGGCCTCTGGCTCTTAGGAAAGAACCCAGGACTAGTTCTGGGAAATGCTTTAAGTACCAAGCTACCAGAGAGGAACCTACAGCACTAAAGTAAGCACCAGATTTGCCAATACTGTTCAAGGAAAAGGCCAGGTACTTATGATAGCAGTCCCAAAGATCCAGCACTTACTGGTCCTTAAATGCTGTTTTCTTTTGAAGTTGAATTGCCCTAAGCTAACTACAGGGTCCTTTGCACACCTTGTTTTTAGACACCTCTTTAATACAGAAAATAAAAAGATAAACTGGACCACAAAAAACCAAACCAAACCACAACAACAAAAAACCAAAAAGTGAAGAGTCTGTAAAACCTCCCTGGAAAAAAAAAGAAGGTGCAGGTATTGAGGTTTTCACTTTAGTTACTGCTTTGAGTGTCACATGGAAAACTTGATAAAGAGCAGAGAACTAAACCCACATGTCTAAAGACTCCAGCTCATGCTCTTTCAGGCCACTATACCTCCCTAATTCATAACTGAGGCAGTGCAAACTGTCAAACACACTACCTGTTAATGCCGCCTGTTTGAATTGGAACATCCTTCATAAAATGGGCTAGCTGAGAAAATCAGACCTGTTTAAGAGCTCCTGGAGAAGGGCTCTGGCAATTACTAAGCATACACCACCTGGCTGCAAATGCAGGACTGCAGCAATTTAATTGGGACCCTACACAGCTTTAAAGTTTTGTTTCAATGTGTAATACTCACTTTTGCCAGAGCATCATTGTGGCTTTCAGTGGTAAGCGTTAATGTCTGGCAATTTTTGAAAATGTACTGTCATAATTTAAAGCTGTTTTTATGGTACCTGTAATGTATATATGTTTAGAAAAATACCTAAGCACAGAACCACACCTACAAATGACCCATGCTACATGACTCACTGACAAATACTGCACTGCACTGGGCTGCACTTGAGCTAGTCTCTCATGGCTAAAACTTTTCCATGCAACTTATTTACCTCTTTCTTTTTGTGGCCAGGCTTTCTGTCAAACTGTCTTCAGGAGAAGATTTGACAGATAAAACTGCTGTCATTCTGACTGTAAGGTCCATTTGGATCATCTGGCTGACCACAATACACCATCCTGACAGTGCTCTGCATGGCTCCAGTTCCAATACCTTTTACAGGAATATCCAAAGCAGACAGAGAGTTGTAAGTAAGGGATGCTGAGCCATGTTCCTGAGCTGTTCTGAATGATAGTTACCTGGACTGTTAAACTGAGATGTAAATTTCTAATTCTTGTTTTGTTTCAGATTCCAACCCTTGTTTTCGTGTTTTGTTTCTTTTCCTTTTAGATCACAACTTCTCAATTATTAAATATGTGGCGTACAAACACTTTAGACAGATGAAGAAACAACTTGCTAATCTTTTTGGTAGACACAGCTTTTGTATTTACACCTTATGGTTTTTTTTCAACCTCAGGTTATTCTTGTAGTTCTGCTTTGAATATTTTTTAATTTGGAAAGAGCTCTCACTAAATTTGCAGACAGTGATTTAATACTATCTTATATGATATTCCTCTGCTGATGCAGCAGCAGATCATGCTCATCATGTACAGCCTTATATATTTCAGTAGAGGGCTACATCAAGTATATCACAAATGTCAAAATACTTGTATGTCCTTGTAGTTCTCTTACCAAGCAAACTGACAGTGTTGGAAAGGGCAGACATCTGGCAACAATTATTTTCATGTAATGATGTTGTCTGACCTTCATTTACCATACTAAATTCTTTCTCATGATGGCCATGTCATGATTTACTGTGGAACAAGTTCAGGAAAAGCACCTATCAAATCCCAAGATGCTCCATGAAACCACTTCTGAACACTGGCACAATGGCAGCATCTTTCCAGCCCACTGGAATTTCCCCAGCATTGTAGTATTCAGTAAAACTCAGGAAAAATTTTTAATTTGGATCGTTGTCTAATTGATTCAATACTCTTGGATGAAAGGTAGCACATCAGTTCTTTAAGGCATGCTGCAAAGCTCATTAACTTCGCCTCGCTGGTTCCTGATAATTTTTAATGTCTTCCTTGCAGCATTTTCTTACCATGTTTCTATTCTCAGCCTTGGCATAGGGGAAAATTAATCCCTTTGTTGACACTACACTATATATCAAGTATCCACCAGTGTTCACTCTTCACCATTTTAGGGATTTTGTTTTCCATTGCTCTAAATTGTCTGAGGGAAGCTGCCCAGTATTTTTCTGAACTTTGGATAGCAATTTTAGTTTGAACGGGTAAATACAATTTGCCCTGAACAAATGAGAATGGACAGAGTATCTGTCTCTATAGCTGAGTATTTAGTTAATGATTTCTGAGAACAGGAATGAAATACCTTGTTTATAGCACTTACATAACCAAATGGTTGGCTTTTATTGTTTGAACAACTTTGAACTTCCACTTTTGAAAGTTAATTCTTTTATTTCATGCATTTCTGACATTATTTTAGAAATGTCTTGCTATTTTAGAAGTTCAGACTTATATGTATCACATCTTTTTAATGAAAAAGCAATCAAAAAGGATCATATTTTTTTTTGCTATAAGATTTTAGATTTACATTTTACTTACAGTGCTTTGAATAATCTTGCAAATTAACGGAGGCTGGAAAAGTTTACAGAGAAGTCCCACTACATGTGTCCTTCAGAACCTGCTACTTGCCACAGCTGAAGTGAAGATACTAGGATACTTTTGGCTCAGGCATAGGCTAAGTTTTTATACTATTCCATGCTTCTTTCTAAGAGATTTGAGACACACGCAGAAAGCTGCAAAAATTATCAGAAACTGTTTTTCCCTCTTTGAATGTCTGAAAAGAAAAACTTCATCAGAAAGAAGCAGATAAACATGAGGTTGTGAGTGAGAAGTCAACTATTTCCTTTACATTTCTAACATGGTAATTTTTCTCTGCCAACTAAATATAGGATTGTGTGTGGATGTTTTTCTGCACTATGACAAGCCTTGCCTGGCACCAAGCATCTCCTCATTACCTGATGGGATGGAAGGTGAACTGGAAACACTAAAAAGTCTTCTCCCTACAGATGAAAAACTATGGCATTTAATAAAGAAAGCATCTTTCCACTACCTGTGAAAAAACCTGTGGCAAATCTAACCCAGCTACTTCTGTCTGCATCAGGAGTGACACTTCAATATGGGTAGTGGCTGCTTTTCTTCTTTGCTTAATTAAGATCTAGTCCAGCAAATGCTGAACAAGCATCTGTGAAGAGTATTTAAAAATCAAACCTGTAGGAAGGACATGAAAGGAGGGTAATTGCCTCCTTGAGAACAAGCATATGTTTACGTTGATTAATACTCATGCCATGTTCTAACAAGATTAGCACAATGGAGTTTTCTGGAACAAGTTACTGAACAACTCTTTCAAGGTGCTGAAATGAAAGAGAATAGATGACACTCTGGATCTTGGTGTGGCTCAACATATGATGGGAATGAACATTGTGAAAGGAGTCAAGCTCTACTATTAAGAAGTGAAATGCAGTGGAATCTGTTGTAATTCTGTTTCAGAACAGATACAGTTAAGTAGGAATTCATTACACTCAAATTTCTGATAAATATATTGAACTCTTATTATTATGCCAGTAAACTATGAGTACCAGACTGACTCAGTGTTTCTAGACTAGTGCCAGCACGTGCACTTTAATACAGATTAGGTTATATATCATTGCATCACTTGTGTTGCATTATGTTTAATCAGTTCTCATGTAGTGCAATATCCAATACAGAATGCAATTATGAGTGCAGTATGAAATCACTCCTCAGCTATGCAAAGATACAGAGGCATTTCTACAAAAATAATTCTGTGAACTACTATCCCAGTTGATGTCCCTTTGACTCCACATTTTACTTCTGCTCTCTAATTGGCTTGCTGATTTTATTTAAGGAACAAAAGCAAAGACTGCACATGCTAAGAGAATGCTATCATGAGTATGTATATATATACATGTATATATATAGTGACTTTGTTGATGTTAACCTACTCATATATATAAATCCAGTCAGTTCCATATTTGCCCATTTGCTTGGAAAACAGACGTTCTATTCATCATTTCCTGCATTAAATACTACAGCTAACAAACCCTCCAGACAGAAAACTGAAAAGGAATCATATACAAGAATCTAAAGACTGTTGAAAAAAACCAAATCTTTGCTTTTCTGAATAGAAATTGGAAGTACAGAAGGCTTGAGACAGTGAAAAACCCCAACAGAGGGGGCAGTTCTGCTGCTATGTGGTACCTTCCTGAATTTGGAGCTAAAACACTGCATGTGATGTAGAAAATTCCAGTAAAATTCATGTAATCATGACTGTGTCTTTTATACCTTGCGTACAGATAAGAAACTCCCTTTTGTAATCTGAAACTTATTTCTTAAAAGCCTGATCCACTTCTCCAACTTCCATAATTGTTCTGAAAAACTGATAAAGATCCGTGGTGAAATACCAGTCTCATTGATATCTGTGGAAAAATTTGTGCTGACACAAGTGGAAATAGGACTCTCATTTGCATCCTACCACAGTATCATGCTATTTACTTTTCTCTGAGAAGCTGCACCAATAGCACTACTACCAGTCCTAAAACCATTATCCTAATTTCTAATGAGGGAAATGGCTGTTTGAGGAGGAACATCATGAAGTATAACAAGAAAACAAATTTCCAAATCTTTTTCTAAAACAACTTGTTCTGGTATAAAAAATTGCCTTTGTTCAAGGAAGAGTTACCAATCTTTAATCTTGTTTCAATTTTGTTTCCTGTCAAACTGTGTTAAAGATACACAAGCACACAACTACAGACATATTTAGTCCACCTGTATAAATATATAGCCAATATATAATTTTTATATTTCTATGATCATAATTTTCTTCAGCTTACATATACATCAATTAAAAGGTAACAGGAAATGTTCCTTCTTCTTACATCAAAAAAGTTTTAACAATACAGATGTTCATCCAGCACTTGTCCAAAGTCAACTAAAATTCTGAGATAAGAGTTTAATTTGCATTTCTTAATGACTATTTTCAGACCAATGCAACAGGAATGTATCTTTCAATGGATGATTAATTATAGTGTTAACAATTAATGGATGTTATCAATATATATTCCAAAATGTTTCTGAAGAGTTACCTTATTAGACTTGGAATTTAAATGTTAGTCTGTATTTTAATTATCTTTTTATATTTCAATCTGTTGTGTTAATTAAAACTAAAATAATGATAACAATATAAAAAGAAATGTGGGTCAAATAATATATTAAAAATCTGATGCTCTGAGAGATCAAAGAAAAAAGTGTAAAGATATTCTCCTTACTTTAAAAAGGGGAGGGGAGTGTGCAAGTCATAATTGTGCCATATATTATATTTGTTGCTACTTACAATTTAGTTGGAAATTCAAATATACCACAGTCTGTTCTTGCTTTAGGGCCTAATTGCCTTTTAAAATGCATGTGCCAAATTCTCGTGGGGTGTAAATTGGAATAACTCCAACTGACCTAAAGCAGTTGGAATTAAATCAGTGTGTATTTGATATTGAGTTGGCTTTGATGAAACAGATCATAGATTTTTGTCAGTTAAGGATATGGTCTAAAACATACTACTTCTTTCTCCGCTTATAAAAGGCAGAGACTCTTTCTGCACCTGGCGTAAGTGTGACCCAGTAACTGCTAAAGACAACTGGTCTCTCCATTTGTGGAGCTGTCCCTCGCCAGGGCTGAGAACCAGATGGTTTGCTCTTCCACAGGGCCCTTCTGCTCAACAGGTATCCAAGAAACTGCCTTCCAACTACAGCAAGGCCAACTGTTTGGAGGGACTCCAACATCGGCCAGGAAATCCCACACTGACTCCCAGCAGTGGATCCCATGGATGCAACTAATAAGAGGCATTCCTTTGTGTTTAAAGAATGCTGTCACCAAATCACCACTCCCAGAACAACCTTAAAATTGTTAACATTTCTTTTTCACTGTTTAAATGTTACAGAAATATGGAGCAATAAATGGTGGATCGTATCACATTTTCTACGCTGGATCTTCCAAGTGTCATTTACACTTCTGATGATGGTTTTAGTTTTATCCCAGTAGTGTATCACCAGGAAGAGCAGGAATTAATAACAGTGACCACTAATAGCAGGAACTGGCTGAAGTGTACTGCAGTACAACACCCTGTGATCAGTGTCAATAATGAAAAATGTGTTGGCTCTTTACTCATTTCAGTGTGGTAGGCAAAGAACACAAATTACATAGATTCAAGTTTTGAGGTTGCTACTGTTTTCTTAGTGGTACAATGAGGCAACACCAATGACTCACTGCAGAAATTACTGCTACTCCTGTTTGGAAATTAAAAAAAAAAACAACTTAGAGAGAAGAAGTTGGTTTTACTGTGCTTGTGAACCTATTAGATATAAATGTGATATGGGCTGAATTCCTGAGCCATAATCCTAGAAAAGTGAAAATTTGACCCATGTAGGTACCAAAAGTTCTCGCTGCACTGAAATTCAAGCAGTCTACAAACAGGCTGAACTTCCCCTGACAAAAAAGGGAAATTATTTATGCATACTTGCTACTGCGGCACACACAGAATAAGGCTTAAATTAAAATCCTACCTCAGCATCTACAGATATATAGCATGCTTCACCTTAGTTTAATTAAATATAATGTCACTATCTGTATCAATCGCAAAACACAAAAAGCGCTTCCAGTGACTCTTTTTGATGTGCTAAACTAGTTCCTAATGAATATTGCTGGATAATAAATTACAAGTTTCAGAAAGCACTTATAAGCTACAAGCCAAAAATAAACTTCAATGGATGCTCAGTAAGAGTAACACAGCAGCCCTGACAAGATTTCTTGGATATCAACCTAGAACATTTATTGTTTCTGCTTTCATGCCTATCTGACTCTTTTCACTTCTATTTTCTTCCTTCCACATCATGTCCCCTTCTGCCCCTTTACACCACAGATGCACAGCAGTTCCAGTGTCAAGGCTGCTCCGTGTAATTTGCATTACCATTTCCAGAATAATAACTGTCAGTCAGCACAAGCTATTCAACAAGCAATGCAAGCAGCTCTGACTTAGCATTTGCTCTGGGGGTTTTTTTTGTGTTTTGTTTTTGTTCCTCATCTTGTCATTCTTGGTAAGACAGCAAAAAGAACAGTTTGGAGGATGTCAGGCTGACACATCCACATGGGCAGTTCTTTGTTGTTACTTTGGTGGCATCAAAGGGACAGCAATAAGGCAGTGACAGCTTCAGAACATCAGGGCCCTTGTCTTGTGAGTGTTAAGGTTACAAGTTTTTAGCTCATACAGTAGGAAACTTCTGTGCTTGGGTTTGTTCCTTCCTAGTAAACTAAAACTGCATGCAAACACTAGGGGAGAAAGCTAGTGTCACTGTTTCCCACTGATTAACTAGGTAAACAGCGTAATGTTTTTACCAAGATACAGTTAATTTCACAGCTGGTGCACTTTGCTCTGTCAGGACTTTAAGTGCAGCCCTATATTGAAGTAAAGTTGGGAAACTACATTCCTAAGGCATCAATGAAGTCTGCCTTACAGCAACAGAATTTAAAATGTGCCATGGACCACTTGCTGGGCTGGTGACAGGTACCACATATCGAATGCAGGGACATGGCCATACATGTACGTATGTACAAAGTGCAGAAGCAAAATTTGCATTTTATAAGAAACAACTGAATTCACAGCTTATGTGTTAGCTCTGAAATTGTCTATGGGATCATGTCATTTAGCAGTGAAAGTTCTTGAAACTTTAGCTGATGCAGGTGATACAAGCCAATTTCCACCAGCAACAGCTCTGCTAAACCCTGCTGTGCAAGAACTGTAAAACTGATATTGAAGTGACATTGGAATGTGTGTGGACAGTGTGAGACCACTAGATGATACTCTATTTTTACTTTAGTTATGCATGTCAGTTATGGGCTTTGCCCTGGAGGTTTTTTCATTTATGCAGCTTAATCTTTGGGAAAGATTGCAGTATTTAACCATACTGTTCCAAGATTCCCTCACTTTCTCAAAAACTTTTTGGACTATGTCTGCAGCACTTTTGTGTTTTCTACCAGTTTACAGAATAACAAAAGGTACAGAATCTGTTTTCAGTGCTAGTCACAATGTGCCTGCACCAGCACAAAAATAAAGACTGTACAGGACCCCAGGAGCAAACGTTCTCAGTTTTCAAAGATGTACATGACCAGAGATCTCAGTCCCACTGCTCAGTCTGTGGGGAAAAGGACACTAATTCCCATTTACAGTTTTGAAAACCTCTTTGTAGGAAGAAAGAGCAAACAGAGAGAGAAGTGAAAGGAAAAAAAATAAATAAGAGCAGATGGTAACGGATCATGCCTGGTAACTTAGGACTTAATTTATACAATGGCCTCTTGACCACATGTACAGTGTAAAGATATTTCAACACAAATCATGGTAAGTTTCACAGAGTACACCTCTTATGTATTGTATCTGTAATTCTGCACTTCTATACCACAGTAAAATGTACTTTTAGAGGCACTTCTGCCTGAATGACTGCTGTAACAATACCAAGATCAATCTGAAAAAGTTTGTAGATATATTTAATTCCTTTTAAGATTATTTTAAAATAATCACGTGGGTGTCAGAAAATGTTCTTGCACCTGTATATAGATTGCGATTAATTAATGGTGATGTCATTGCTTCATTTATGAAAATGAAGTTATTTGAGACTGTCCTGCTCCGTAGTAAAGTAATTGTAATACAACACTCTTTTGTTGCTGTTTTAGTAAAACACCGATATTAAGTTTCTGAAAAATAGCAATTCACTAAAAATCACTGAAAGCTTTGCTTATCTGTGGAATGTTCCTGTGTTTAAAATTAAAATAAAAGCCTTATATATGTGCATGCGTAGGTGTCTGCACATATATTTATGCATATCTATGTATATGTTGATATGTATCTAGTTGGAGAAATTTTGCAGTTAGGTCTGATTCAAATAGCTTTAAATATTGGCTTTCTTCCTCACTTTTTATTGAGACATTAATTTATAAAATAAAACAGTTTCAGGCACTACTTTGAAGTGTTACTTATCACAAAATGTTAGGTTGACACTCATATATAGTAGACTCGAAAATTCTTAAGAGTCCCACCCTGGGTAAGTCTTCAGTTTTTAAAAAACCTTTTTTCCATGCATTGCTCTATTTCACTGCTCTATTAGTACAGGCATTCTTATACATACTGTACAATGGCATATATCATACGTCCAGTAATAATCCACATGAGATTGAGTCTTGGACTCGGTCAGACTGATAAATATCTGTGGTTATTTTGAATGTTTAATGAAGAATTTGACTTAATGGTGTTGTACAAGTTTATGTAGAGCAACTCGCTGATAATCAAGCAGCTGAAGCACACTTCTTTCTTGGTGGGAACTCTATCATACATACTTTAAGAGAAAATTAGGCCTGAAAGGCCCAACATTTTCACAAATAAAAGATCTTGCTCAGAACTAAACTTTTCACAAGTCAGAAAGTTTTCCAAATTTTCAGAGAAGCATGCACCCCAAAAACACAGCGTACTTTCAATATGCTGTATTTCAGTGATCACAGTCTTTGGTTAAGAATAAATACCAGGCACGATCATCAAGTTTGCAGGAATGCTGCGTGTAGAGCTGTCTAACCTTGGCTATAAAAGTGGATCAGATTCAGCCTGGAAGGTCGGAACTGGCTGAACAGACCTGGCTTATATATCACTTTGGAGGCAAAACAATCGGTTTAACTGTCTTAATAAAATCTCAGTTCTTTTGGGGTAACAAATTATCAGTATGGCCAAACCAGGCATCTAGGACTAAATGTCTAATCTAAAACTTATTGGATTAACCATTAGCTTTTATCAGATATTTGAACCAGATCTCTAATAAAGGGAATAGTAACACTTTTTTTGACACTAAAAGAACCTAAAAAATGCATTTTAAGCTCCTGATGTTTTTGTATTGCAAAGAGTAGACAGACATTTCTAAGATGCATTTTAATTTCATGGAGCATTGCTTTGAAAAAGATCTCATAAAATCTTATTTTAACAATGTTTGCATTATGGACCAAGTAATATTTTTCAATAGTGCTTTTTAAATGAGCCCCATAAACAAAACACAGTATTCCCAGGTAAGCTAGAAAAAAAAAAAAATCATGTGCAATGCCTGGATGGGAAAAATAATTTTCCTATGTACAATCACTGCTCAGAAATTAACACAGGGGAGTATGGGAACTACAATGGCTGTTACTCTCTACTTCAGAATTGAATATCCAGCTCCCTTTCCATTATCTATACTTTTTTTCTATACTAGGATGAATTGTATTGCATGGCTCTGAACACCAAAGAATCTCTCAGCACAACGAGAAGAGGTAATCAATTGCCTTACATCTTCAAAGGCATCAGTTTCCTATGCTTGTTATAAAGTGAATACAAACTGGAAGGGTTTCACAAAACGACTAAATTAATTAGAAATGGAAATGATTGCTTTGTGTGAAAAAAATAGCAAAGTTGACGGTGTAATAATAATGGCCAGACTTCGTGAACGAAGATCTGGGGAAGGGCTCTCCCCATGTGGATGTGCCCTTCCAGCCTGCGCAGTGGATTTTTTAAGTGAGGCACAGCGTGCTCAGAAACTGGCCCCACCATTTAAGTCCTAAGGTCCATTTGCCACGGCTGAGCGAGCTCGGACAGTGAAATCCTCGGGACTGGCTACAGCACTCGGTACTAACTGGGGCTGGCCCTGCTGAGCTTCCGAGATCTGATGGAATTGGATGGCAGGGAGGCATTTAACTGCCCAGGGGACGGTCCCTACTGAGGACTCGAACTCAGGCCCTTGGGATTCAGAG
>JAWWEU010000040.1:35456379-35491265 GCA_035583155.1 Acropternis orthonyx | reverse complement strand
CCCTACTGAGGACTCGAACTCAGGCCCTTGGGATTCAGAGTCCAGAGTGCTAACCATTACGCCACGGGACCGCCCCTTGATGGTGTATATGTAAACCAAAACATACTAAAGAAATAAACACCTTTTAGTACTACCAGCAATTACTTGTTTTGGAACAGAGGGGTGTAAAGATAAAGGTTTAATATTAACAGTGAAAAAAGTAGGCCCAGCACAAGAAGAAGGTAAGAACACTTCCAAAGGTCTTGCTCAGGAAAATGACACAGATTATGGAATAATTTCTCAGGCATGACTTAAATCTTGCTATTTGAGTCACCTAACTTTGGACCATAAAATGAAAGAGAGGGTAACCTGGCTTCATGTTTTAGAATTTCCTTCCAGGAAAAGCCCAAACTTTTGTTTTAATTCTTTAATGGATGGAGAGCAATCATTGGGATGGATTGTTTTAGCAGGGTTATTACAATTGACAGGAGATTGGACAAGCAAACATGAAAATGATGCAGAAGTCCACAAGCAGGGGCTTTGTAGCATGAAATACACACTTGATAGCGTAACACTTGGTGTGTGACATCTCTCCTTGTTATGTTCTTCTCTGTTACACTACTGAAAGCTGCAGAAACAGCAAGACAGATAATGATAACCAAAGAAATAAGTAAAGGAAGAGAGCGAAAATGAAAAGAAGTAAAGCTTTATAAATACAAGTGTTGACAGTAATAAAAATAAGCCATGAAAGGAAAATCTCCTTGTAAATAGGGTATTGTCCAAAGTTAGCATTACAAAATTGTTTCAATTTTTTTTTTCCTTTTCATAGATACATAGATGCCAACCAGAAAGACCAGCTGGCAAAATTCAAATAAGCACTAGCAGGGACACCTAAAGTTGTCAAAGTAATACCCACTTAAATTGCAGAGGACTGTACACATTTCATAGCTTAAAATAGACCGTGTCTTTGCAAGACGGGCAGCACAATGACTTTGCATTTCTTACGTGGATTTTATGGTGTGTTAACAGTTAAACATGCTATAAAAAAGAAGGCTTTCACTTTTAAAGTTATAAACCCTGTTTCATAAAAGGCTTTTAATCAACATTTAGAGGTATTCATGCAAATACAGGCGCCAGCTTTTTTCCACAAGATCTATGGTGCATCAGTTATAGAGTCTTTATCACTCTTCAGAAACCTAAATTTTCTTTTAAGCCTGGGCCATTATAACTGGAGTGACTGCCAAATCCAGGTCTCATGAATGCACAATACTTTTCACTTTTGGTTAGCCACCATCACTTCAAGCCAGGATTCCTCTTTTGATGTAGTGCTTGATCAGCTAGTTTTTGCAATGTACTTTTTCCCCTCAGTGAACCTACCAGATAGCGTAACTAAGCTTTTTGCAGGATTCTGCATTCTACAGTCAGCCTTCAGGGATGCTAAGTTTAAGAGTAAAGGAAACCATAATTAAATGTGATTAGGACGAGAAGCCTCAATACTATCAAATGTGGACTCAATTGTCCTTGACACAGGCAGAACGAGGCAGCAGGTTTTGGTTTTGATTACAGCTTTACTTGTGATTTTAATAAACATGAGCCAGTATTCAAACTTTTAATATCCTGCTGCTTAACTATTTCCAAAAAGCAATCCAGCTCTTTTAAACAGCCCTTGTTTAAAAATTTTAATTTGTTTGGCTCTGTCTCTGCTTAGAGAAGTTGTAGCCTCACGGTAACTCTTTTATAAGTTCATTTCCAGAATCACCAGCAATGGGGTTTTTTTCAACTAAGTGTTTCCGCATGTGCCAGAAGTGTCAGGCTGACAGCTTTCCTGCACCGTTTTATCTGGTTCCCACAGTAAGTACGAGAGACAAACACAGGAATGTGTCTAGTGCTGACTATGCCCATCAAGGAGACAATGATACTTACAGCTCTTCCAGGAAGCGGAGATTGTGCACAGGGTTTGAGGGCAGCTTAGTAATGTTGTTCATACTGAGATCACTGTAGGGAAAAACAGAGAGAGACTTAACATGGCATGCCACAACTGTGGCATCCAGCTGTTCATTCCACACATTTTCAAGTACTATATTAACAAAAATTAGTTCCTCTGCCAGAACTGATGAATGATTATCTAGCTAGCATGTTAAACAATCTTCTTTCGTATGAACACAGTGCTGTGAAACCAAATACAGTCTGTAGCATGTTCCTCATTTCCAGAGAATTTGGAATGTTTTATCACGCTCTATAAATCAGCTGGAACACTAAACAACCCTTTTAGTTGGCATAATTTTAATAAACCAGTGTACTGTATTAAAATTTACTTCGAGTAGTAAAGGAAAACTATGATTTTTGTTGTTGTTGTAGCACCATAGTACACTTGGTTTACTAAAGAACACAGGCATAAGTGTAAAGAACATACTATCTGCAACATCCTTTATATTTAATGAATATGGAAACTTTACTTTTGCTGTACAACCTGCTGCACAGTCATACTGATTTGCCTTGCCTCACATTAGGCACATCAAGTGTCCCCAAAACCCAACCTGACTCAAAGAAATGACATATTTTCAGACAATAAACATTCTGGTTTTGAGTACTCTTTTGTTACAGGTACTCAAATTGCATTAAATAAGTGAAATGAACCATAAAACAAGGGTGTAATGTGATCCTGCTCTGTAGCACACTTCCTGGTGGGGTTCCACAGTAGTTCCTGGTACAGGAAACTACCAGCCATATCAGCTCTGTCAGAGCTCATTCAAGCTATGCTTTAGACTAAATTTCATATAATAGCTTTTTACTCTTAATTTGCTTTTTCATTGTTTTCCATTGTCTTTCTCATGCCCCACAGTATCATTATAATCACTTTTCATGAAGTAAAAAAACTGTCAACAGATTGCACAATAAAATTCTGTGTGGAAGATGTAACTTATACAACTATATCAAAATTCCTGCAGATTCTTAAAATAAAATTAAGAACAACCTCCATAGTTTATGCAAACTTTATATGGTAATTTAAAACTCCCCACTATTTAAACATTTGTAGCAGCACTTATAGTTTCCAGCTACTTTGGGTACTATTTCGATAACTTTATTTCTTCCAGCTGTTGAGAGCTTACAAGGTAAATAAGTTATCTGTATTTTGGTGGGTAGGCATCCTACTCCTACCCCATCTAGTTCTTATTATTCACAGTCTGTTTCACATTACAGAATATATGCTTATGTTTGATCTTTTGCTGAATTTTAAAATGCATAATTTAAAAACATACTTCACACAGAGATTTTGAAATAAAGCAAACGTGTTAATACTTTACAACAATTATCAAATCACTGTTGAGTAAGGTCTTTGCATTCACTAAAAAATCAAAGTATAATTTGAGAAATGTGTACTTATTAAATTCATTCTTTACTGTAATACTTTATCACCTAATTCTTTCATACTGTTTCGCAGGTTATTGCCCTTTTACTTTGATAAAGGCTCAAAGGGTTTATTTTGGCAAAGGAACAAAAACATGGATTTACTTGGCAAAAGAAAAACTCATCCAGGTAGTGAATTATATACTACTGAATATTAAGATAAACCCATATTTTAACAAGATCATTTTGACTGTGGTATTTTCAAAACATATCTTAATGGGGTTTTGTAAATATGCCAAATCACATTTTAGACTTAAAAAGCCAGCCCTGGTGAAAGATGGGAGTGATTCATCTTTGGGGTACACACATATTTAGGACATTCTACAAAACCAGCATTAACCAGTGCCTGGGCTGACCAGGAAAGTCTGATTTTCTTGCATATAATTTCTATTACTAGTAGGCAGTACTTGTCTGCTTGTATCACCCACAGGACCTCACGATGAACCAGTCAGAAGCAATCTACAGACTAGACCCTAATATCTTAAGAGGATTAAAATAAAAGAAGGTGGCTTTCATTATGTGCTTTGATGCACAAGGAGAAAATCAACAATAAGTGCATTTTTGTTAATAACATCTTTAGACTCCGGAGGTGGATTTGCCAACAGTGAACTCCTATGTCCTAGTCTCCTTTTTGGACTCAGTCATGTGGTAAAGTATGTGCTCCACATCATATGATGGAGGAGAACCTCGTTCCCAGTGTACACTGTAGCAACTGCTAACTCTTCTTAAATCCATCAGTTAAATTATTTCCTTCTGTTAGTTTTTTTTTTTGGTTACTTCTTTTCCAGATTATTCTTTAGTTGGAACACAGCATACAAAGATGTTTTTGTGCAACAGAACTACTAAACATTACCTATGCATATTTCACAGAATCATAAAATCCTTTAGGTTGGAAAAGACCCTTAACATCATTCCAGTTCAGCCATGCATCCAGCACTGTCATGTTTATCACTAAACCATGTCCCTAAGTGCCACATCTATGCATCTTTTAAATACTTCCAGGGACGGTGGATGGAACAGCAATTATTTCCCAAATATGCTCAATAATGTCTTTTTAAACTAGTTTTTAACACACTAGCAACTAATATACAGGCCACTCCAGCCTAGGTTGTCAATGTGTTACTCTTTTAGCTACAAGGGTTTAAGAATATAAGGAAGTATATACATACATACATACATATATATACCATATAGACAAAATATACTGTATGGAGAGGTAATATATTTGATGAGACTAGCTGATACAGTTGCAGCATAATGCTTAAAAATATTAAAATCAAGGTACTGGATCTTTAACTATCCTCAGTGGAATTGTTCTGCTTTTATATCAGACCTTGGTAGACTCTTACAAACTATAGAAATGAAAAACACAGAATTATTAGAATACAGAAAACCTTTAAATAACTCAGTTGTACCAGAACTAATCCTATCTCCCACCACCAAAGCACATACAAACGCCACTGATGTCAGTAGGAGCAACACGATAAGAGTATACCCCGAGTTTTAAAATTATCCTAATTTAACTAGCAATAGTGCCAGATCTACCTTTGTGAAAACTACCTGCACCATGAGCTGCTATATTATACTTAAAAGGCAATACGTTATTTTAAATAGTCAGATGGACACATCATCTGTTCTCACATCAGCATTCCTGCAGACTGTTTCCAGCTGTTGACTGTAAAAGCAACATAGCATCAAATGAATCTTTCATATTTTCAAAAGATAAGAAGTATTGCTTCAGTGACTCCACTAGCAATATGGCTCACTATACTGGTATCTTAACTATACTCTGTGCCAATCAATTGCCATGCTGTGTCTCTGGTGACTTGCTAAGGGAATCCTACTGTGATGAAATCTTTGAAGAATGGAAAATACTGCAAACTGCACCATGTATCTATCCGTTTTGTCTTGGTGAGTAGATTGGCAAGTTCTGAGCATTTGCAAAACAGCATCCAAGAAGGCAAATACAACAGGCCTTTTTTGCCCCCCGTTCTGTTGTCCATGCATACACGTGAAGAAACATCCAGTTACCATCTTAATAGTGAGTTCACAATGAATTCCAGAAAGCCAGTAAAACAAGTTAAGCAAACTAGTTCTTAACATATAATAGATGAGTCTGGAGGCTGAGTTACTAACCTGTTATTAACTGTTATTTCAAGAGATACTTCAGTGACTATTCATCTTGGAAGATCAGTTTTTCATACTATACTTATGTCTTTTAAGGGAGAATAAAAAACTATCTAGGGATACACAGAGACCTTCTACTGGCTTTCACCAACTTTCAATCTACTACTAGGCTGAACATCTATTATACTGAATGGTACAAACTTGTCTACCCATTGCAGGTCTAACACAATAATCCAATATTAAGGGTAATTAATTTTGGAGCTTATTTTTTTTCACAGTTGCAACCTGTTAGATTTTTAGAAAATTATCAAGACTTATTATTAAGGATTATTAATTTTGATTCTTCTAAGCCTGCCTTATCCCAACAAGATGTATTAATGATTATTTTTATGGAGGTCTTTGACAGATAAAGCTCTCTCACAAATTACTGACAATAGACTGAATGTACTCCCTTAGTTATTACCAGCTAAGAACAGTTTCTAAAGTAAGACACTTTCCTTAATTCATTTACAGCAAAATTTGACACCAGATTACATGCAGTAATACAAAACAATGAAAACAGGTGAACATTACTTCTGTTCTTCCCTTGCTGTGCCTATCTTTTTAACACAGCACTCTTGTTTCTACTGGCAGAACACTAGCTCCACTGTACGATGGAAGAGTATGTTAGCTATTAATTACACACTGTCTACTAATGCAACTGCTTCACTATGCATATGGAAAATATCTCCATCTGCTACAGCTGCTTAAAGGAGATAAATCTATTTGCCAACACTCTAGTAGTAGTAGATCCTATATCTTACAAAAAATTGCTACAGACATTTTTGAGAGTCTCAATAAATAAACAGAATTAACTTCAATTTACAGAAGGAAAACTAAGACAACTAATGGCAAAGTGACATGTTCACAATCAAACGGATGTTTATACACCACAGAGGAAACCAACATGGATGATGATTTGTCCAGTACCCCTTTCCTTATATCACACTGTCTAAGCAAAGCATTTACACCAGTGCGATGTATAAGCTGTCAACAGACTCAGAAAACAATGACCATATTTTCATTTTAATGTTCCTAGATTACATTATCTTTCAAAGTAAACACAAAAACTGATAGTCATGTATTTGCATGTCTAATAAACATATGAAGAGCAGCATAGGGCAGGGTATAAGCACATATAAATACACATTGTAAGTGCTTTCTGACAATTAACACATGGCATTTCTTCTAACTAGCTTCAAACTTCATCTGTGATTCTTTGAAGGACTCTGCAGTAAAATATGACTAAGATGTGAATTTCCACTAAATGATTTAGATTTGAAGAGTATATCTTTACATTTGGAAAAACCTTCTGGAAGAAAAAGTGGCATTTTGCAGGAAGAAGCAGTAGCAAGAGAGTTAAAATAAACATTACACAGAACAAAAAATCTCACTATCAAGGTACTCATGGTAAATAACAAGTGGCAATACCATGGGTATTTCTGCCCTTCCACACACTCATAATGACGAATGCTAAAACCAAGTATTTAAAAATTCATTATCTCAGTACTATTATTTGTAACAGCAAATTAACAGCAACTGATCCCATGCTATACTTTTTACATGGAAGTGAAGGAAGGCTAAAAGAGGATTGTTACACACTTTTTAGAGCACATTTCTGTTACTTGACATTGAAGTTCACTGCTTCCAGAGACCCAACACCTTTGCATCAAAACATGCTCTGCAAAAAGCAAATGATGTGTGGTCACATGAGAACAGAGCCTGCAGTGAGAGTATGTGTGCCTGCACACCCCACAAAGAGCTTTATGCCACCACATGGACAGTACTCCTGTTGTCCCCCTCACATTGTCCTTCCCCTACTCAGCACACCAGCGGTGCTTGTTCTAGAAATGCATTTTGCCTACAGAAGATTCCACCACTGCAACTGTAAATAGATATATATGGTAAAGATCAGGCACCTTGAACTTAAGGAAGCCTCAAAGGTGATCCAGTAAGGTCAGGAGGGCTGCCTACATCTCTTCTCTGCTGTTCTGTGTTGGCCCATAACATCAGATGCTGGCAAACTAGGATGATATGTCATATCTGGATTCAACACAAAGTAAAAAAATGCTTTGGCCAGGATCCTGCCTTCTCAACAACCTGTCAGTGGGTTCCTCTGATGTCACATACAGCAAAATTTGGCTTATTACTGCAGAAGCTCTGTAACAGAGTAATTTTAAACAGCATACATTATCCCTGAACATAGGCAATTCTATCACATAAACAACCATCAAAGCCTTACTTACATCTAGGCTTCAGAACATTTGTAAAGCAAACAGTATGTGCATGATTAATCTATTCAGGAAACAATTTTGCCATTCAGTTTATCCAAGACTCCAGCAGAGGGTGCAGGGCAGAGCAAACAATTAGGGTCAAAAAAGAAAGTAAAGATCAAAGATCAGATCAAATACATCCAGTGCTGAATTAATCTGATGAGTAGCTGACATTTCATTTTAGGTACAAAGATTCTGGCTCTCTGCTTCTTTTTGTTTATCAAAGTCGTGATACTCCCTAGATATAATTAACCATTTACTTTCAAAGCTGATTCATGGCTGTTCACATGATGATGAAGACTCAGTTTGCTAAGTAATAATTACCAGGGTAAGTTATAAAAATATTCCAACATGTCAATCACATACTGTACTTAACTCACATATTAAAAAACTTAAATAACTAATACAGAAGCCAATAAGAGCAATTAAAAGAGGACTGAATGGAATTCCTCTTCCTCCCATGACCACAGGTTGTGTTAATACTATTTTACTTTATGAGTTATTACCTGTTTCTGCTTCACTAATTCAAATAGATTAAATGAGTACTGCATACATGATTCATCTTGTTCAAATACTGGACAACACACAATAGAAAAATATATCAGTTTTCATTGTAATTTATGAAGACAACTACTGGCACGTTTGTTGTGTTTTTCAGCATTACCTGTTTGTCAGGTATTGTTTATTTTATTTTGATGAAGAACAGTACAGCTAAATTGAGGAACAATATTTATTAGAAGTGATCAAGTCTGGGAAAAAAAAACCCTTGGCCTCTCAGTTTCAGAATATTTTCTGTCACTTCAGAAGTTGTTTATTTTTATAACTATATGCTACAAAAATTTCTGAATGAGTGGACACATTCATCCACTTTAGAAATTTTGGGTCCAATTTCCTTCTAATTCCCAGTCTACAATTTCATCTGTCTGATTTCAATGAAGCTGTTCCTAAATTATGAGTACCTATATGAGAAGAAAGCATCTACAAAAAGTACAGCATAGTTCGTTTATTAGTGTACTACCCTCTTCTACAGCAGAAACTAGTTCAAAACATACAGGAGTGTAGACAAAGACTGAAAACACATACTGTCATAAAGTACATATTTCTTAAATCAAGTATTATGAACCATACAGCCAACTGGTCTGAATACCCAACCACAAGTTATGTACAGTATAGATTATATGCTACACAAGCCAATTTTAAAACTCATCTTGATTAAAATACCCAATTATTACTTCAGTGAGGCTGTTGAGGGTGGAAATCAATTACAATTAGCCTGATTTCATTCACAACAAGATACACTGTAAGTCATTGATTTTGTTGGTCTTACTTTATCTTAACTCAGTTCCACAGCATGGATTTTAAGAATTAAAAAACAGACAGCTGTGAGAGCATCTGCTACAAACACATTTCAACGGTGATGGTGTGAACACAAGTATCCAGAAATCTGTGCACAACAGACTTGTATGCAGGGCAGGAAATATACATCCTACATTGCACAGTGCAGAGGTCCCCAAGGTACAGAGAAGTGAGCTGGGTCCAGAGATGAAGTTATGTGAATATGTTAGGTGCCCTCAGAAAGACTAATTATCCCAGGTACAGTGGGATGATGCTAAGACTATTCTAATTTCACAATGCAGGGTCTCTGTACAATGCTACTTTGTGTGATGTAATGTAGCAGGTGTTGTGTATATATACACTTGCTATTCCCAGTAGCTCACTGCAAAATACACATATACTTCAGCAGTAACTCTGGCTTGATAAAGGAGATGGCAAAAACATCTTTCAGCAAAGAAAAGTCCACCTCTGATCTCAGATTTTTTTTTTTTTTTTTGTCAGATGAGTTATCAGTCAAAGTCTGACAAGTTTCTTCATTACTTATATTCTATAGCTTTCCATTTTCCTATGCATTGGTGATGAATCATAGATTCATAGAATCATAGAACTGTTTAGGCTGGAAAAGACCATAATACTATCAAGACCAACCATTTTAACACAGCACTGTCAGTTCTGCTTTTATTACAGTTTAGTTGTACCTTGTGTTGTTGATGAGCAATTGAAGAATTTCAGCAGAGAAAATGTTGCTACACTGTATCACACGTACTAGAGTTCTTCTCTGAAGTACTAATTTGGTAACTTTTGTGTTACTGCTTAGCAAATACAATTATTTACAGATTTTTCTCTGCATTGCATGGACAACCCAAGGGATGTTATACTACCAACACACTCAGTTTTATTCAATGTCGCTACCAAAAGAATTAGTCCTGAGCTCTCCCTCAGCCCAGCATTGCTCATTCCTTGTGAGGATGCTGTTGAACCAGAGTTGGCAACTGACCTGCAATGAAAAAAAATCCAGCAGGAAAAAAATTGGTTTTAATCCAAATCAGTTCCCTAAATTGACTCACTATATTGCTGTTTGTGCCTCAAGCTCAAGTGTAGAGAAGAAACAAATAAGAAAGGTGAAGCAGAACTGTTTTATTTCAGATGGCAGTTTTGGCTTAGAGTAATGCGGGGTGATCCTGTGCCTACAATGTAAATATTGTAAATATTCTTCAGATATAGGAAGTTGTGGGGGTTTTTTTACAGGCACATCTTACCTTTATGTCTGACAGAATTGTTTGCTGAAATACAATATGCCTCCAGATCTGCCAGCTCCTGGCTGGCTGACAGCCTTCTCCAAAACCTCCTACAGAGCTCAGAGGAATGACAGAGCTGTCAGATCTTTCCCTGACAGATTGAACACCCAAATTTTTGCAATAGTAAGTGCCAAGAATTATGCACAGCTTGATTCTTACAGAGAAAATGCACTTAAAAACACAGTATTTCTCCATCAGGTAATTATTCTTTTTTTTCGTAAGTAATTAAAATTCACTTTCATCATGATATACCTTCACATGGGCTGGTATAAAACAGTTCTAATATACATAAATACCAGGTCCTTAATCTTGTACTGACATTACTTATCCCTAGTCTCCATGCATTTTGTTTGCTTGTAAATGATCAGCTACCCTTCAGATAGGCAGAGCACTGAAATACCTGAGCTACTTTTAAACAATTCAGATCACCCTACTATGGAGAAACCTCTGGAAGAGAGAGCTTATGGGTTGGATTGGGCTGGCACGTGTTTTTCAGATGGTTGTACCAGCACAGTCTTCAGGGAAAAGGGCTGTGCTCCCTCTACTATATAAATGTCTTATCTTTGGATAAGTCATTTCCCTTTACAGTAACTTAAATTACTGGGATCAGTACAATTAATATGTGGAGGCAAAATACTTCAGAATTATTTCTACTGAGATGAGTTGAGTTGTTCAGAGGATAAGCTAATATTTAGTAGGAGTAGAGGCAGCATACTCTGATCCAGAATAAATGATGCCTGTTTCCTTCTTTTATTCACAGAGTTTACACAGTCTACTCTTTGGCAACCTCATTTTGAGGCCAGAGACCTACCGCTTCTTGTTATTGTTATGATGATCAACAGAAAATCCCTTCAGGGCAGGCAATTAATTGGTACTTTTCAGCCAAATCTGCTGCAGTGTCTCTGTTTCGGGCTTCAAGTATCAGTATTGGATCTTCCTGGAGATGATACTGAGCAATACCACAAAACATCAGCAGCCAAACAAACCTCTACCAAATGGAAACTGTTGCTGCCAACTCAGCTGCACCTGTGTGCATATGTGAAATAAATGTGTCCCTTATTCTGCATCTGTCTGGTCTGCTTTTTTTCCCCACAAAATGATCTTTCCAAGATCTCTTTCATTTAGCTATTCCAAATGCCATAAAAATGCTGGAAACAATCAGTTTCCCTATTATTTACATGTCTTAAAACTTCTAATACAGCAAGTCAATGTCAGCACTAGAACAGTGCCTGGGGGTAAACACCTGGCTCCACTGATGCTGGTAGCAGAACTCCCAGTGACTCCCTTGGGAGGAAGACGTCATCCCAGGCCGATGAGTTCCTAATGCCAGGTTCTACCCAATAGGCAGTACTTCACAGTTGTGGAAATTATGCAATAGCACACTGGGTTTGCCTGCAGTAGTGCATGCAGTCCTGATGGGTTCACTGGGAAGATTTCTACATATTATTTTATAATTTCCAAAATCTGTTGAGTTAAAGGCAGGATGTTGTTGCTTTGGGTCAGTAAGTAAAGGAAAGTGTGACATTTTCTGCTGTTACAGCCTTTCTTTGTTTCCTGTTTGGTTGTCATGTCTGCTTCAATTATTTGGGTTCTTAACTTTTCATTCCTGGTGTTTTTTCAAAGTGATGAGCCGATTCTGTTCATTTTTCCCTCTTCACCCTCTCTTTTCCATAGGTTTTGCTCAACTTTTCTTTCACGTCAAGTTCCTGTTTTCCAGTTAGCTTCATCAGGAAACCAGGATTACTCAGAATTATCTGCATTGTGATGGTGTGAGGGACTGAAATGTTAATGGTCAATTCCTTAAAAAATCAGCCATTTGCAAAAGCAGTGAGTGCTTTGCTGATGATGTGCAAGGTAACAGCCCAGGTACAGAGGGTGTGAGCACCTGAACAAATCAACATTTATTTAGCAAGAAGCTGGGTTTTGAGATAGATAAAGGAAGAAGCCAACAAGAAGCAGATCCGGCAAGATGGGATAGTGCTTTTTATCATGCCAATGTCCTCCCTTACTGGCTGAGTTACAAAACTCCCCCACAGAGGAGATACTGGGACATTCACATGCAGGCCTGAAGGTATTCATCCCTTCTAATCGGCATAATTGGCTCAACTACGTTGACATGAGAGACAGCTGTCATGTCTTAGAAGGTGTCATAAATCACCAAAGACACCTGAAGCACCTTCAGGCTCATTTCTGGCTCCTTACACCAGAAGACTGTGCTCCATTCACAGTGTTGCAACAGACAGTATAGAAGTCCCCTCCAAGGGGATTTACCTGGGCATTCCCACCAAGTCCAAGTGTGTATTAAGCCACTGAATTTTGTGTTTCATGGGCTTCCCCCACCTCTTATGGATCAACCCTGCGATGGACATCTAAACTGCAACAATCAGCTCTCATCACTGGATCCACAGGTGGTAGTATCTTTCTACTCTTATCCTTTCTCTTTCTTTCTCCCTCTCTCTCTCTCTCTCTCTTTCTTCTCCTAACTTGTTCTTCTCAAAATATACTGGAAGCCAGCCTAAAAAATTCAAGTAAATGCCTTAGTAAGTGTCTTGTTGTGTCTGGATAAGTTAAAGTTGGCCAAATTTAAGTTTGCTAAGTTAAAGTTTGTGAAGTGCCTTACTTAGTCTGAATGTTGTTTTAAAATTTGCCAATTACCTTATTCTACCTTAATATTCTAAAATTTACAAGTAAAAGTTTGTTATTGAGCCTTCTGAGAATTTAGTTATTTCTCCCATGCACCACTCAGTGAATCAAACAACCTAAACCCAACAAACGGACTGGGGCATGACAGATGGCTCTTTCTGGGTGAAGATGCACCATTTTGAAACTACAAGCCTTAGACAATCTGTGAGATCTCTTACAGGCTTAATTTGCTTTGCAGTGAATGAGTAGCACAAATGAACACCAACACACCCACTTCCTACATGACAATGGCTGTTGATGGGCACTGACCACCTTGCACAAGGTAGTATCTGCCACATGCTGTTACTGCGGCACTCCCCTGTAAATGGTGGCAGGACAGAGGTCAGCATGAAAATGGTGCAGATAGAAATGAAATATAGGACAGAAATAAAGTCAAAGCACTCACTAAGCAGAAGTAGGCCTTCTGCTGAGAGGTGCTGTCCTATTTTCCACACTCTCTGGAATCCAGTCAGCTTTGTCTTCCCTTCATGAGGGGTTTGGAGTTGGTGGGATGCACAGTGGTGTTCTTCACACCATACACTGGATATAAAGAGACTACTGCAGCCTAGATCCTGGCTTTGTTCTCCCATCCCACAGGGGGAGTGGTGTGAAGGTTAGAGGTGAAGGATGACCTTCCCGATCATGGTCTTGGCATTTGGGTCTCAACTTTCACATACTTGTGACAGACTGAAGAAGACAACACCACATGGTTCTCCATGCATAAACACCATTGCTATTAAAAGGACCACAAAGAGGGTTTTGTGGGATTCATTCTGACTGAAAATGACAAATCTCTCATAAACTTCATGAATAAAACCCCAGTATATCCTTGCACAATCCACCAGAGATTCCAGAGAGATCCCTTCTCCAGAACTGTGCAGCGGGTTTTGCCACTTTTTCATTTGTACAATTAAGCTTCTCAGAATTTTCACCCTGAATCCTTCAGATTCAGAACAGCACAGGACAAAGCAAGGACTTCAAGCCAACGTGATCTTAAATTAAAACCCCTTTAATGAAAACATGATCATTTAAGGTATCCTTTATTCCTAACCAAGAGAGTCTTTCCTGGGCAATTTTTCAATTCAATAAAATTTTCAAACTTGTATTTTGCCATTTCCAGCTGCCATATTAAAAATCTATTAGCAGAAAGCCCATTGAAAAGCTGACCATGAGCACAAGAGACTTTTTCTGGAAACACTTCTATTCAGTTCTCATGCCCAAACAAAAGCAGATTGGCACATTCAGTTATATACAAATGCCTTTGAAAGGAGCCTCCCCGCCCTTTCCCATAGCCACGCGTTTCAGGGCTCTATATGCTGAAGGAAGCCAGTGAAAGGTTTGAAGGGGTGGGGATACCAAGGGCTTCCACCAAGATCCTTCAAAGTCCTCGTCTTCTATAGAGGGAGGCTTTCCCTCTAAATCCCTTTCAATAGCATATTGATGGCATTGAAAGCTTAAATGGCATTTGTCAACCATCAGTAAATCTTGAAAACTGTTTCTGCAAATAGCCCAACTCCAAGTCTCAGATTTTCTCATTAATCTGTACATAAGGCCACTGAAGACTTTTTCAGAGGCTAGATAATGCCTGGATTAAAAGGTCCATTCAGAAGGGAAAACTTTAGCATTCACCTTGTGTACATAGCCATTTCACCAGTGGTATTCATGGGTTGTTATTTCAACTCTGCATTTGTCCTGCAAACAAGACATTGTGCCACAAAGACTTGGTAGAGACATTCTTCAGTGAATTACTGAAACCTAGCCCCACTATTTGTCATGGTTTGTTATTTTTATCAAGTGTAATCAGTTCAGATAGAAACCTGAGACTGACAACTTTACAATTACGTTACTATTTTAAGACTGGAAGGTATCTAATTCAACAATGAAACTGATTAAAGCACAACCTGATTGCTTTATCTAATGAAACAGTCTAAAATTTCCCTTAATTGGATGTCAGAAGACTTTTTGCTTATTTTGAAAGTACAGGCAAGAAATTTATAAAAATCCTTATTCAACATTTTAAATTTACTACATTTTATAAAAACATCATATATTTACAAGGCTTAATAATTTATGCTACATACTGGTTTGTGTTTGTCTTTTTGAACAATACTGCTTTATTTTACCTTTCTCCAAATAAAGTTAAGGGACAGGCTTTAAAATCTCAAAATCTGTGCCCCTTACACACACAAACTCTTTTTTAGGCTGTCTTACACCCCAAGAATGTCTCTATTCCCTGCTTTTTTTTTTCTGTTTTGTATCCAGTAAGTTACACCAGAGCCAGGGTATGAGCTCTTTTGATGGGCACAAGGCATTTATGATGATGACTGTTGTTGTTGAAATAATCAGGTCAAAATATTTATGCATCACAGAAAAGCAGAAAAACAGAACAAGTTCACACACTGGAGCCAAGGAAAATTTTTCAGTATTAGAAAAAAAAAAAATCAGGCCCCTGTCAAATTTCCCCCAATCCAGATCGATCTCATTGTTTGAACAAAACCTCTTCACCGCAGTCGACAATTTACTGTGAACATCAAGAACACATAGCCTGGGGATCAAGGAAGTTCACTGGACAGCCCTCCTAAGGATGCACAGAGATTATCCTTCCCTCTAATACTGTTGAAAGCTTAGTCAAAATCTGTACATGTGAGGTCACATGAACTATGGCTGAAGGCCACACCTGGAATCTGCTTCTCTTATTTGCCTTGTTGTCAACTTATGTGGGTATGTGTAAAAGCCTACAAGATAAGGGACTAATGGTATACCTCAAACACCAAGAGCTGGATAGTCATGGTGCCAATCAAGGATTATTGGTAAGAACCCGCTGTGAGAAAGAACAGGATGTGGCTGGAGAAGAGGGTCATAGAGAGATAGGGGAGCACTTTTCTGGGACAAATGTCTTTGTTCTGGTTCCTGGAGACAAGCAGCACAACACAGTACAGTGCATACACAGGAATGAGGCTGAGAAGCAGGCACAGACTGTCAATCAAAGGCTGACCCAGTCAGGGTGATCAAGACCACCAAAGCCCCCCAAAGCCCTCTGACCCACTTCCAGAAAGATCTAGGAGAACAAACTGTGAAAGAAAACTAATTTGCATGGAAAGTGAGAAACCTAGCTCCAGGATGGGAAAACTCATAAAAAGGCACCCCCACATAGTCCGGGCAGTGCCCCTAGGACCCTTGACACCCCATTAGGTGGACTGACACTGGAGCTAGCATTGGGCTTCTTCCTTCCCTTCTTTTGCCTGCCCTTGCCTTCCCTTGCCTTGCCTTCCCTCACCATGTAGATTATAGTATAAGGGACTAATTTACACTAATTTCCCTGCAAGTGTATAATAACAGATCATTCACACTCAGTCCAACTCACTGTAAAACTAGGATGAAGCCTGTCACACAAGTTTAAAGAGAAAGAGTTTTCTAGTCCAGACCTCTCCTCTCATGCAGGTTACTGTCTTAATAGCACTACAATTCTCTGTGTGTCTTTAAGATTTCTAGGGGAACTATGTCATGGCTCTTAGAACTAAACTAAACTGCCAGATTTTTTTAGCTGTGGGTCATCACTTCTTGAGATTACTTGCCTGGCTCCCAACCAACACTACTCAAACGGTAGACAATGCACCTCCTGTAGAGCCTGTATCATATTTATCGCATGAAGATATGTCAGATAACTTGAAGTACCTCAAGCAGCACAAGGCAGGTATGGGTGAGCATGGAAATGAACCTCCAGCCGCATTAGAGAATGGAGACTCAATTCAGTTTGGTAAACACAGGCATCTAGAGTCTTTGAAATGTTACCTGACGCACCCACATCAGCCTGGCAAATAGGACACTATGACCTATGACATGACCCATTGCCTTGTGAAGGAAAAAGTGCAGCCTAGCTAAGATACCCTCATCAGGCAGACAGAGTGCACTAGATAGATACCTTTCCTTAGTCAATTTCACTGACCCCTGAGAAAGTAATTCAGCTCCTAACGCTCTGAAGTTAGCTGTCTGCATGTGAAATAGGCTTCTGTGCCCTAGTGTAATCAGTTAAAAGTAGAAAGATTTATCTTATCTTCAGATAAATGATTTTTTTATGTCACTGCTCTCCAACAACTGGGACTATACTACCTGGAGAGTGAGGCACTGCTTACTCTGGACAGCTGCATTTTAGATTAGTGGGTGAATCTGGAGCTGAATACCACTTCATGTTAACTCCAGGAGCAACTAAATTAGAAGGTAAAATGTATGCACAATATTCATATCAGTGGTAGCGCAAGGATGAAGAAATCTGCTTCCTTGATTCCTTATGTGCACCAATACAAGTTTTCTGACATCAGAAGCATAACCGTAATGGCTGGTTGGTTCTTCAAGCTTTTCTTTTGATGAAAGTAACTAGTTTTCTTTATGTGGAAAAGTGACAAGTTGTCTTTGCTTTCATCAGTATATGTTAAGACTTGTGACTTCATTGCTGGGCTTTTAAAAATAAAAATATAAATAGGTAGATCTTCCTAGAAATACAGAAAACTTAGTAAGGAGGATTTTTAATAAAAATTAGTAAAACCCTAAGGAAAGTGAATGAAATTTAGGCTGTACAACACTTTTGTAATGTTTTAATAACAAGAGTTTTGAAATCTTTTACCTCTGTGACTCAGTATGTGTTTCCTGAAAGTAGAGCTTAGGAAGTCCCATTTCATGTGGGTTTAAATCTTGCAGTCAGACTCCTCTAGGTTCAAAGAGGTGGAGAAAGTTTCTCCCCCACGCAGTTTCTTAGGTGTCTCCAGATAAATACCATCCTTTTTGGTAAGGTTAGTGCTCAGGTAAGGTCAGGCTTAGTGCTTTGCTGATGGTCTCCAGCTGGCTCAAAACAAGTGCAGAGTTTACATATATCTTCCTAAAAAATTCTACACAGATGTGACTTCATATGTGTGTTGAATTCTTTGAACTAGAAACAAGTGCTATCACAAGTGTGAAGTATTCCTCGTAAAACTATTTTTCTGCACCATTTTGAGAACTGTGCATTTCCATATTACCACAATAATGTTATGTCAAAACCCCTCAGACTTGTAATGAACAGAATGTGATGGAAGAAGGACAACATTGATAATTCGGTGTTTTCCTCCTGTAAGAGTTACAGATCATCTGATTTCCTCATGGCTTTCGTCTGGAAAAACCCTAAAGTTTTAGGTAACTAATTTCTGTGTAACTTACAAAGAAGCATAAAAGCAACTCCCTGTCCTTCCTCAGGTTTGCGAGTAACAGCTGTAGGAATCTACACTCTAGCTCACATCCTACAGAAAATGTGATGTAATTCAAAGGTCTGAGACAGAATTGCTGTATCTTCTCTTGAGAGGGCCAGGGAGGCAACTTCTGCCCACCCATACCCAAGAGGGATGCGGGATGTGTATTGGCAGAGCATGGGGGGAGAACTTTCTGGGCTGAAGGAATTATGTGCTTGCTGTCTTTTCCCTCCTGCACTTCCTGTACAGTGATATTCAATTATGCAATACTTTTCAAAGAACAACATTCTTAAGTAGGAATCCTACTAAGTAGGTTGAGGAGACTGTAGAGTGGGAAATAAACTAATTTTGCTCTGTCACTAAGCAATACATGAAGAAAGCCAGGTCTAAATCTCAAATCAATGTGTTATCTATGAGGTGGTGCTGTCTTCATAAGAAAAATGAATAAATATTCCCAGGGTAAACACAACACTCAGCGGTATTTCAATGAATGCTTCTATTTTTTTTTATAATTCTTACCTTAATTTTTATTTCTGTGACCGTGTTCTCACATTCAAAGTAACACAGCTTTTGCAGCTGACATCATATGGGGTGGAATACAAACACTGCAGATGATCACAAAGCCAACATATTTTAGGATGTAGAAAGACAACTACAAAATTTGTTATATACTTCAGTTTAAGACCACTATCATACAGGAACATAGCTTTTTTTCCCCTTCAAACACTCTCCAAAGCATATTGCTGGCAGGGGAAATTAATCTTCCAAACTCAGTCTTTAAAGTATATTATTTTTTTATTAGGAGTGTCTTTGAGATAGAACACATGCCTCTGTTTCTCTATCCACACCATAAAATGTCTTTCTCGTTCATCACAAATAGCTGGGTTTTTCCCCCTATGAAAGCTTTTATAGAGCTTGCCTCTGTATTTTAGCTGTTCCTGACAGCTGGATCCACAATTCCAATTACTGCTGTGGATTGCAATACAACCGTAACATAAATGATAAATAGAGTCATTAAGCTTATCTGACGTTTTCAATATAACTTTCAAAATACAAAGACTTAAGTGGGCAGAATTATTAAGCAAGCTGTCTGTAACTGCCTGCTGAACTACTCAATTCATATAAAGACGGAGAAACCTAGGAAAGGATAGGTATCAAAGTGAAGTATTCTGCAGCCCATGGAACTCAGTAAGATTATCTCAATGAGTACTGTTTGCCTGGGTGAAGATGGCAGTTCTGTGTGCTGGCATTCCAGTAGCTGTGCATATTGGGGTTTTTATGGTGAAACAGTATCTTTCAAGACATCTCGATTTGTACTTAAATAGAACGGCCAAAGTCAAGGAGTAACAGCTCTGAGAAAACTTAGCTGAAGATACAACACCACAGCACGTGTGTCAGGCTAACAGTCACACTTCAGGCCCACAGAACCACACAGCTCCTACCTAACAGAATCCAGAGACTGGGATATCCAGTAATTTGGCTTTGGCTATGGCTATGGAGTTCTTGATTTCACTATGTGGCCTTAAAAACCCTCATCTTCAAGCCTTATGGTAGCAGCAGATCCAGACTTAATTTAACCACTGAATTGTTCTGATGTAATTGTGGAAAAAGATATTAAAATGCCTTGGGAAATCAAACAGCATCTTACAGAATGTCAGACATACTCTTTACATGGGATATGTTTATCCATAAAAGAGAACAGAAGCTAAATATACTAAAACTCAAGTGAAATTAATCTTCTAAAACATTTAGCTGTGTAACATTATACATCATTGTGTACAATGATATCCAAGCCTAAAAAAGCACCTTAATTTGGGCCTCTCTCTTATGGCACCATCCTATTTTCAATTAACAATGCTTTCAGATGAGTCAAAAAGGGGTACTCTGCTCCCACCATTACAATTTCTGCTATTCTTTTCTTTACCCTTTTCAAAAGCATGAAAGCATTGGATTGCTAATTACTTTTATCCAGCCTATAGGAAAATTAGTTTATCTTCCTGATCAAAGCAAATTAGGCAGATCATGGCTGATTAGAATGCAACAGTAAAATCTCCATACTTTCTATTCCACCCCCTTTTCTCTCAGAAATGGGGCCTGTGTCAAATATGTAGGTATTTCCCACGGCCAGTCTGGACTCGGTTTCCAGCGGGCTCTGGGGCTGGGACAATGGTTCTTACACAGACGCCGAAGTTCTTTAGTTCAGTCATTGTGCAAGGAAAGAACTGGTAACCCCTTAGGTAGCATTTGATGAAACATCTAGATTTACATATTTTCCTAATTGCATTTTTTGAATGTGAGTGAGATTTATCTGACTAGAGTTAAATGTCTCCTTTATTCTACTACCCAATATACAAACCTATGCTCTCCAGGCACAGTTGCACTTGGTTCTGATCCCAGCATTAAAATGCTGGTTTTCACTACAGTGAAACAAAGCAATGTCTACCTTTATTTCTCAAAGCACCATCTAAAGGTTTGACTAGTTGCTTCCAAAGTGGTTGTTGCATTACATTGCAAAACCAAATACCACTACTCCTTCCAAGTTAACTGCATTTTCTGTCACTCTGGTATTTTACCCTTCACTTTTTACCCTTCGTAACTCATTTCCCTTCAATTTGTGTTCTATGGCTTTAACAGATGAAAGCCAAGCTATACTGCTACTTTATTTATAACCAATTACTATAAATTAACAGTAAGTCTCACATTTAGCTCCATTTAAACATCACTATGCAGCTGCCCATTTGAAAATAAAATGATTGCCTTCTTTCACTTCAGTGGGCACAATACAAAACATCCATTGAGCTTTTCTTTTATTGCAGCTGCCAATGCCCAGCCGACTTTTAACAAACCAACCAAGCGGAATAACAATGCAGCTGCAACATTTTATGGTACTTCTGTTCATTCTCTTTTGAGACTTAAGGTGTTAATTAGGAATCAAAGAATACAACCCTGCCAGCTTTCTTTCACAAACTATACTCTGGCCACTGCAGTTTTCAGAAGGAAAATAAATCTAATAAAGGGACAAAAATGTTGTTTGTCACACCAGTAACGTGTATTTAAGATTCTTTGATCACAAGCTTTTTATGTAGTCTTGTCAGACAGGCTGAAAATATTTTTTCCTCTCTTTTCTCCTTTCTTTAGGTTTTTCTGAATAGTGATTCTAGGGTTGTCTGGAAAGGTGAAAAACCCAATAGTAACTGGAATGCTTTACAGGTTAAAATGGCTTTGCTGAGCAAGCCAGATTTAAATAAA
The DNA here is from genome assembly GCA_035583155.1 of Acropternis orthonyx. Lineage (NCBI taxonomy): Eukaryota > Metazoa > Chordata > Aves > Passeriformes > Rhinocryptidae > Acropternis > Acropternis orthonyx. The sequence goes on along the minus strand of JAWWEU010000040.1, from coordinate 35,469,656 downwards.
ATCAAATAATAATTGCTCACTTTTCTTATTCAAGTGTAAGCTATTTTGAAATACAAATGATCTGTTCCTGTTATAGAATTTACTAATTCTGCATATCATTTAGTATTTCAAGTGCTTAAATTTATGCAGGTGTTTTAATATTAGTACATCATCAATTGTTTTGTGGAGTATCGTTTTAAACCACAAAAATGAGGTTTTACAGGATGTTGCAAAATATCCGTAACACACATATTTTCACGTGTACCATACAATATATACTCAGTATTTTATTTACACTTGTTAACCAGAATAATGTAAGATATATTCAAAGGCAACAGCATAAGTCACTACCTTTAATCTTTAGTCAAAGTTAAAACCTTAAAATAGGTTTATGAAGTTAGCACAACTGAGAATTAGTCAAGCTGGCTAGCTGACCCAATTATTTTACTGGAGAGCTTTATTTAGAACTAGCAGTGCTTGTAGTTTTATTGTCATGTCTTTGGATGTGAAAGTTTAAGAACATAGATACCTCTTTTTTTTAAGAGCCAAGAAAATTATTTGAACGACTGAACTAAATTGATAGTTCTGACAGATCTTCATCATTTTTAAAAGAACTGAGAAACAGTGGATCAGTTTGAATGGTGCTCATTCACCTCTAAGTTGCCCTCTTGGGATGAGGCAGTGGTATATGGCAAACCTCCTCAGAAGCCAGACAGACATTTTACATTCCCTGCTTTACAGTTTGCCTAGTTGAACAGTAGCCAAGATATATGTGAGCTGACTGCTCTTCTAGGAAGCAGCCTTAGGCCTTTGCTACTTTCTTTCTGCATTGTGTTGCTGTCTAAAGCAACTTAAAAAGGAAAATATTTTAAAATGGCAAAAAATACCACTACCCACCCCTGCCCCTGAATTCTAGAAGCAGTGTAAACTCTACTCCAATATCCCTTACTGAACTCTTCTTGGTTAGTAAGTAGTGCAGTCAACTGCATCATAAGCTTTGTGAAAGAGTAGCATGAGGGACAGAACTGGTATTCAAACTGGTAAACAACCTCTTATTCCTTTCAGTATCACTCAGCCTTACGTATACACTTACACTGTGACACCTCAAACTTGTTTCTCTTATTTATTTATGCACAGAAAACTACAGGCCTATTTCATGTCATATCTCAAGATATTATTTTATGGTCTAACATGCACTTTCATTTGTCCAGTTTGAATTTTTATTCATCAATATTGAGTATCATGACAATACTCAAGATACTATGTAATGCAATCTGTTCTCCAAGTGCTTGACAATAATTTTTAAGTTAGTTTATCATCTCCCGCCATCAGTAAATCTAACCATCATCTTGCCTATCAGGACATTTAATTACGTATTTTTACTAAATCTGGCAGTCAGTGACAACCCTGTGAACAAGATTATTATGAAAAAGAAATAAATTAAAACAATATTCATAGGAAATAAAGCTCTTGATTCTACATGAGCTGCACTATCTATTCTGGTGGATGATGACATAAAAGGGAAGATAAATATCTTGAATGTTGTTGAGTTTTTCTTCTCTAGATTTAAAACCCTGTGTACGGAAATCAACCTCTGTGCACAATTCTTTCTTTATACTTGCCCTGACATGGAAAAAAAATATTCAAAATCTGTATTTATTTAACTAGAAGTGAAAACATACATATATTACATTGTTAAAATACTTACTCAAGAATTCTATGCTCTGAAGCAGCACTGCAAAGTCATCTTACAATGCAACTTCAAAGCCTCTATCTCATACTGTAACTGCTGAGAAATTCTGCCTCATATTTCATTTTCATCAGTAACTGTGCCATAGCCTATAAAGAAAAATTTTGAGCTCCCTTTGTCCAGTGTCTTTCTTCCCACTTGGTGCAGCCCTGCCCTGGGCTGTTTTTTTCAGGTCATCTTACAGAGTCTTGAACCCTGCCTTCCTCATGTGCACCCACGACCACTGCAGTAGCAACAGCCCTCCGCTAATTGCACCTAAGTGGACTGACTTGGACCTTTGCTTGTCACAATTTAAAGACCTTAGTTTGCCCAATAGGCCAGGACCTGCTCCGTGAGTAAAACAGCATACAGATATACTAGGTGCTTTGTCAGCTCTTTAGACCCACCTTCTAAAGTGTCCCATCGGCTTGTACTGGTCCAAGGCATTTCACTGTAAATGGAATTGACAGCATAGAGGAATACTCAGGTTACTGCCTAAACCTGCTCATAAATGTTAAATTATCAAATCTTTCAATTGCTGGAATTATTTCTCATAAACAACACCATTTTACAGATAGAAAACAAACAGCAAGCTTATTTCATGTCAGATTTTGTTTCACTGTTATAGAAGATGTATTTTATCTTTAATACTAGTAGTGTTATTAGTGGCTGAAAGAACATAGACATAATGCTTTGCTGCTAACGTATTTTTTTCTTTATGCCTTTCTATTATAATTCTCCCGTGGCTGGGACATCCATCCATTTACCAAAATCATATTGTTTAATGGCGATAGATAGATTTCTTATTTTTCTTTGAAGATTATTAAACAACCACCTTAATACTGCTTTATAAAAGCTGTGAACACAACTTAATGGAAGCTCTCCATGCTAAGATAATCAAAACCACTAATGAATGTCATTAACTATTCATTACTATCATTGCTACTTAGGTGATTATTCATTCACCAAATATGAAAAAAAAATCTGATTGTGTACTCAACATATGGAGATATTTGGATAAAGAGGGAGTAATTTCCCTTAGATTAGACTCATAATGACCCAACAGAACTCTCTAAAATAAAACTAACTGCAATATACCAGGAACTCAATTCACATCATTAAAAGGAGTTTCAGTTCTAGCTTCATTGGGAAGAAAACTGGCTCATAATTAGTTTTCACAAACCCTTACCTGAAGAGATTAAACTAGCAGCACATTGATAGCATGCAGCATTTTCTTGTATACTTCCCACACAGAGATACAACACTGCAAATAATAACATCCAGGGAACCTGAATATTACAAATTCCTTGTGTAATCTGATGCTCTTCCAGCACTGCTCTATGGACAGACAGGCAGATACATAGAGGTGCATTACTACAAGATGCTGCATTCACGATTCATGATAAAGGTAGAAAACAGACCACATCTGGCTTCAGGTTTACGGGACTCTTCACAGATTGACCAGAGACAGCCATTGAAGGCAGAATGACTGTGGCACCAATACAGACAGAAATGTGATTTTGATAACTCTATTTGCAGGATGGTTCTTTCTATCTATAGTAAATGGAATGGATGCATCATAGCACTGTGTAGGCATTGTATAAAAACCCCCATGTTGCTCTTTTCCCTGAATATAACCAAGAACAACCACAAAAAGACTGAAAAACAAAAGAAAATTCCTCCTTCCTCAGACTCCTGGAAAATCTGAACAGCTGACCACAACTCCTTGACACAACACAACTCACCTGTCAAGAGTCTACATTGTGATGCAATCAAAGCAATAATGATTATCACTTGACTATATGTCTAAAATCTTCTTTTTCTAAAAGAAAAATAAATTTTTTTATTTATTTCAGAAGGACAGACACCATGCCTGATAATGGCAGAAGCTTTTCTGTCAAGAGTTGGCACATTAAAACTGAAACAAATGCTTCAATATATTAATTAACGCTTTTTGAAAATCTTCAAATTTTTCCGATTCAGTTTATTTTAGCAGTACCAACTCCACACAATTAAGTTAGTTCCATCAGCATAAGCAAAGCAGAAACTACATGAAGTCTTTCTTGGCATAAATCTATTGATTTACACACATGGAATCACACACAGAGATGGATCTATGCCATGTATTGGTGTCTTAGGTTGCTCAAAGAACCACCAGCAAAAGCATTGGCAAAAGCAGGTTAAATACTAAAGTGAAAGTGCAACAAAGCTTATAGGTAAGATTCACTCCACTACTTACTAGATGGTTAAAGCACACAGGAAAAAATTGAACTAACATCTAAAATCAAGCGAAAATGACCTCCACGGATGCTGGGATTGAAAAAAGCATAAAGATAAGAATGAATGAGGATAACCCTTCCACTTAGTCACAAGGTTTAGAGTGGACCCGCTTGCCAAACTTAGCCCTACATTTGACCAATGGTTTAGGCCTAAAGATTTTAACCACACTTACACTTAGCAGCACTTAATCAATAGCCTAATTTAAACAATTAAACAGAAGATTCTATAGAATTTCCTATATGCACAACAGTAACTCATTTATAGAGCTACCTTATGAATCTAACCTACTTAAGAATCTAACAGAGAAACACTCACAGCACATTTGCTATGGCATATTCACACTTGCTCACACAAAAACCTAAAGAAGTATGTACAAGGTATAAACCTGTGGAAAATTCCCCTCTAATTCACTGAGTACTCACATCAGATGCCTTTGTGTCTTCTCTATGGGCAAAGAGTTGAGCCTCAAGGAGTGGGAGTACTGACCCAGGCTCCATTAGTGGCGTTTGGCAGGGGTCCTCCCAGTACAGCAAACCTGAGAGTTTTCTGGTTCTGAGTGGTGTCCCAGGAGAGCTCAAAGGGTCTCACTTAGGACAGCTGTTTAAAGGGTTGCAAGAGAGTTGCCTTTAGACATAGTAAGTTTCCATCCTGGCCACAGTTTGGGGCAGTAACTTTCTTTCAAAGTTCAACAACAAAAATGTGTGTGTTACTCTTGGGTTGTTATTCAGGCAAGAAAAGTAAGTTTCCAAGGTTGTTCATTAAAAAAACAGACCTTGTTAGACAGAACTAGTTCCTGGGAGCAGACAGTGTTTCTGGTAAATTCAAGAGGAACTTAGTCCAGGTGCTCTTTGTCAAGACTGAGGCCTAACAAGCATTTCTAAGATAGTGCAGCTCAAGAAATGGGGGATGCACCACCACAAACTGGCACTGGGTCTTTTTCCACCATTCCCTGTACTGACTTATATATTTCATCCAAATAACCTATGAAATACTTCTGCTACAATATTCCTCCACATTTCTCTTTTCCTACACAATGTTTTTTTCCTATTCCAGATGAAAAGTTTTCCCCTTAAGAATACATCTGTTCTATTCTAAAAACATGTACTTCAAGATTTCAAGAACGTGTTCAGCTATGTTCTCTACTGCCTCTGGCCTTTAGGCAGTTGGGATGTTTCAAGGTGCTTGTCCTGGTCCTTCTTTTCACATCTTCTGTCTTAGCCAGAAGGAAGTAAAGTTCTGGCACTTGGCAGTTCACACTACTCTACATATGTATAGGCAACAGGTAAGAGGCAACATGAAGCCTCCATATGCTGAGGAATTTACAGTCTTCTCAGATGCTATTCTCTGATCAACAGCTTTCACACTGTCCCTTTACAGTGCTAGGTCTATATAATACCATGTGAACCTCTTTTCCTGCTACCAATTACTCTTCCACAGTGCCTCATGATCAAGTTTTAAAAGCACTTAGCAGTAGTACTACACACCACTACTCTTCACCTCACCACACTATATACTCAAGTGTCACCTCCACTAGAGCCAGTTACTCACAATCGTTTCTGGTAATAACTGTACCCTACAAACTTCTGTTGCAGACACATGGCACAAATGTGAACTATGATCTCTATTACTGCCACTTCTCCTGAGGGGTTAAATTGTTTAAAATTGGTTGAGCTGCTTGATGAGAGCCACATTTCCCTACTCTTGGCACTGATACAGGTGGATTCCCAAGCTACCTGCCATCTCTTTCTTCTCAATGCACTCACTTTCTGCTTCTCTGTTATCTTCCTGTAGTGGTGTGTGCCTGTTGCAGGTTACAGTCAATACAGTGAGGCTTTATGCAGGGACACTGTAGGACTGGAATCTACTTCCTGAGACCCTTGTCAGGTCACAAGGTTGAACCTGCACCCTCTTTCAGACTGCTTCCAAATCCTTGTCTTTGCACAACTTTAGCACAAGTGCAAGCAATACTTCCATATTGCACAAAGCATATGGATCCTGTATTTTCTTGTCAGCAGGTCACACATTGCTCTTAGATGCCTGTATAGACTCCACTTGTTCCAGTGAGTGAAAATCATATATCACAGAGTTCAGCTCAAATACACAGCGATGAGCAAAATGGAAAGGCAGACATACATCCTTACAGAGAGAAGAAAACTGCTTGTGAATCCCCTATTTTACCATGTCATACTCATAATTAGGACCTGTTTTTAATCTACAGATCCTCAGTTTTTTTCAGCTACTATCAAATCAGTCAAATTCAGATGTAGGTAGTTGTCAACCATCACATATATAGAGTAAGACTAGAGAAAAGTTGCACGATTTACTTGCACCTGTAATCCACTTAATTACTGTATCCAGGAGCAGAGCTGAAAGATCTTGCTACCTGAATCCCAGCTATGGCTAACTGATCGTAGTCCCTGTTCCCAGAAGCAGTTTCAGCCCTTTCCTCAAGCTTCCAAAATGGCAATATCTGTGAATCAGGGTATTTAAGAAACTTGATTTCTATGCCTTCATAATGATGAATCCTGCTTCTGGACACTGGACAAACTTGGTCTGCCCCCCACCACGAACATAAATGCAACCTCATCATATGAAAGACCAACAGGAGAAAGATTTAATTTCTGAGGTAGCCTGCACATCAAACTGATTAAGGATCAAGCTCAAAGGCAAGTTACTCATCAAGGAGGTTCAGAACAGGTAACTTTCAGTAACAGGTGACAGAGAGCTTTGTCTTATCTTACTTGCTTCCTTTGCCAGGTATGACCTACTTCTCCCCTCAGGGTACACAGAGACTCATTTACAAACTCAATGAATGCCAAATCAGTGCAATTACACTTCCCTTAATGCTGACACCATCGCACATCTGTTCTTTCATTCACTTACACTAGCATTTTTATTATAACGGGATCCAGAAGACATGGTATAACTGGCATCGCAAGATGCCTACTGCTGCACAAATGAGGGTTAGGAATGTTCTGTTTCTATGTAATATCATACCTTAACTATTTCATCCTCAGACAAAGCAGGCTGAAGTGTTAGGTAAAGGAACCAACAGGAAAAAAAAAAAGGAAGGAAATAGAGGTGTAGTGCTTTACTTTTCTACCTTCTACCTTCCGTTCATAAATATCAGTATCAAATTATTGTACACTTTTCATGTGAAAATTCGTATGACACAAGCACCCAACAAGATAGTAAGACTTAAAGGGTTAAGTTTATTCACAATCATTATACAAATTAAGACCCAACACAGAAGGTACTGCATTACTGAAGTGGTTACTGCTGAAGTTTAATTTCACTAAGTATAGTTACTCAAAAAAAAAAAAAAAAGAGGAAAGCATTTATCACCTGTCATCAAAAGAGGGGAGAGATTTTGTGTGTTGGGAGTTATAGCTATTTGTACTACTTTAGATTGATGGATACATTTTATAACCTGCCCAAAGCCTGTCTATACACACACATCTCCATGCACACAATAACATACCACCTGTACAAAAAGGAGTATATTTTTATACTATGATGCAAAAAAATTTAATGATTTTTAATAAAAATATGTCCTTGAAATTATTTCATTGCAACTACATAGCTTAATACTGTTGAAAGACAGTGCTTTCCAGATTAAAATAAATATTCAAATAAATGTAAGATTTTGAAAATTTTTTAAAGAAATGGTATTAAAAGATTTATGATATATATAATTCTTTAGGCTGTGCAATAAGACAGTGGAGCAGAACAGCTTAATGAAACTATTACCCACAAGTGAGTTGATATTTGGAGAAGAGATAATTGTTTTAGAATTATTAAAGGCCTTGATCTGACAAACATTTGCACATGTGATTTCAGTGGAACCATTCCTGACACTAAAGTTTCATATCTGGATAAGTATTTGCAGGACTGGAGCCAAATCATACAATTGGACTCAACTAAAAGCACATTTGCTACCAATAAAATCCTAGTTTGAGAGTGGCTGATTATTACAATTATCACTGTTGGACACTTCAGATTAATTATTTTTTTGCAGCAGTGTCCAGTCATGAAAATATAATTTGTCCTTTCAGCGACTGACCTCAGTGCTGGGGCCACAGCCCCAAACCCCCAAAGCCCATAGCTAAAAATTCATAAAACATAGCAAAATAATAAAACTGGAAGGTGATACAGAAAGTGCTGTCTGTGCAAAGGTCTCCTAAAACTGTGCCAGTTCCTGGGGGCCTGCATTGCAATCCCATTTCATTCCTGCTCAGAGTCCCAGGTATTGCTGGTACCTAGTAAAATACAAGCTCCTCTAAGTGGTAAAGACAATCCAGGACAGTATTTCTATTTGTGTGCTGCTGCTTTAATACTCATTCTAAGGTCTCTAATTCAAAAATTAGAAGTGGTTGTCCACAGACTTTTAGGAAAAACAGCACTAGGACTAAACCATGGGTACCATGAATTGCTGTTATATATAATTAAAGCTGTTCACTGTCTTAGTTTTGTACATTCTTCATCTAAACCTTGATTTAAAGAGATAAAAGAGGGTAACACTCCTTTAACAAGTGACAGCAACATCACTTCATGCCCTACCCCTCCCCAACCACATATATTTCTTTTATAATTCTCCAGGCATTACATTTCTCACATCTGATCAAGAAAATTGTACAGAAGTTTCCCAGGTCTTCTCAGTAAATAGTACAGAACATGTAGCATAAGAATTTACCACATGAATTGCTAAATCTCTGAGGAGTAAGCATGCTTTGATCACAGCTTACTCTTTTTAAAGATATTAGGGTATTTTCATCTAACTGAAGTCTAAAGCTGTTTTGGTATGTCAAAAACACCACATCATATTCTGCCCTTAATCAGTTTACTTGGAGCCAAAAGAACCACACCTTATTTACCATGATTTTCACTGGGAAAAGAATCAGATCTGCTGGACAGTTCAAGTAAGGAAGTCAGGGAAAATACCATAAATTGTATTACTCAAGACCATTTAAATAGCCAACAGAGAATTAAGAAAGCAGTGCATGAAGATGAAATATTATCTTGGCCAACAAAGAGAATGAAAGCAAGCAATCTGGACTACTGCAAAGTTGGTAGCAATTTTAAGCACTTTAAAGACAAATGACATTGGAGAAAAGATTGGGTTAACAAGGGAGCACTTGAGGAAAGTCTAATCTCCACTGGCATGCTGACTGGGAAGGTCAGCCCAGTGTACGCGTTCTCAGCTGGAGTCAGGCTCCCTCTGCCTGGCCAATTGTTCTATACACTTCATATACCAACCAAATTGAAGGTGCCTTCACTCTGTCAGCACTTTATATTCTACCAGCTTCAAGGCAGCTTCCTTTTCCGAGTCAATTTATGCAGCATTTCCACAGAGTAAATGCTACAAAGGAGGAAGGTGGTGTGTCAGACCCTTTTTTCGCCTGCTTCGGAGCAGCAAAAAGCTCTTTAGGAACATGTGTGTAGAGTTATTTTTAGCACTGCATTCTCAAAAGCAGAGTGACGTTCCTAAACGTACTTTTAATCCATTTTTTCCCTCAAAGAAACAATCTTTGATTCGACACACTATGTTTTGAAATTTAAAGCAAATCTCTTGAAAACTGGCCAATATGAACTTTGTACAATTTGCTGCTTCTTCAGTTTTTGTTTACCTCTAATTTATCTATGTGTGCATTTTACCTATATTGTACTATAGCCACGAGTAGAGAGGAAATGCTCTGTTTCCTTTTCAAAAGGGAGATTTAGCACTAAATTCTAAACCCAGAACCTGGACTCAACCTCATCCTCAACCAGGACAAGACTCAGATTATTAACTGAAACCACATGATAATCATTTAATTTAAGGCACAAAACTGGTTTATAAAGTTTATAAGTATGTAAAGCAGTACTTTCTAAGAAAAGACAGAGATTTTATGAAATACCTAACTTTTAAATCTTGTTAAGGGATCTAGAAGGTGTGAGAGACTTTATAAATCTCACTGCTTCATAAGACACCTTGCTGTTTGATCTCCTTAAAAAAAACACGGTCATTCCCAAGATACCTTAGATGAAAATACAAGAAGCCTTGAGTTTGCACTGTGAGATCAGAATGACTAAACTGGTGCAAATTTACCCTAAAGGGTTGGTCTTAATTTTGACACAGAAATTACTATCTTTCTTATTTCAGAAGCATTGTTAATTTCTGGGAATATACTTAACCTTAGAAAAGGTACATAATCTTTTACCCAAGTTCTTTGTCTTTGTTTTTTGTTTTTATATTTAGTAGTCTTAAACATTTTCAGATATGCTAAAGAGTTTTGACTGTACTCTACGGGACTATTTATCAACAAATACAATACTATGGCAATGTATGAAGCCGAAGGCCAAAACTTACTTGAAGACTAATATGTTAGGAACCTTATAATATGCACTGATTTCTTCTTCATAGATTCTACTGCAGTAATATCAATGTTATCAAAGTTATAAAAATTATTTTTCTTAATCAATTATTTCTATGCACAATTAAAAATTAGATGAACCTTATTTCCCCAAGTGTTACTACAGATATTTTCAATGTACTCAAATTTAAACTTTTTAATTAAACTATAATGTAAAAGGCAGCATGCTGCAATATTTATACATGTATGCATGCATGCATATCTATGTCAATTTAAGATGGCAATATTATGCAAACATTCTGATCATCACTGATGCATTTTGATCACAAACACAAAATCCGAATTGTTAGACAGCCCTGGCATTAATAATAAATTAACTCTTCTGTGCTATCTAGGCCCTTAACAGAGAACCTCAAAATCTTTAAAAGCTGTCTTCTATATTGTCCTCACATGAGATAGGAAAACATTTTCTTTTCATACTTCTCATACTAAATATCTTGAACAGGAGTTGCCAGATTGTACACAATTTTAAATTAACAATTATGTAGATGAAGTAGGATGAGCCTGTGGTTAAACAATGGAGTTAGGATAAGGCATTTTGTCTTTAACTACTGGCTGTGTCCTAAATGTTAACTTTGAGCAAGCCCTTTGCCTCAATTTTCCGTATCACAGCAAATGGTAACAATATTTCACTAACTCACAGGTTTGGTTTGAGAATAATGAGGGTCCCATGTGCAAAAGACCTGTAGACTCTGGCTTCTTCTTTTCACTGTGCACTGATAGGAAAGTGACCTGTTCTTAATTTGAAACAGAGACTCAGTGCTGCCCTTCATCAGCACATGGAATTCTCATTTATGTCAACAGGAGTTGCATTAAATACAGTGCGTATATTACTTAGCTGAAAAGTAAATGAAGAGAAATGAATGGAAAGAAATTCATGGATTCTCCTTGCCTACTCTTAAAAAGTCTAACAGTTCATGGCAGCAGACACATAATCATAAATAAAAATATTTTTGAAGGAAGGCAAGAATTGCTGTCTGGGATTATAAATGAGAATGGAGAAAAGTGTAGCAGGTCCATCTGTAGTGTACATTTAGCTCTGCTGCAAAAGCACAGTCATAAAAAAATGGTCGGACACGCAAAATTCAGTCACCATAATATATCATGCTCTGTACACATTTGTCTCAGCATAAAACAAACATTAACGGCCTTAGCATTTCAACTTTTCACACAATTTCCAGTGCACACCAAGAAAATGTCTACCTTTTTCTCCTATGCAAGTATTCAGCTAAAACAAAACCAACAGAAATTTAGGAAAAGACTCCTTTGAAAGCTCAAATTTAATACAAGGTAATACCATAAACTGGTTTTGGTCAGACATGTCTGCAAGGCAAGAACAGAATTGACTAGAGAAGATTTTTTTTTTCTGGAGAGTGATTAAATGTGAATACACAGTTTTAATTTCCTGATTTGATCTGACATAAAAATTGCCACAGTACAAAAAGACATTTCTGCCTTTTTTTTGGGAAAAAAACTTCACAAACAAACAGAAAAGAAAATAATGAAGGAGCAAGTGGTTGGTCACTACCAAGCTCAGGGAGGCAAAATTCTCTGTAACAAGCAGGCATGTTTTAAAATTTGCCATTGCTTAGCCATCTACAGACAATGAGACTTGACAGTTCTCTATGAAGGCAGGCAGGAGCTACAATTCTGCATACTTAGACAATAATTAATCAATCCAAGGATAGCAGCCTTGTAAATTTAGAAAACGGTAAATGTAGCTGCCCATGTGTATGAACGAGTCTTTTATACTGTTGTACTGCCTGTATGCAGTCTTGGTCATTTAACAGTCTGCCCGTCCAAATGATGTTTTTTCACTTCAGGGTGTATGTTACTGAATTCTTGACTGGAGAAAGACATTCCCTCTGAAGGACAGGAGGATTTAAAAACAAAAGTGCAGACTAGATCACAATCCTACCAAGAAGCAGGTTATCAGAGGCAGAAGAACCACAGCAGAAGACCACAGCAGTGGTATTTTGACACCATCAGGCATATGCTATCTTTTTCTTCATAAAAACAGTCAAACAGTGGGTACTCTCATGTTTTTCCAGTTTTAGCTTTCTTCCAAGCAACAAAGAATTTAGGGCCTCTACTTCTTGACACAGGATATGTACAGGTTAAGTATGCCTTTATATCTTTACCTTTCTCCTTATGGCTTTCCAAAGCACCAGAAAACACTGTATCTTACGTATACCCAAAATTCTGACATGCTACTTTTGGAACCAGTGGCAGACTTTGTATGTGTCTTAAAAACTGTATTTTATTATGCATAGCCAAAGTTTTGCTGTACTGTAAGCAGCTGTTCATAACACTGACTTCTGCCTCTTAATATTATTAATAGCTTTGACTCTGAAACGTTTGTGATAAAGTAAGCTAAAACTGATCCTAAGACAAATTACAGAACAGTATTTACATGCATATTATTTAGACAAGTCTTTCAGCTCTACATCCTCTTCAAAAATTGAAGCTATTATCACTAAATTAAGCTTTCCCCTAACATGTAATTAGTACTTAAGATTTTATTGGTTGCATTTAAATTCTATCTTGTCTATGTTGTCATGTTTGTACTTCTCTTAGAAAGCCACTTCTAGTTTATTTTATTCTACTTTTTTTTTCAGATACAACATATGTTCTATGTACTTTGAAGTATGGCATTAACAGAGAAGCAAGTTCAGAATAATCGCTTTAGTACCCCAGATACATAACACCGTGAAAGCATCTTCACAGTCACTATAGCAGCAAACTTGTCAACAGCACGTCAAAATATATAGATGAACAAACACATTCAGAAACAGACATACTTTATGCTGGATATGAAGCATAAACATTAACAACCTACTTGTCATGCCCCCCCGGGGGGGGGGGGGGGGGGGGGG
>JAWWEU010000040.1:35417219-35456369 GCA_035583155.1 Acropternis orthonyx | reverse complement strand
ATGCAACCACAGCCCCCCCCCCCCCCTCCCTCCATGGAATCAGTAAGGAGGGTAATAAGGGAACACTTCTAGTGCACCAACACTTTCAACACAGGAAACCAAGAGAGGCTAAGCGACGACAACATTGAGACAAAAATAAGGAAACAAAGAAAGTCTCAGCACCGCGGGGTTTTTTGTTTGTTTAGACTTGGGTTTTTTCTGTTAACACAAAGTTTCTCCGTTCTCGCCGGCTCTGTCCCGACACGCAGTAGCTCGGCGCGCCCGAGATGCTGCGGAGCTTCCCGGCAGCGCATCCCGGCCCGGCGGGGATGCCCCTCCAGGCGGGCACTGAGGGGATGGCCCCGGCAGGAGGGCATTGAGGGGATGCCCCCGGTGCGCTCCGGCGGGCGGACCGAGACACAGCCACCTGTGTCGGGACACAGACACTGCGGTCCCCTCTCGAAGCGCGCTTTATTTACTGCCTTTCCTCCACCCGAGGAGAGATCTGTTAACCATTAAATCAGCAGCCACCGCACATCAAAGCCCTGTCCCCGGAAGCAAAGGTGAAGATTAACGTCCCCGCCGATCGCACCGAGGTTCTGCTATTGCAATCGCCTTTAATTACCTCCCAAAACGACACATCACACGGCGACCCTTGGGGCGCCGGGCCCCGCGATGGCCAGCCGCCTGCAAACGCTTTACAGCCCGCCCGCTGATTAAATACCGATTAGAAAGTTATCTGAAGCGGGGTGCTCTCCCCGGTGCGGCGATGCTGCCGCCGGCGCCGCGGCCGGCCCGCTCCCTCCCTGCCTCCCTCCCTGCCGGCGCCCCCCGCACTCACAGGTAGGCGGTGAGGGCGCTGAGCCCGGCGGGCACGGCGGTGAGCCCGCGGTCGGAGCAGTCTGCGCGGAGCAGCGCGCCGTCCTGCTCGCAGCGGCAGGGCTCGGGGCAGCCCCGCGGGCGCGGCCCGCCGCCCCGCGCCCCCCACAGCAGGGCGAGCAGCAGCAGCGGGGCGCGGGCAGCCATGGGGCCCGGGGGGTGCCTGGGGCCCGGCGCGGGCCGGGCTCGGGGAGCTCCTGCGGGCGCCGCCGCCGCGCCGCTGTCTGTGGTAGCATCTCAGCTTACACGCCGCTTTAAAGTCGCGGAGCCGGCACCGCGCGCCCGCTGACGCCGCCCCAGCCGTGCCCGCCGCAGCGCCGGGCCCTGCCCGCGCCGCCGAGCGAGGGAGCGGTAGGGAGGGACGGACCGACGGACGGAGGGAAGGAGGGCGGGGAGGAAAGAGGCGGCGGGGAAGTCCTGCGCTCCTCCTGCCCTCAGTCCGAGCGGACACGCAGTGATCCCACAGAGACACAGCGGGGATGAGGCTGGAGGGACCCCGCGTGGGTCAGCTGGTCCAGCCCCCTCGCTCAGGCAGGGTCGAGCGCGGGTCTGCGTCCAGACGGTTCTGGAGTATCTCCAGGGAGGGAAGTTCCACAGCCTGTCTGGGCAATCCGTTCCAATCCGTGGTCATCCACGCAGTAAAAAAGTTCTTCCTCATATCCAGCGGGAGCTTCCCGTGCATGGTACAATCACAGAATCGTAGAATATGCTGAGTTGGAAGAGACCCATCAAGATCATCGAGTACAACTCCTGACCCCGCACAGGACACCCAAAGAATCACACCATGTATGTGAGAGCATTGTCCAGTGTCCAGATTCTGCTCATTGCCCTCAGCTTCTTGCCAGAGGTTTCCACTTCTCAGGTAGTGCCCTTTGTGATAAGCTTCTGTGACTGAGTATGCCAAAGTCATTGGTGAAGGAAAGGTCAGGATGGCATTTTTTTAAAAACCTTTTTTGTTTCCTCCAAATCTGTTTTCAGTATGAACAAAGTTGACCACAAGCTCCAGATCTGAGACTACCTGCAAATTTAAGAACCCAGTCCCAGCCCAATTCTTGTTTAGACTGGTGACTAAATTGTTGGTCAGGCTACTCAGTATGCCTTGGAGAGCATTAGTTAAAGGTTTTCTGCTACAATGTCATTGAATCTACAATTAAGTGTGAAATGAGAGCCTAATGAAATGGCCAGCAAAAGACATGCTTTTATATTCTACCCAGTTTATAATACATGCTCTCACCTCTGGACCATCATTTGGTATAATCTGAGCTGCAGATGGTTCTTGCACTGGAAGCTCAAGTGCTTAAAATAACAAAAAAGGAATCTGCTGTCTGTCTGGTTAGGCCAGAATGTTTTGTAAATCTAGGCGTATGTGGCTGCTGAGAAGTTTTTCCCCAACCATCACCTTATCCCAAGCTCATAACAACAATGGCTGAAAGCATGAAGTTTTCGTGAGAAATGCCTGAGGAGAAAAATTCTGCAGGAAGCAGATTTTTCATTCTGTACTGTAATATATGTCCAGGAGACCGGTTACCCCAAAACCTCTGACTGTCCTTTGCCCATGTCTAATATCACTGCAAAGCAACAATACTTTTGTCACTGAATTTAATAGGTTTAAAAGAGTTTCACACTGTGCTGAATATGTATATGCTAATGGTCTGATAAATTGCAAAAGCTTTACTTTCTTCTAGGATGAAATAGTTTCTATTAGGCTTCTATACTGCATGATATTTGAGTCCTTGAGGTGCCAAAATATGTCGAAATAGTTGCAGTCAACAAACATAAATATTTTTCATTAGTGAAATAGTATTTATATAACCCGAGGCTTTTGCACACTTCTTTTGTTTGTTCTAGAAAGCAAAGACTCTGAGTTTTGGTAACCTCTCTGGGAGGTGCTGTTATTGTTCCACAGAAGGCCATTGGGATTGTTAAGATTTCCTGCAGGTTCCAGCATCTCACCATGATGCCCCAGTCATTTGGAGTGACATACGTGGTACAGCCATCAGTGGTCTTTGGCTTTCATCATGGCAATAAACAAATCCCTTAGGGATGCCAGCAGAGTGCTCTCTTGAATCTGTCTTTCTGATACTCTAGCAAAAGCCTTTTGAATATGACACATG
This sequence comes from Acropternis orthonyx, assembly GCA_035583155.1. NCBI lineage: Eukaryota > Metazoa > Chordata > Aves > Passeriformes > Rhinocryptidae > Acropternis > Acropternis orthonyx. Next base: position 35,453,397 of record JAWWEU010000040.1, on the reverse strand, counting down.
ATGTGATGACACTTCAGCCTAAGGTTTATCAGTATAAAGGATATCTTTAAGAATGTTACATAGAAGTAAACACAATGGTATGTTGTGTTATATATTGTTAGCACACAAAAAGCATAACAATTCATATATCAAGAATGCATGGTAGATGTATATATTTGTATATCTTATGTATGTATATATTTAATATTAATCTTTTTAGATCATTACTTATAGCATGACAGATTTTAGACTTTATGTGAAATTTGGTTTTAAAATATAGATCTGTAAAAAGAAACTGGATATCCAAACTATTCACTACTATTTCTGTTTTGTAAACATAAACTGAATAAAATCATTTTAAAAGAGAGTGTGGCTGGCTAAAGCATTTGACAATGGAAAATTATGCTTAATCCTGAAAGGATCAGTTGTCCCAACCAAAATGGAGATTAAAGCATCTTATGGTTTTAAGTTTGGAGAATTTTCTCTTTCCCTCACCCGTCCGGACCGGGAGTGGAGCCTAGAGCGGAGGGGAGGGGGTGGGGGGAACGGAAAATTTCCAGGGGAGGGAGGAAGAGAGGGGACGTTTTTTACTTTCAGTTTTTAGATCGGTTTGGACATGCATGGTTTGGTCTGTGCTGTGTTTGGAGCCATTGTCTACAGCCGTCCAAGGTGCCCAGCTGCATCGGAGCTGTTCTCCGCAGCCTCCCCGTGGATCCTGGGACACTGAGACAAGCCGGTCAGTTTCTCCTTCTTACTGCCTGGTTGCCGCCGGGGCGCCCCGTCCTGCGAGCCAAGCCTCCGCTCCTAGCCTGTCACCACCGGACGCCTGTGCCCCACTGCCGGAGCAGGCACGATCCCGCACGCACCAGCCCAGTCCATCGGAGCTGCTGCCAACCAGACGGGGTCTGGTCTGCCTCCACTCCCTGCCAGCTGTCCTGCCTGCCGCCAACCGGTGTCCTGCCACTTCATCCAAGCCGCGCTTGAGAGAACAGCGTGGCTGCACCGCAGCGCAACAGTGTCACCCACTGTCTGTGACTAGTACTACAGAACATTCCAACCAGGTTTCTTTTTGTGTTCTCTTTGTTTTGTTCAGTCATTTGTTGTCCTAGTTTGTGTGTGTGTGTACATATATATATATATGTATTTATACATATATACTTAGAACTGGTTTGGGAGCTGTTATTTTCCCCCCTTTGCCCTTTTACCGTTCACCTAATTAAACCTATTCCCTAATTTGAAATCTACAGTGAGCCTTGGTGTGGTTAATTGGGTGGGGTCCCTTGCTCTATTGGCCCCCAGATATCTTAGTTTTCTCTTTCAAACTAAGACAAATTAGAAATGTTAACAGATCAGCACTAACAAAGGTAGCAGGTAGTGTTTAAATATTAAGGCAAATCCAATACAGACCCAAAGGAAAAAGCAAGCAGCAAAGGACAAGATAGTGTACAGTTGACTGCAGCAAGTTTTTTTTACTTTTCTGCCTGTGGATGAAGAGTAGGTTCCTAGAAGGCAGTAAGTACAACTGCATGTTTAGACTGTGGAGAAAATAAACCTCTTGTGCAGGGTGGGATTTCTTTTTCTGCCCACTGGGATAAGAAATTCTTCACTGATGTGTTGAAGTCATTGCACTGAAAGGGTTCAGTAGGCAAGTGTGCAGCCCTTAGGCTGTTCCACTGTAGAGCAATGTGGCAGCTGCCCAGGGATCTGAGACGAAGGATCCTTTCCTCCTTGCAGGACACCGGATTTGTCCTTTTATTCTGGCTAGCCTTGGAGAATGGGGCATGTCTTTTAAGGTTTATCAGTATATAGGCTTTTTGTACAAACAGCAGAAGGCTATTTATATGCTGTGTTCACTTGTTTCCATATTTACCTATCAGTGTATGTTTATACTCATTTGCATCATGTTATCTATCGTGTTTCACTGAGGATCTTAAACATATACATGTATTTACATCTCTTAATTTAGCCATGCAATGTTCTTCAGATCAAGGCAGTTTGCGCTGTTTCTGTTTTACACTGGTAAATGCTGGTGCCCAAAATGCTGGATGGTTAGGGCAGAGTCATTCTTTGAACCAGAACAAATTACATGACTTTTGATTGCCATGGCTCAATTTACCACCTGTCTACAGCTTTTCAAACACAATAATATTATGGATTTTTTTTTTATATTATGGATTGGTTTTGTTCAGGTTTTCCTGCTATTTAAGTCATTCTATGTCATGCATCTTTAGAAATCATCTCTTTAAACTGGTTTTTTAGGTTGGCACACTGCCACGTAGCTGCCTGCTTCCCTAAGCGATTCTGTAGTCAGTGTGATGGTAGGACAGAGATGAAACATCTGACAGCTAAGATTTACTTGGGTTCACCTGAAATATGCTTCAATAGTCAGGTTTATGATAGGAAGAAGGGACAAAAATAAGAAACCAGTATTATTACTGTTGTAATTCATAGAGTGACAGTTGACATACATATAATTTTGAAGCAAATGCTGGCATGAGCATTAATTTTAGTCTGAAAACATCTGGTAGTAAAGCATGTAACATTAGGCAGAAAATCAGGATTACCCAGGCACATTTTAATAGCTAGAAATTTGGGAAAAGAACCAAGGCAAAAATGTGAATACATAGGATGCAGATTTACTGAATCTTTGTTTGGAGGGAATGAAACCTGGTTTTTGCAGTAATTATCTGTTTAGGAAATAAAATCCATGTGCTAGAGTGAAGATGTGGAAATAAGGTATATGAAGAGAACCTTCTATTATTTTGAGTTGAGGTGAATCTGGTGCCATTCAGAGAATTATAGCCAGGCTGCAAAAGCATTAAGTGGGTATTTCACCAACATAGAAACCATGTACTTTAAACAATACTTTAAATGATGTTTTTTATCTCTAACATTTACTGGTCTGTTACTTCATCCTTGTATATTTCAAGTACAGCCAGAAGAAAGAGAAGAACATGTAAACTATGTCTAAAGATCATGAAGAATGGCACGGCATTAAATGAGGAGCAATACCTTTTATCAGAACTACTAGTATTTGCAAACAGGCAAGACCTCTCTTTTAGGCTCATTAAGTCTTATTTTATCAAGTTATGTCTAACTGCCCAGTCAGAGTTTGTCCCCCTTGTAGGCCCAGACAATCACATCAACAGCTATGATACAATTTCTTCAAAAAGCTGCAGAACTGGGAATGTGGCAGCAAGGCAGGCCAAATCAACTGCTGCCTTCCTCTAGTCAGGTGTTTATATTGTAGTCTTAGCTGTGCCTTCTGATAGTCAGCAAATCATTGCAACAGGTCTCTGAGCTGATTTGTCCTGTTTTTTCCTGGACAGAAGAACACAAGTAGGTTTGGATCCAAATGTCAAGCGGGCTCAAATGCTTCTCTGAAAGGACTGAAAGAAGGATGTGAATTTTGGAAGAGTATGTTGGGATGGATAGATCCCTTTGATTGTTTTCCGAATTGAATAGTCTTGGGTTTCTAATTTCTCACCCTACAAAAGTAATCAATAGCTACTTTTTCTATATAATGGCAGGTGTCAGAGCCAAACATTTAAAAATGCACTAGTGTGCATTTTGGAGCTTGTAGTTAAGTGCAGAGAGCGCTGCATTCTGTGGTGCTTGTCAGTGAGACTGTGAGGAAGTTACAGTTCACAGAGGGTTGCAGCATTGTTTTTGTGTTCCTAAACACTTGTAAAGCATAAAACATATGAATATGTGTGGGTGTGGGGAGGCATGATATGTGTCCTGTATGTGCTGTGGTGCTCTGCATTCTTCTCTGGGTAAAAAACAAGAGCTGATACATACCACATGCATGAATAGAGTAATTTCTTAATCTAGCAGCTCCTATAGAAATTCTGTCCAATTCTTTTCATCCCTCTGTCACTGTGTCTCAATGGCAAACACTCTGGGGATCCTGTGGTTTTTGAAGTGCATTTTCATGATACTGTATAATGAGTTATTGTTTTGTAGTTGTTTAAAAGAAGTTGCAATAATATTTTTTTTACTTCTTTTTCTTTTTTTGTGGTGGTCATCATAACTTTAGTAATTTTGGGATCAGCTGCCGTGCAAAGGGAAGAAGTGTATGTAAGAAAGAATCACTTAATTGTGACAAATTGTCAGAAGGCTTTAGATGTGGTGTTATACCTTGTTTTCCTGTAAATTCCCCTCTAGAAGGCAGGAAGGGGCCTGCATTTTATTTCTGTCTCTGTGTATTTGTCTTCTGAGGTGTAAGCACAGAAAAAGCAAATTTCTTTGCAAAGAGGCAAGTCAAGATTTTTTTGTTAGTAAGACCAAAACATTTCAAACATCTCTATCCTTTTGATAGCAGAGCTTTTCCCATTATTGACTAGGACTTTGGAAAAATCAGATGGGAAATACCTTATGGGACTTCATTTTTCAAGAAGTTTCTTATAACTATTTGCATATTCCCCAGGGCAAAGTTAATTCCCAAAGTTTTATAGTGCATCCAGCACAGATGTTGAAGTGTCCATGTTTCTGTGGCTCACATGCTTCGCCTGCACTTTGTACCACGGTGATAACCTGCTGGGCTGTGTTACCCACCTCTGTTGACTCTCTTAAGTTGGTGCAGTCCCATCTGCAGTAATGCAAAATAACACAGAGGGAGGGATGGAGCGAAATACAGATTTGTGACGTGCAGCTCATCCACAAAGCCTCCACCAGTGCCTGCCAGGGACACATGGATGTATAAGAATTGCTATTTCTTCTGCATTGCTGGCAATCATACAGGGCCCTTGCTGTAGGTGGAGGAAGGCACCTGGTCAAGAATTTGGACAGAGCAACCATCAGGAAGGAAAAGTGGGATTTTGTGTCTACATCTGCCAAGGAGATGAAGAGAAAAGGAATGCAGGGGAGCAAAGGGAGGAAGAATGATTGCTGCACAGATGTTTATAGGAAGATGAGTGTGACTGAGTTGGAGGAGCCCTTGTATTTGAAAAAAGAGAATGAGGACACTCAGAGCTAATAGAGGTTTAGAGCAGAAGAATGACAGGGAGATCTTTAAAGAGAAGAGGAGTGAAGGTGGCCCAAAAAACTTTTAGGAGAAAGAAGTAAGAGATCTTTGTATATGCAATAAACTCAGTCAGCTGAAATACACAACTCTTCCATGCTCTTTCTTCTACACTGCCCCTGATAGTGCTAGTACTCTGTGAATTGCTATGTATTTGCATTAAGTGTTTTTGAAAGATAGAGATATATTTCTGGACTGAATGTCAGAATCAGGGCCTTACAAACATTAACATGTCTATAACATGCATTGTGTTGCTCTTCTGTTCCTTGGCAAGGCTGGTTGGCTGACATTAAGGCACATTTATTTTGGGATGTGTTTGCCTTTGAAGCAAGCAACTTATTTGAAAGAGTTTTGTATTTATAAATCCCTTCTTAACAGAGTGTCAGCACAGGCCAATTACACGTAACAAAAACAGGGAGCAAGGTGTTGCTTCGTTTAGCTTCATCTGTCATCATTGAAGACAAAGAGGTACCTGCAGAAGGCCGTTGCTGGCTTCTGGTTTCAAGCTGAGAGAACTCTTTTCTCTCTCCACTGAGATCCCACGAGGAGCCTCAGAGCCTTTCCAAGTCCGATACTGTTTCCCATGCTGGAGGTTTGGATATCCCTCCAGTTGCTGTCATGAGAACTGAAATTTCCAAATTCATAGTTGCTGCAGGAGTTTCTTTTTAAAAGTGTCTGAAAGAAATGCAAATTTGTATAGACCTGGACCATGGAAGCCAATGCATGTTAACAACGTGGGCCTCTGAGGGTTTGATTGCTTTTCTTTAGCAATTAATCGAGACAGTAGGACATGAGAAGAGAGTGTTTATACCACCCAAATTTAATCTTCCAAGCATCTTTCTGAAGCTGACTAAGAGTAATAGACTCCTCCATTAATTATTTAATCTGTGTGTGGGTAGCTAAATTGGGGTTGCTATGCAAAAATATTATAATTAGTGTTTCTGCCGCAGTAGAGCAGAACCCTGAGAAGTTACATGCAGGAAAGAGGAAACATTGGCAAGCAAAGAGTAATATGAAAAGCCCAGGCTTAGTATGTTCTGTTTATGTACATTTTTTTAATCTGTATTTGGTTCAACAAATGAGCCCCTGAGACAGGTGAAACAGAAGATTGAAAGTAAATCGGTACTAATCATTTTGGTCTAATGCCACTTGGAATATGGCAGAAGCGGTAGTGGTATAGAAAGAAGCATTTGGTCAAGTTTAATTTTTGTGCAAAATATTTCTGTGAACTATGGTAAAAACAGGTGGAATTGAAAATATAAAAAGAGGGAAAATGGCAAAAGGAGAAAGCAATGCATAGTATTGAAAAATAATTACTTTTTAGGTTTGGCTACTTGGAATGCATTTCCAAAGCACCAAGTCAAAAGCAATACATTTGTATGTTTTCACTTTCGTATCCATTATAGGTTTTCTTTTTCATGAAACTTATCTTCATCTGTAAAACAAATACTTCATGCATTTAATGTTAAGATTAATAATGATTCATTCAGAATTTTAGAAAATCTTATTATGGAAAGAAGTCAGAAGCGTCAGGTCTGTTGGCTGATGGTTTTAGGGAATATTTCTTCCAACATGTGCACTTCTCACAATCAAAATGGTTTGGAGGGAGAGAAAGACTTCAAAAGGAATGCCATGTTGCCTGTGGGAGAACATCGAGAGTTCAGTTTTCCTCTTATTTTGCTTCAGACTTCAGTCCTCTCAAAAACTTGCAGCTTGACCCATTTGTAACAGAGGGAAAAATCTGCCTTTGCCATACAGGGTCAGAGACTGAGGATAAATTGTCAGATTATGCATTATAATATGTGTATACATTAACATTGTATAAAACTTTATTTAGGGCAGGAGCATATTATTTACAGGTGAATTTATGTCAGATTAGGCACTACTCTTTAGTAATGTTCATTTGTGCCCAGAAATCTTCAGAATGCAGTCTTTCTATTTATTTATACTTTCAAAATGTGGCTGCTAATTTTGAGACACAGGCAGTTTTTGCTTCCTAACTTTGCACAACTTAATTACAAATTGAGAACAACTTAAAAACAGTTTCTGAAGTTATACTAAGTAAGGTATTTTGAGATTCTGAATTCAGATTTACTGTGGTGATCAAAGATTATTTATATTTTATTTTGAAGCTTTATTGTTTAGTATTTCCTCCTGTTTTACAGTTGTCCAGCATGTCTAGTATATCAGCAATGTTTTTCCCACTGCATTTTTTTAAAAAAGCACCTTTTCCATGCAGTAAGAACTCTTACTTTACATTTCTTGAAAATGTGTATCTAAGGGACAAGCATTAAATTTAACATTGTTAATTTTAATATTAAATTATTTTGATGTGTAGAAGTTTGGAGTAATGTGGTCAGGCTATGTTATTTCATCTCTTACAATTGCTGTGGGTTGACAGATACAAAGAAATTGTTGTATCAGGTACATTAGATGTTTCTCAAATACAACTTATTGTTTACTGTGGTCTGTCTAAATTACAGAGGCTATTGTCGTAGTGCCATTGCATTCCGAATGCAAAGCTGTCCCTTCTGTTTGTCTCAGTACGTCACCAGAGTAAAACCTAACATGTTTAGCATTGTGTTTAAGTGAATTGAAACTGTTCAGATAAATATCTGTAAAAACATACCCATAACACATGAAAGGTATGTTTTTATTAATGCTTACACATAAAGACTAACTAACATGAGATGTACAGGACCTATTTGAAAAAAAAAAAATCAAACAAAACCAAACAACACAAACAATTAGATTTCAGTAAGACATTAAAAGGATGAACCAGTTTTTGTAAAACTCACAGGTAAGTGTTATAAATCTATTTCTCACAGATTGCACAACTTCTTTGGGAATCCTCATATGGACAAAATAAGTGCATAGATTTGCTCTTAACGCTGGAGTCTAAAGCTGTTGTCAAACCGAGGAAGACAAACCAGTAGCTAAAGACATTATTTTGACTTTTCAAAAAGTAGTGACAGACAAAAAGTCGTATGAGGCCAAGGGCTGATTAAAAGATTCCAACCATATCTACGAGTTTATCTGTGAAGAAATTGAATGGCTTCCCGTGCATTTGTGTGTGCATACAAATTAATTATTTTTACTGCTTATTACTGCAAGGTGCGGATTTTATTTATTGTTTTGCCAAAAGCAGACACACCGAACACATAGATACTTCTGCTAGAATTAAAAAGTAATTTGGCTACCATCTCTTATCAACACTTGAGTTTATCTATACAGAATCTGTATGCTTGATGTTTCCTTTTCACACTGCTCCCCGCCGTCAGTGAGACAAGACCAAGGTAAAAGCATTGGCTCCCTCTCCTGGTTGCTGCGGGAGCTCTGAGCCCTTTGCCTTCAGGCGCTCCAGGCAGTACAATTCAGACGACAAGAGTTGCAGCTTATTTCCAACAAATACACTTTGATGCAAAAAATATAATCAAGTGGCTATTAAAATAGATTTAATATAATCTTTAAAATACAACAGGAGTATGAAACTTGCATTTGAAATGCCCACTCTGAAGTAATAGTAGTTTTATGACGAAAGAGCATCAGATGGACCAGAAAACAAAATACTAGACAGAAATAAGTTTTTACTTTCTGTGATTTCGGGTACTTAAAGAGAAGGGGGGAGTGGAGAAGTGAGGATGCAGATTTACTGATCCTAGCTCTTGTGTAAAACTCAATAGGAAACTAATATTCCATCTCACTTCTTTTTAGCCATCCCCAGGCTCTGGGGCATAATTTATCTCAAGATCCGTTGATTTTTTTTTCAGATCTCAACTGGATAAGCCATGAGAAACTTGATCTAAAGTTGATCCTTGAGCTGGAGGTTGATCAAGGTAACCTCTTTAAATCCTTTCAGCATATATTGTTTTGTGTTTCTGTCCCAAATGTGAGAGAAAGATTAAACTTATGAAAATTTGTATAAGGTAGCCTTTAACCCCGTGGCTGCTTTGTTCAATGATACTTGCTGAAAATGCTGAACCTATAATGTAGTCCGAGGGATTAATGGTGGCACTGGCAGGTGACCCTAATGGAGCCTATCACAAGAGTGAAGAAAAGTGTGCGGCTTATACTGCCATTTCCAGATGCTGTTGTAACACCTGTCACAAGAGCTCTGAGATTTACTTTGTAGCATGATGTAAATTTACTTAAAATAATTTTAGTTGTAATAGCACATCTGTGATTTTTTTATCCTGTTCATATTAAAATGGGCATGATAATGGTACTACACAGAAACTAGACAATATTCCTTCAGGTTTGTGAACCATCTGTGTCTTCAGTACTTCATCAGGCACCCAGATGTTGCCAGGACAACAGAATGCAAATATGGGTAGTCTTCATATGACACATATATATATGGATTTAATAAACTGGTGATTTTTAGAACTTACTACTTTTATGTGATTACCTTAGAAGCGCCCTATATAAATAATATTTATTAGGTAGCTGTGTGCAATTCACTTACGTTCCAACCACTAAGGCACAATTTACCACTCTAAAGTCTATACAGGAAAATGAATGGAGCAAAACAACCTGCTTTGAAAGCATCCTCACATTAGAAACTCTCTGCCGTTATACCTGGATTTGAGACACATGATGGACAATATTAGAATTTGAAGAGTGAGGTTTCAAGACCCAGCTTTTCTGCCACCAAAAAAAAAAAAATCTGATAATTGAGCTAGGATATTTATTATGAATGGTAGAACTCACAATGAGACAAATATAAGTTCAGGGACTCATTCCCTTCCACAGTTGCCTTAACTCTATAACTGTAGGTGCCAGTCTTTCAGTCCATGCTCTGTTGTGCTAATTTTAATTTAAATCAGGGGAAATTTTGACTCACAAGGATTACATTATGACACAGAACAGGGGTGTTTACATGCCTCTATATTTCTTTATTGATATACCTGAGCTGGATTGCTGGATTTGAGCAGATACATCTTTCAGGAAAAAGTCAAAGCTGGGCTAGCTAATGTCATAGAACCACAGAATCATTTAGATTGGAAAACACTCTCAAGATTATTGAGTCCAACCATTAACCTAAGACTGCCAAGTCCCACTCAACCTTGTCCCTAAGCACCACATCCACAAGTTGTGCAAATTGCCAAGTGGCTGCATTATATAGTTCTGCAGAGTGCATATACACTTGAAGAATCAGAACCATTGCTTTCTGAAACCAAAAAAGGAGCACAGCTTTAGCTATTAGATTTATTAGACTTTTTATTTTCTAGCACATTTTCTATATACTGGAGAACACAATATGTTGTTGATATGAATGCCTGGGTTTTCAAGATACAGTGTAAAAACATGAATATGATTACCTTCCTCTCAGTTTTATCTGAGTTTTAGCTTATTTGATCCTATCACAAAATGCAAAAGAAAAAAGGATTCCATATGCTGTCTAAAAACATTCTGTGTTAAGCATGCACTGCTCATTGAAATACAGTACATATTCTGTGAAATCTAGGGGGGTTTCTAACTTCATTTTATATTAGGTATATCTGCTTTGCAAGCATAAATTCTTTTGAAATAATTTCTTCTGCACCTTGTATTTGTCTGCTGTAATAATAACATGGGAGAATGTTTGCTGAAATGAACTAAACCCCAGCCTGTAGCTTGTGCCTTTACAGAGATCAAGTAGGTGTTTCAAATTATGCATAGTAGGTTTTAGGGAAGCAGCCAGGTGAACCAACACCACTGGCTTGCCTTAGTAACTTCAAAAGGAAACTTTTTTTTCAGAAGAGACACAAAGAGATCACATTTGGAGGTTGAAAGGCTGCACTGCATCCTTTAGCCAAGACAAGGAGGACCAGCCAGCATCTGAGAGATCTCTTAGTCAAATTATTTAAATAGAAATACAAATACAATGTCCTTTAAGTAGTAAGTAGCATGGATAAAGTTACTTACAGGAAAAGTGGCTTTATTATTGTTTCCAGATGTAAATTTTGAAATGCAGAAAGGGCAGTTAGCATTTGGGTTCATTAAAAGTGATAGAGTTCAGGACTCATGCAGCATCATGCTCTCTCTTGGATAAAGAAAGGGAAGACAGGAATGAGAACTTAGTGCAGTTGGAGGCATGGATGGAGCCATAATATAGAGCTTGGGTAGGATGTGTTACTTGAAAAGTAGCATCTGGACACATACACACACTAGCACAAATAATCGACAGTTTTGTTCTACGGCCAAAAATAAATTGGAAAAAAAAATTTCTCTCAATACGACTTTTTTTCTTTGTTGCATCAAACCTAACATACAGAGAATGATTTTCAAAGCAGGCAAAGGGAGACACAGCTTCCTATTTCCCACAGAAATTCAGAGCCTGCTCCTCTGCTTGTAACAAACTCTGAGGACAATTACTGTGAATAAAGTGAAGGTGCCCACTGAAAATGATACATTTTTCCTCCTATTGTTTGCTTCCACTGTGTGCTGGGCTTTCCAGCTTGCTGTGCTGACATTAAGGATGAGTATAGTCCCTAGAGGGTCTTTCTCATGTATCCCAGAGGGCCACAGAACTCGTGGTGTCTATAGTTGTGGGCTCCTTCAGGGTTCAGAAAGGCTCTCAAGCACAGGATAAGGAACCCTGAAGCCTAAAATCACACGGGAAGCAAGCCAGTGCAGGACAGAATGCAAAGTGATGCCCCAGGAGGCAGGCCCTGGTAAGCAGTCTGCTCCGACAGCCATGCATGAGCAGTGGTGCTTACAGCCCTTCTAAAGGTAGCAGAGCCCTTGCCAGTGTGTTTTAGCTGCTGTTCCCTTTCTGAAGAGCCAACAAATTTAGTGAGAGGGCTTTGGTTTATTGTCAGTCTTGCACAATAGCATTTCTAATGGAGTTCCAGCTGCAAAGCATCTTCTACTGGTGATACTGATGAGTATAAACTTGAGAAAATCTATCTTGACTTTTACATTTCAGGCCTAGTTCAGAGAGGTGACATTTACAAAAGGAAGCACAAACATATTTTAACTTATGAACTGAATAAAATTTATAGAAAATCTATGAGGTCATTGGGAAATAAAAGTACCCAAAGACCGGTGTTTTACAGAGGATTATTTTAGTACAGAACGGCATAGTGAGATAGATTTTATTTTGTGAATTCCCTCTGGACACTGTTTATGTCTTACTCACTAAGGAATATATTCTATATTCATAATTCTTCTGTGACTGTACACTCACAATTGCTGTAGTTTTCAAGGGGGTGCCACATGTGGAACTGAGTAACTCAAATTATAGGATTGTTATAAAAAGATCTCTATTGAAGTGTTGCAGCTTTTAAAGTTTGTCCCTTGTTTCTGCATATAAATTTCTGTGAAGGCAGAATTTGTCTGTAAATGGATACAGCCAAATGTGTAGGCAATACATATATACACATTACTTAAGGAAAATAAAATTTTCATGAGTAGAATTTATTTTGGCATGTATTTTTATCCTGATAGTGGTACTACTTTAAAAATATTTAATGAAAATGCACAAACTGCACTTCACATGAAACCCTCAGGAAGTACAATTATGCACCACAGGACAAGAGAATGAAAATAATCAATTAATAATTCATAACATTTCAGTTGCCGTAGCAGTATCTGCTACTAAATTAGTAGAACAAACAACTCTACAAAAAGCCAGGACTGGCTCTCCTGAAGGCATTCTTTCTTGGATAGTCTTCAGTGTAGGATTTTCACAAAGCAAGCCAGAGGTCATGACATATCTGACTCCATCCTTTTGTTTGTTTTATGCAACTATTTACAGAAATCTTTCATTTCTTAATAAAAATATGACTTTACTGTTGACATTAATCCCACTGAGGTTGGTGGAAAGGTTCAAACTGAATTCAGTAAGACCTCACTGGTCCCTTATCACACAAATATACATTTGTTTTCTCAAATTACAGCTGTGTCTAAGGATGCAATTGTGGCACTTGCTGGTGCAAAAGTTAGTCTCATAAAATATATGGCTATTGAGCTTCACCTTATGAAAATCTGGCCTACAATGCAAAGGGATAGGGAAACTTAAAGGTGCTTAATACTCTTATGGTTTAAAGGTGACCATGCATAACCTATTTGTGGCTTTACTTCAATTGGCACCCTGCACTTTTGTGCATAAAGTCATCCAAGAGTCACAACTCAAAGGGGCATAATCTAGAGGGCTAAAATTCCTTTGATACCTCTTTAAAATTATATCATAAATATAAATTGCAACTGAGAGAATCTGGTAAACCTGATGCAAAAATATCTAGACTGCTGCACTCTACTAAGTACCTTCAGATGGCAACAGGCATTTCTGGAATTAAGCCTTTCTAAGCTAAGCTGTATTGTATTACCACCACTTAGCTTCTTAAGCTGAAGATTGCTGAAACTGCATTAAATAAGGTGCCTGAAGAAGCAGCCAAAAGAGCTGTTTTTCACCATTAACGCCATTACATCTTATGCTGCCGTGATTGCCCTTGAAGTTACCCCCAAGCCCATGCAAAAGTGCCCCCCAGGGTGGGTAAGAGTGCTCTCTTCTCCCATCTGAGTTCTGCGGGAGTTTGAAATTCCTCCCCCATCCAAAGCCAACCTTGCATTTATACTCAGGGGTTGCACCCTGACAGCTTGTCCTCTAGAGCAATGCCAGTGCTACTGTCCCACTTGCATCACGGTATTCTGCCAGGAGGTGAGAAAGAGGAAAACTTCAGGCTCTCTGGAGTCACTTGCTGTTGCTTCCTCTGCGAGTCCTGAGTGCTCCATCTGCAGTGCATGCCAAGAAGAGAGTCCTTTGGTTAGACCCAGATCACTGTGCTGCTGGGAATGCAAGAGTCTGCATCAAAGGGAACTGTAAAGCACGACTTTGCAGCTTACCAAGATGGGAAGCCCAGGTCTTCTGGGTAAGGAGAGTACACACCTCTGTCTATTAATGCTAATGAAAGATCTAGCCTTGGAATAACTGCTTTATCTGATGGAGGCAGCAAATTGTCAAATTATAAGAGAGCTGCATATCTTGTGTTTGGGAAAGTGCAGGTGCCCTATAAACAGAAATGTTTATTGGGGGGAATAAATACTTCCACACAATATACTTCAAACTATTGACTCAAATACTGTCTGGGTTTAAGAGAACAAGTAGGCTACAAGCTGTATATTGACATGGTTTCCTTTCAGATAATATTATATTGTATTGCATGTAAATTAACTTCATTGTTTCATATAGTTAAAAATTATTTTCTGTCCTGGGAAAACTTTCAAGATTTTCATAATTCTGTCCATCTATTATCAGGGCAATGTGTTGAAATTTCAAGAATAGTTGTGAACTTGACTATTGCTTTAACATGAATTGCCTTTTTGATTGTTTGTGTATATATAATTCCATTTTAAGGGTGTTACTTCAACTATTGCTGCCTTGTATTTTAAGATGAAAGCTTTGAAAGGAAAACTGATCAAACAGAAAATTAGTTAGAAAATAATCTAAATACCTTTACTCAATCCTTTTGAAATGTTTCCCTTTTTAAATAAGAAATTCAGTGCCTTTGGCTCATCTACCCCAGACAATTTTAGTTTAAATCATTTTGTATCTTGTGGCAAAAGCAGTTTTCTTAAATTTTCCATTCAGCAGCATTCCTAATCCTGGAGGAGTAGGAACTCATTATTATTTCTTCTGATGTGATGATGGATAGCCAGTCTGCTTTTGTACTTTTAAAAAGTTATCTGATGGTTAGAATCATAAACATAATGCAATATCTTGAAACCCACAAATACCTTAGTTATTTAATAGAAGAATGAAACAAAAAAATACAATTTTTTCCCCCCAGCATTGAGACCATGCAGTCACATTATAATGATTACCTAGGATTTACACTGATGACATCACACAAGTATCTTTATCAATATTAGCTTCCAAAGACATTGATTTTTGGGTCTTCTTTTAAACATCAGAGGTCTGTTAGTGTCATTCTTATAACAAAAATGTAAAGAAATTCACTAGGAGAAAAAAAGACATTATTAGATGAAACATGTTCAGTTTTAGGTTTGCAGAGAATGCTTCAAGCATTTTATATTTTACAAACATTGTTAAAATCCCATCTGGTGTTTGTGGAGTATTTTACTGTCTCCTGCTGGGCCAGGCAGACATTGGTTTTCATGTCTGTATGTTTCCAAAACATTAGGAAAAAACGTGAATGGGCCTGGACCAAGCACAGCATAATGATAGAATACTGTATTTCCATTCTTCTGCTTTTGGGAACAGAGGCAAATGTCCTTGATTCCAGAAAAGATCCATCAGGTCCCGTAATGGGACTTCATGTGAAAAATGCAAAGGAGTAAATTTCTCTAAGTAGTTCAACATTCAACATCTTGTGCATGATATATTTTTATGAGCAATAAATATATAATTTCTGTTTCAATTATGTATTTCATTTTCAAGGGAATTAATTTAGAAAATATAAAACCCAGATGAAAATGTGTTCCATTTTTATTTATGCATTTTTCCTTTATGCAGTTGATTTTACTAATGCATTGGGTGTAAAAAAATAAATAAATATGAAAACAGAAACGTGAAGTCCTCCTAATTTTGTACTCCTGGAGCCAGCATCACGCATACCAAGATCCCATTTTCTCTAAAGTCAATGAGAATAGATCAATTTCTGTTCTTACACTGCCTCTACAACTGGTATAGATTTTAATTATTTCAGTTTGGTTACTGAAGCAGTAAGGGAGGAGAAAAGAGAATCAGTTCAGAAGGGGGAAGGGTCAGGGGATCTGCATTAGCTGTTCTTTGTAGAAGTGAGCTAATTATCTAAAATGGCATGGCAGTGATAGCATAGCTACTGTGTACAACTCTATTTTAAAGGCTGAAGAAATATAAGTCTTTCCAAACACATTTGCTGCACTGAAGGTCCTAGAAAGCCTTTACTACATTCACAGATAATTCCTAGAAAATGTATATACATTGCCAAAAGAAATTAAAAAAATCCTAGATGAACAGAAGTATAAAAATAGACTGATTGCTTTTTAAGATGCAGTGGTCATAGCATTGGAATACCAGATGGAATTTTCCATAGACACTTCTGTGGCTTTTACCTTATAAATGGCTGGTATTATATCAGAAAACCTTTTCTGTGGTGCTTTAGATTGTATATTTGCTATTTTCTCAACAGGCAGATTTTTGATGGAGGTGTAGTGCTTGCTGCGTTTGTTCATTCTTCATTCCTTCACATGGAATTTGCATGCACAGGGCCCATCTGCCCGCCAAAAAAGGTGGGGAGTAAGTCTACATGTAATCACACATTCCATATAAACTTTATGTGTGAACAACTCAAGGGACTGACAGCGTGTGCAGAGAGTCAACAGGCACATCCCCACTTCCATACAGTCTTGGCTCTTGTGAAACACATGGTCCCTGTCCCTCTCATTTCTCAATTATCTCTCTTTGTAGGTATCATGTCTGTTCTTAGAGCTAAAGAACAAAGTTGAGAATGTAAGGTCAACAGATCATCTAATGCATGTATAAAACCCATGGAAATGAGATTGTTCTCTGCTTCTTGCTTTCTTTGACCAATGTAAAAATCCACTTCCTTTGCCACTTAAAATGGTACTTTCACATTGTTACAGCAGTTGTAAACATCATGATAATCAGCATTCTGGATAAAAAGCATATATTTCTATTTGAAGCAGTTTGCTGAGTCTGTATAAACAGTTTGATGCTTAGCAGTAAATGTGAACTGTTAATTCTGTGGAAAACAGTGTAGAGGGGTGGAGAAGCTCGGCCAAGCTAATTGCTTTCTCCTCCGTAAGACAGATGTGCAATATAGGCATTTGTTCAACAAAGATCTGAATGTATGATTAAATGGAACAGAAGGAAGACTTGGAGAAAGGCAGGAAGCTGAGAGAAAGTAGAAATTGCTATGGCCTGTAACAGCAAGGAATCAGTTGCCTGTTCCAGCCTCTTTACTCTTTTTTTTTTTTTTTTTTTTTTTTTTTTTGGGATATGGTGGTCAGTAGCGAGCTGGTGACCAGCTGTGGAGGTGGGGGTGGGAGGGAGCAAGGGGAGGAGTGATGGGAGAAAGGAGGCCAACTGCAGCTTTCCAGCAGGTGGGAATGATTATGGAAAGAATGACGACCTGTACTGTACAAGTTATTGATGGTAGTTCCCGGAGGAGTTGAGTTAATAAAACTGCAGCCAAAATAAACCACATCCCTTGCATCTTGTCTTTCTTCCTGCATGTCCAGAACAATGCAATGAAAGTCTATTGCCTCCTCTTCCCCCCATGTCTCCCCATCATGATCAAGTTTTCTTCTACTCTGTTCTACACAGCTGCATCATGAAAGAAAACTTTTGTTTTCTGTTAAAAGTACAGAAATATGAAGATTGAATCGATCCTAATTCTACTTTTTTAAAAGGTGGTATATGCTCAAAGTGAGAAAAGGAGTGGAAAGCAAACAAGCAGAAATACTATCTGCTGGATGTAACAGTGTGTTAACTTTGCACTTAGCATCTGTTCCTAGATCTGTGCTAAGCTGCATTTCTCTAGGTTGGTTGGAAATTATGGTGTTTGCAGGGTACAATCCATGAGGGAAACTGACACCCAGCCTTGAGGTGATTGTTCTTTTTACTAGTATGGACTTAGAGAAAAGGAGTTGTTCTGAATGAGAATAACTGTATAGTGGAACTCATTGAAGGGCTGAAATTTTGAAATTGAGTGTGCTGATGAAGAAAGCTTGGGAGTCACTCATCTGGGTCAAACTGTGGTTAAATGACATTTGAATGGAAGATTACACACACACACACACACACATATATAGGAAGGTTTATTAGTTTATCAGTAAAGAATCTTCTTTTAAACTCAGGAGGCAAGGAGTTGAAAATTGTGAGTTGAGAATAATAGGCATGGACTGCACAGCTGTTTGCTTGCACATCAGGAACTTTATGGGCAGTGCTTTGTTGCTATTTGGGTATCTGCTGTTACTGTAAAATCTTTACATCTTCCTGTAACAATATTTCTCAGTCATTTAAAAGCTGAGCTCATTTCCAAAGTGAAATCAATTTAACCTATTCCTTCTCCATGAGCTTTTAACTTCAAACACCTTAGCATATGTACATTCTGGTTTTTCCTCATTACATGCCATTTTTTACAGTTTACTCTCTCAGAACAACTGGAGTAAGGATTCCTATAAGGTACTTTTTCTTTTGTCTATGCATCAGTACTGAAATAGGTAGCAGTATGGGCATTAGCACCTCTTGCATTTGGCAGATTTAGTGCATGTCTAAGAGTGTAAGATGCAGGAAGATCCTTCTAAACCAGTTGCTCCCTTTTTTTTGCAGGCACCTTTCACAACCACGAGAGTTAAAGTCTTAATTTTTAATAGTACCTTTTTAGCCTCTGTTAGGAAAGTTGCCTGCCAAAGTTAGTCCATTTCCTGAGGAATGCTCTACATCTTGAGAAATGTTATTCTATAATTACCAGCTTAACAGCAGGCAAGTGGAAAACTCTTTTCACACTAGACCTTTTATAGAGATAAAACATTTTGCAGACTGCAAATTTTGCATTCTTGGTGATGACATTGGATAAAGTTAAAATGAATGTATTTGCTTCTGTAGATTGAATTCCAACATTTATTTAGACCTAATTGTACTCAGCTCTAATCATCTTGACCTCTGTTTCCTAGTGAGAGGTGGAAAATTTCCTTAAAATCCCTTTTGTTACCCTGGGTTTTACTTAGGTTGCAAATGTAAAAGTCTATTACTATGATGTGAAAGCCTTTAGGGAGGGAAGCACATCCATGTTCTATGAAATATGATTGTATTCCTGAAGCTTTAGATATCAAATGTTTTGAATTTGTTGAGGTACAATTTTTCCTAACAGCTACTGATCTTCAGTATGTAGGAAGTTTGGCTAGTGGATGCAAAGTCTGGGGATAAGTGAATAGGCAAGATGTGGATCCCTGCCACCCTGACTCAGTCTCCAAATTTTCTTAGGAAATAATAAAAAAACGCAGCATGGATGTGTACCAGTGAAGGGTCTGTTGCCTGCACACAGCAAGGTCTGCCTCAGCATTAATAATTGCAGTAGAGACCAACATTCATTTCAGCAATTGTTTTTAAGCAACTGGGTCAATGATATTTTTGACAATGTGAATGGTGAGCATTTAAATTGCTTTCACAAAAGCGGTTAGCACATTGTACCACTAATTATATGATTACAGGGGAGCTATTTATCAATTTACTTTTACAGGAACTGTTTATTTTGGATTTAACCTTTGAGTTTTGCTGTAGTTTGAAACAGAGGCTCTCACAGAAGGAAGCTGTTAGTAGTGGCTAGTTTATAGAGTTTGGGGCCCAACAAAAATACCTCAGAATCATCCAAGGCCAGGCAAGAGTTTTTGTGAAAGTCTCCTAACTCCACACATGAAACATGAGTTCAGTTTCAGTTAAAAAGTCAGCAGACTTTTTATTTCTAAATATTCATTTTTCTGAAAATTCAGGTTTCAGATCAGGCAAGCATAGATAACTAATGGCTCATAGAAGAGGACAGGCAGCCTTTGCTGTATCTACCTTATTTCACTTCCCTTCTCATATAGCCACCTACTCTTTGGGTTTTAGCAGCTATGAGAAATAAAGGCAGTCTACTTTATGCCTGCTCTCTGGCATATACTGGCATTGAATGTAAAGACTTTTCTAGGGACAGAGCAATAAACTAAGCTGCCTTTTGGTAGAACTAGGTATAAGAGCTATAATGTCTCTGGATCTTTTGATAGGCCTGCTAGTGATGGCATAAGGAATTTTGCATGATACATGAAATACAAATGTTGCACCAAAAGTAAGCACGTGCAATGCTCAGGTGGATTAAGAATGTAGAGCAATGAGGGTATTAGAGGGAACAGCATGTACTTAACCCATAGCCAGAATAGCCTTAACCAACACTGGCTGGCCTTTTTGCGAGTTAATTTAGGATTATATGGAATGAACTGTTCTCAAAATCTTATGCCCTGTGCTCCCTTTGGAGGAGTCTGAATATGCAGAATAAATGCAGGGCAGCATGCCCTGAGCTTGCAGAAGCAAGTTGCATTGGTTTAACTTAAATTTTTAAATAGATTTCAGTCAGTCAAACACTCTGTGAGGACATTTCTCTTAGTTTAAGTATGAGATAGGTTCCTGACTTACTGACCCAAAATAGCAAGGTTCTCAGAGCTTTTTATACACGAAGCCTCACAGAGTACTGTAGACACTACCTAGCTGAGCCCAAAACAGGATAGCATAGAATTCATTCACAGACTGTTATTTAAAGAGTGCCTTTGAATACACTTGTACTTTCACAAGAGTTGAGCAATTCATTCAGTTCAGAGACTAAGGCATAGCCCTTGTAAAAGCTGTTTAAAAATTAGGCATTTTTAACTAGACTTTATCCCACATCCTGTGCTAAGTGCTAGTGTTAGCTGTCCTAAGCCTGGGGAGAAAGGATGAACCAAAAAAATATCTGCAAGAGACCTGTGGAGGGGTCTTTCTACAGAAGGCTAGAAAGAAATGTTAGGAATCTTGACTCTCTGCTGAAGGAGCAAATCTGATTTCAAAGGATGCATATTTCTAAGTTTGGATGCCTGGTCTGGAACACTTTTCATGGGAGACTCAAATTTCAGTGCATTACTTTGATTACACATTTGTTGATAGTGTGACAGCTGTCTGCTTCTCTTAATTGACTGACAGCTTAAGGACTAACAATCTGAGAGTTTGGAAAATTTGGGATCGCTACCATTGTCTGGATGCAGACCAGTGGACTCTGAACTGAACATTGCAGTCTTGGTCTCTTGAAGATCTCATCAGGGTCTTGGCCATAACACACTGAGGCTTCGAGTTCAGGCTGTGCACTTCAGTTTCTTTCTCCCAGGGTGATGTGGTGGTGGTGGTACAGAGCTGCATGTTGTTCTGCTTTAGGTGTTCATGTGGCAGGGGCATTTACTGAGATTCAAGAGTCTGATATAACTAAGGGCAGGAAATGATCATGCTTACTTCCCACAAGATGTCTTCAAACTACACCTTGCCCATACTATTAAAGTCGTGACACCATCCAGAAAAGCATTCAAGATTCACTGATCCAAAAAGGCCAAGAAGAAACCTGTCTGTGTACTTCCTGTTTAGGACACATACCTCACAGTGATGATTTTGGAATTTTGTCCTTATTCCAGCCTCTGGAGCAAATACCAGACCTGGAGGACTCCATCTGGTTGACAAGTGGTCTGTATCACTACTGTTAAGAAACATACTCTATGCTGTAAATTGCTGTGTCACAACTGATCTTTGTGTGAATGACAGCCTCCATACTAGCCAACAGCTCCAGAGGCAGAATCTGAGTGCTCTCAAAATATGTCCTTAAACTGTGGAATTTGCATTTCTAACTTCCTGGATGCACCCACCTCTGGTTCTTAAAAAAAATCAGCAAACTTGATGGCTCACAGCTGCTGCCTCTAGAAAGTCCACTTCCATGAATATGTGTTAAATGTCTCTCTGAATGTCTGTTACATGTAGTTACTCAGCTAGTGGAACATGTTTTTCCTGGATCCTGACCACAACTAGACTGGCAATTTCAGAAAAAGCACTGAATCAAACATATATATATATATATATATATATATATGGTGAATTTAAGCAACTTCAAGATTAGGCAACAGCTGGCGAGTCTTATTTGGATCCCAGTTTTGGTCTCAGGGTCTCAGTTCCAACTTCAGTCCTGCTTTAAATGCCTGCATCCTTCCTGGATACAGCACAAAGGCTTTAGAGAATGCTAGTGCCTGTGTTCAAGTGTGCTTTTGCACAGAGCCCCTGAGGCAAAGATGATACTCTTTAGTCTTCCCCAGACTCTGTAGGATGGTATGTGCTGTCTCTTTTTCATTTTTGAGTAAACAAAACTGATAGGTTTGTGGTGGTCTGTACTCATCTGAAATGTAATTCTTTTTCTCCTTTCCCTACCCTTAGGGCTGAGATGCTCCAAAGGGCTTGGGAGTTTTTGGTTTCTTCAGTATGATTTTGTTCGGGTCTTGTTATTGTTTTTGTGAAATAAGGTATAAGTTAGAAGAGTGTTTCATATATGTTTCTGTGCATGTAATTAGATTTCTCAGAGCTAATTGATTTAATTTCAAACACCACGAAATATCCACTTCTTAGCATTTACTAGTCTGAGATTTGTAGTGAGAATGAAATGGAAAGAAAGGGCAGTTGCTACAAAAATTGATAGGGACCTTCTTTTGAAGAATGTTGACCTAGAAGCTGTGTACACATATCTATTTTGTTAGAAGAAATGTTCTAAAAGGTGAATACAATAGTTCTATATTTTCTCAGGGGAAACCTGAAGTGACAATTATATTATTATTATTCAAACTTATATGGTTATATATTAAAAAGGAGAATGTGTTACATTCAGTAACTTGCAAATAATAAGCTTGATTTTAAAACTTCTTATAAACCTCTCCCTACTTTCAAAACAGAGAACCTGCAGCTAGTCTATCAAGAGCACTAAAGCATTAGACAACTATTACTGACCTTTTAGGTTGCTCTTAAATGCTAAATACTAAGAATGTGAAAGTAGTTGATTTGGGTTTAAGAGCTTACAGCTCAGATTCCTTTTCTAAAACAGAGAAAATAAAAAGGTAAATGTTGCTTGTTGGCAATTATTCAATGAAAAATTTCATGCTGTAAAATACATGTGGTAAAGGAACAGATATTTGAGGCATAAAAAGACTGCAGAAAGATAGGTGACTTAGTCACTCATTCTGAGAGGGGAGTGTGTCTGATACTTACACTGTTTTACAGCCATTAATTTCTAACCCAAGATTAAAATTTGCATTAATGTGGAGGTCAGTCTGTCAAGAGGATTTGTCCAGTGTATATCCATAAACCCACGTGCCAGAGAAGTGATTTCTGACACGGCTTTTCAGCAGCTCACAGGAGTGATCTGGGCAGATAGAAATCCTTTGACTGCAGATGCTTTTGCTGGAAGGGCTACCCAGCTTGTGACACTGATGGCAGAGAAGCTGCTGCTGATAGTTGTGCTGCTCCTCACCGTGGTGCTGAGAGCAGCTGAGGGAATTGGATTCCCAGGCCCACACCACCAGCATGCACAGTGCCTCTCTTCTTCGTTTTGAGGGAAGAGAAGGAAGAGTTAATTTCAGTCTAACTGCAAAGCTTTTCTTTCTGTGTAGTGCGTGAAGCATAAACTTGGTGGGAGGTCCGTGGAACAGAGACTGACTCTGCTCCATTAGCATTCTGGTCATACTTTGGGACAACATAAGCAGACTTAGGGTGTTTAGAAATGTTGTTTTGCTCTCATCTGCCTCACAGCTGAATTTTTTGTGGAGGGGGAATGTTGCCATGCTAAGGCTGGCGTATTTCAATTTCTTAGCCATGTATTTTCTATTAATTATTCTTTCTCCCCCTCCCCACCCTCATAGTTTTTAGAAATCAATGAGGAAAATTAAAGACAATTAATTCAGTTCAAGATTTACTTCTACCAAGTCATTCCGTAGCCTATGTTCATCTTTACAAAATTTTTGTTTTTTAATAAATGCTATTGATTGTAGCTCGAGAAAATTGTGAGTTTAGTGTCTGCTCATGAACAAGGTCATAGGAAACCTCACTGACCTCCCCTTGCTTCCTCTGCATGGAGGAAAAAAGACTCATGCCTGTTACTTCCATCACCACAAGCTGTAACAGGATGTGTTGTCTTCAGAGCAGCCCAGTCATCTGCCCAGGTGAGTTCTGCATCTGGCAAAGCCAGGGTCCCTAAGCAGGCAAGGGCATGCTTTCAATAAACTCTCATAGTGGAAGACAACTCAATGCAAATAACCCCTACTACAGGTTCTTTTAAAATAGTGAATTCACTTCTGTGGTGATGAAACTTTTGTATTTTTTTACTTTTTAGTTTCTGAATACTGCAGGACATATATTACGTTGACCAAATTGATTGTTTGACTTAAGAAACTGAAATGTTTTTCTGCTGTTGTGATTAGAAGGCATGGAATAATGCTTATCATAGCAATGATTTATTTTGTTTAATTCTTTCTGCAGGCAACTTGAACTAAGTTTTCAAATTCCTTAGATAGTTTTTTTTTCTTTCAGGCAAAACTATTCATGCAATTGGGTTTGTGCTAAGCATAAAATAAAATATTCAGAACTGTTTTGGGCTTATGCCCTCTGGAACCACAATTATGTCTCTAAACAAGAAGTTTATTTTGAAACAGGTCACAGATTTTAATAATTCTCAACGTTCCCTTCAGGTTCCCATTTTGTGTAGGGAGTGTTGTAACTAATTGCATCTCTTGGTTCAAGGCAGAAGTACCTTAAATATGGATCAGAAATGGATCTGGCTGGAAAGGCTGGCTCTGTACTTTCCCAAAGCTTTGGAGTGTTTAGATCTTGGAACTTGATTTTGGTCAGGCTTGTTGTTTGATATTCTCAGATGAAAGGCAGACTATAAACGTGAAGAGCAAATTCTTCTGCCATGGTTACACCAGTGTTACCGAATTAGTGCCAATCTGGTCACATGCTGTAGCAGGGTGGAAAATTTGTCCCAGAGTATTTATTTGAAGTAGCAATAAGGAAAAGAAGAAGAAATGCAAAACTGTAAATGGCCAGGAAGCAGGCCTCATCCTAACTTTATTTGCCAAATGGGTGATTTACTCCAACATCAACATTTTATACAACCAAGCTGAATTTACGTTATAAAACATTTTATTGCAGCAACCCCACCTCCCCTGCCCTTTGCCTTTTCTAAGAGCTTGAAGGGCACGCATAAACTGCTAAAAGACCTGAAATTGTTTTGCTATCTGTGTGCAGTATCCATCCAGGTTTATTTACTACATAAAGAGCAAAGAAAACTAGCTAATATTTTAAGAGGACAGAGAAGTTTTAGTTGTAAAATACCAAGGGTCTTTATTGTAGACTTATGCTTTTGCATTACAGATTTGTAATAGCAAAAACTAGAATTGAAAAATAAGAGGGTTTAATGCATTAGTTATGAGTTGGTAATGGACAGATACGTAGTGCTCCTTCTCTGGCGGGCATGGCATGGCATCAGCCTTGGGTCCCCACTAAAACAAAAAAGCGGAAAGTCAAACAACAGTCCTGTCAAATTAAACCTCTTTTAGTTTAATTTTTCAAAGTGATTCATTTAGCTGGCTGGCAGAGAATCAAACTGATAACTAACAATAGTTCATTTATTTAATGTTGCTTTCAGTACCCTGTAGCCACTCAACTGCATCAGAACTTATCTTCTGTAATTCTCTTTGAGCTGTGAAGATAGGCCAGGAAACTGGAGTAGGTCAGGTGTACATGAAGGTGCAGCTCACATGGTGGGGCAGTTTGTGCTTTGTGAACCATAGAATTGGGAACCGATTTTCAAGAACAGTTAAAGCTTACTTTTAATCTGAAAAGTGAACAAAACACATTATGTTCCATGTTTGCTGAATCTGAACAAAAAATAAAAGAACCCAGTTTATAGAGTAAAAAAAAAACATGTTGTGAAAACTGCCAAGGCTGCAAATTGTGAGAGCAAACAATGAAAATGAGATCTTTCCTGACTACATTTTCTCACCAGTTATAAAAATTTGGGTAAGTTAGTCTCTTGGTGATTTCCATGTTAATTCTACTTTTTTTAAATAGGATTGAAAAATATAAGTGTGATTAGAATGATCAAACAACTCTGTAGTTTTGCGCAACTGTGAATAAATCTAGTAATAAGTACTTTTTAGTAATGGTTCACAGAGCTTATAAAGTTAAGTAAAGGTTTTTATGTCAATAAAGTTAGTGGATACAAACCTAATAATCAGAGGGGAAGCAGCTCAGTTGAGTAAGAAGATAATATTTACAATGAGTGTTGATAGCAAAGTTTTTTCAGTTCTGTTTAATAGAATTTTGTGTGACTGTTGAATGGTGTTCGATCAAGGAGCTCTGGCATAGGCTGTTCACCCAATGCAAACAAATAAAGTGTATGACAGTTCTCTGGCATTTTAGAATTGTACATCATGCAATATAACTATATACAGAAACACTACAGCGAGTGGGAAAATATGAGCAGCCTCCACATGTAAGACATCTGTTTAAATTGCATGTGTAATTTTGTTCGTTTGTTGTTCTAAAAGCTGGATAATTTTGATCTTCAGTTTCAGCTTTTACATTTTACATCTATACTTCTCCATATATTCGTGGTCACACAAGGTGATCTGTGAAAAAAGAGAACATTTTTATACATAAGAAACGTGGATTGTATATTAAATAAAAATTTCTATAGTTCAGCCCCGGTGAGGATTGTCTGCACTTGCAAGGGACAAATTTTCTCAAAAGTCAAGTAATTCTTTCAGTGCTGTTCCTGTAAGCATGCTCTGTCTGTGCCAAGAGCTCTTGTGCCCATGGTTCATGTCCAGTTTTGTGCAGGTCTTTTACCATTAATCTTAATTATTTTAGAATAATTTTCAAATGCTGTTTTTCTAAAAGAAGCATAGTTACTTGTTATTCAACTCATATTTATGAAAATAAATTGTTTTGGTGTAATAAAGACTTTTTTTTTCATAAAACATGTATTGCTGTTGCTATGTAGAAGGATTCTATCAAAAAAAAGACTGGTGAAAGAGTATTGGTCCATAATTTCTGATTCTCTGGGGCTGTATTTATGTGATCTTTGTGCTGAAAGCTGTAATTTTTCCTCTCTGAATTGCATTTAACATACAGTTTTTAATTATTCCTTGGTTACTGTATGTATACTGTATAATGCATTGAAGAAGGTTTGTGTTCTCTGACATCCTGCTGAGCCAACCCAATGAGAATTTTGATAAGTATGGGTCTTCAGTCAGTCAAATCAAGAGTGAATTCTGATCAAAAGCAATACTTCAACCTAGCATTGGTAAAGAAACAATCTATTATCATGAAAAATGCGTATTATAGAAACAATACAATGTCCATTAAAAATACAATGTGTTTATGTTTTTTGCTCTCTGGTGTTTTTTAGAGCGATATGAAATATAATGGAGAAAAACAAATTCTAAATGTGTTTTACTCACCACTCTATGGTAAATATATCATGAGCACTTTGCTCTGGCGAGAGTGCCGGAAAGGCTACCGGTATTGAGAACATACCCATTATGATGAGGATCAAGAACCACTCTGCTACAATAAAGGCCCTCACTGCTAAGGACTTGAAAATAGAAAAAAATTAAGAAATGTAAAATCAATACAGTGTTGGTTAAGGCTAATATAAAGGCAATGTAGGAAGCAAAACAAGCGTAATGTTATTTTTATTTATTACTGGTGTTTAGATTGCACCAGCAGGGATTATACATATTATGTAGATGGGTGTATAAATAATACTTTTGCCCAAAATTTGAAACTAAATGCCTATGTACGGAAAAAGCAAAACCACAGGAAGGGTGGGGCCAGGATTGCTCATGCCTATGCAAAAATGTCCTACTATGTGTGGTGCTGGTGGTGTTGGCATGGGATTTACAGGACATTTTATACTGTTGAAATGTATATTTTGAAAATACAACCCAGAGGGTAAAATTCAGTCATGAAATTGAGTTTTGCTTTTGACATCAAAAGGGCCATGGCTTCACTCAGATAGGTACTTTTGTCAAACATATGCCTGGAGAGAGTATTAGTGAATAACTGAGAGACAACTAATAAAATTTTATAGTTGATTTTCTTGAAAGTCCTTTTAGTTTTGGAAATAAACGGGAGTCAGTATCAAGGTTATGCTTAAAAATTTCAGCCTAAAATACGTGCTTTACCTTTCAGAGTCAAAAAGGGTGGAAAGTTTGGTCAGCTTTTGTGCTGGAATCACTTCACTTAAGTGACAGAGAGAGATCACATGAAGAGATAATAATAAGAGACAGGAATTTTAGTAAAAACCTAAAAGTTTTGGGTTCCACAGACTTCACACATAAGCATGCAAAGGTGACAAATGGGAGTAACTGCTAAAAGGAGGCACCTTCTAGACTGAATTATGAATTGCGGGGGTCAAAACACTTAGAAAACTGAATATAAGCCAACCATGTCCCCAGCATCCTGAGAGCTGTTTCATATTTCCCACAGTTTAAAATAAAAGTGAAAGAAAACATGCTTTCCCCCACTCTTACTTGCAGAAAAATTTAATTGCTTACTCAAATAATCTGATGCATTGCTTATAAAAGAGAAAGACATTTCAGTGAGAATATGTCATTATGATAGACTTTTATTTTGCAGTTGTATTTTAGGAAACCCCATTCTGAAGACAGAGTTAAATCTCTGTGCTGTTACAGCACATGCATTTCTTCACCAACAATTTCTGACACAACTGGAGGACACTAGAAAGACTTACAAATTTATAACTAGTTGGAGCAGCCTGCATTTAAGGAAGACATTATAGAAAATAACTTTAGACTGGACAATTGGAAGTTCAATTAGAAGAATGCAGAGATTCAGACCTGTAAGTGGATTTAGGATTTCAAAAGATAGGAGTTTAGTAAGGTTTGGGTATGGTGAATAGCAACAGCTCTACAAGTGACCTCCTGTCATCTGAAGCACAGAAATTATCTGTGAACACACCTCAGTCGTGAAAAACACATTAGCTGAAACCTCGCTGAAGGTAATCAGCTGCCTTGCATTTAACCACCAGATGGGCACAGATGACCACAGAGAAGCAGCTGACAAACTACAGGTTAAAAAGATGATTACTCTGCAGCAGATTTTCACTGTGTTGATGCTCTAAACACAGAGATACCTAGGGATGAAGACAGAAGCTAAAGACCTAAAATAATTAGCTGAATGGTAAAGGGGTTAAAGAAACCATAGCTATTGACACAAAGTGAAAGAGTAATTTGCTCTTCTGTAAGGTGACTATTACTAGCTGCAGGAGAAAAATGAAGTATAAGTGGGAATGAAATAATGGAAATAACTGTAACAGAAGTAAAAACAATATTACAGGTGATTTTGTCAGAAGAGTAACAAACCAACAGTGGCTGTCCTCTTTGAGAATTTGCACAAAAATACAGATCTAGTAGCAACTATTTTAAGTCAAGCTTACTGAATTAGTGATAGTACTAGATCCAAAGACAAGCACTTTGCCAGTGTTTGTGTAAAAAGAGGAAACTGCTGTGCACAACTGCAGATTTGCGAGTCTGCCTCAGTAATACATGTGATTTTAAAACAGTTCTGAAGGAAAAGACCATTAAAGCTACAGATAATAGGGAAGTGGGATATTGGTTTAGCAAAGCAGGATATGCCAAACTTACCTAATCTGTTATCTTTTTTCTTTTAAATAGAATGACTTCATTTTAAAGAGAAAGGAAATAAAGGGGGTATATTCTGTGTGTCCTTTTACAATGCACTCATTATGCTGCTGAAAAGAAAATTGCTTACTTGTTTGAAGAAAGTGGAATTTAAGAGCACAACTGTGAGATGACCATGGTAAGTGATTTAGGACATTATTGAAAAAGGAACCATTAGACTGTGGGGTGATTAGGTGGTTAGGGCTGACCTTCAAGAAGCTGCATTAAGAGAAATCTTTCCACTAATAGTCATAAAATAAAAGTGGGATTGAAGCTTCCTGATAGTACAGTATTGGGAAACTTAGATAACCATGACAACCAATGACAATAGATGCATTGCCTTGAGGACCTGGGGAACTAGAGATGAGATTCAGCTGTAAGAACTACAAGGCATTTCAGAAAGGTACTACAGAGAAAATACAAAATTTTCTTGTAAACTGAGAATTTATCAGCTGGAAATAGAGATTATGAGAAGCCCAATTTCTGTTTATCAAAATACTATATGGCTAGAAAACTGCATTCACCATTTTAAGTATAACCTTTGGGTCTTACTATGCCTTCCTTTGTTCTGCTAAAAATCGATTTGTTATCAAAAATCTCTTCCCCACGTGGCTACCTGTAGCATATGAGCCAGTCACTTTATTAATTAACTATATGAATAGAGCTTCTGTCACTCTCTCACTGTTGTTCCCAGACCATTCGCTATTCTTGTAGCTCTTTTCTGAGATCCTGCCATCAAGATTCCTTTAGAAGTGCCAACATCAGTGCATTTCAGCAGTGATCCATTAATACTGTATTTTAAGAAATGACCACTCCTGACACTGTTATACATCCCTCTATTTAAGGGATGTATGAGATCAACCTGTAGAGGTGGTTTGACCCTACTTCTGCACGTTATTCCTGTATTAAATGGAAGGTTATTTGCAAGAGGATGTGATAAATAAAATGCCAGCTTAGATACAGAGGGGTTTTTCTTGGCTTTGTTAGAAATTGACTCTACAGGAGACAAAATAAGGATCCAAAACTGTTAATAGCTTTGTGTACCACTTAGTAATATATCTCTATACTTGTCAGTGTCTTTTGTATGTGTATATACATATATATATGGAGGATATATATGGCTATTTTTTTATTTTATGCATACATGATTAAAAACAGTAATGATGTGTGTAACTCTTCATAGTTACCCTGATTAAAATTAATAATTAAATTAAGAGAATTTGATATTGCTTATTAGTAAATTCCTAGTATTCAAAATAATGTCTCATTACTGAAATTAATTAGTAGGTCCTTAACAAGTAAGTACAGTAAGTTATTTCTATGTGAATTGAAAAAATAGAGTAAGTTAGTGTGTAATGGTGTTAAGGATCGAATAGCAAGAACTATATGCCATGTAGAAACAGAAATCTTGCCTTCAGAATTAAATCCTATATACTTTTTCCATTGTAAAAGCTGTTTTACTATATGGCAGTGCAACTTCAAGACTTACCATGCTACTGCTATCTGAACTTCCCCTTCTTCATGAACTGTAGCTGTAGGCTAGCTCTGTATAGGCAAGCACACTCAGACCAGTGGCCAAAAACTAACCACAAATTAAAGGGTCTGGAAACAGATGGAATGGAAAATGAGAGGAAGCCAAAATATAATTAATAGCATACCAAGGCAAGAAATGGCTTGGAATACCTTTTGCCACACTGCCCAGAATACCCCAGAAAAGTAGACACCTTTGCTGTTTGCTGCTCCAGAGGAGAATGGAAGTGAGCTGAGCCAGATAGTACTGGTAGAACCATTGAGCTTTTAAAGGTCTCTTTGCTGGCAGAGGAAATAAGGTAGTTTTCTCTGCCCAGATATTTCTCACTGCCCCAACTCCTCCTGAGAATACAAAGAAGGTAAACAGTAAGCCTAAGGCTGTCCTGACCCTCCCTGCAACTTATGCCATATGATCTGTGCGAACTTATACCTGCAGGATCTGTGCCTAAACCCAGCATTTTCCCTAGGAAAGCATCATCAACTCAAAAAAAGATACCACAGGTTACACACAGAAAAGGGGGAAATAGCCATTAGAAGGGCTTCTGGAGAAAAAAGTCTATTACATGGAAGTGAGAAATACATACTGGACAAGGAAGCAGAGCTAAACAACCAGCTCACTATAGGCCAAATGCCACTGTATTGTCTGTGTCCATGGTTTAGCACTCGTACAGTTCTTCTTAAATATGTCATTTCCTATCACCATGAATGACAATGACAAGGTTAGACTCATAAAATATGGTATTCTTTAGAACACCAAACCAGAGCTCTAAGATATGACACGGGTTAGGCCCTTCATTTGTAGAAATGTCATGCATGATTGAGGGACTCATCATCTCTCATGCCAAGCAACAGATTCTGGAAAACCAATCCAAATTTCCCATGCAATTAAAACGGGAAACAGTCACAATAAAGACTTAATATCAGAATAACAGCTTTACTGGCATTATGCGCTGTGAGGGATACACAGTAGTCTGACAGCTCAAAAAGTGGCTGTAATTTTGAGCTGGTGTCCAGTACTTTGGAAATTATTTTCTATGGTAAATGTAAAATTACTAAGCACTTTATTACTGTCAAAGTCATTCAACACAGACATCCCTGACTCTAACTTAGATCTCCTGAGTGATGCATTTATGGCAAAATACATGTGAAGCGCCCATTTCTGAGCATCCCTGTAAGCCGTTTGCAGCAGGATCACTTTGTGCAACTTTCCACTGCGCATTGTTTTCCTACTGTCCTGGTGATTTCTTTTATGTCGTTATGCCTCAGTGCCTGTTAGGTAAGGGAACTGGATACAATGCTGTTGCTCTAATTAGACTGTGGTGATCAGTCAGTGGAAATTACCTTGCTTTTCTTGCACTGGTTCATTTACCTTCCAGTTTGAGCTTGTAAATCTTTTCTATCAACCTCTGCATTCCATCTTCTATACACTTTAAAAATTGATTTTGGGATGGAGATTACCATCTTCAAAACTGCCTGGGTATATATTTTTTTTCCCTCATTCAAAATTACCACCTTTTGCTAAAAAAACATTGTGAGAGATTCTTTGTATTTGGCTAAATCCTGCTGTTCTTACTGAGGATAATATGCACTAATGGTGATAAAATCTCACCCACTCTAAGATCCCTTGGCCACAAATACTTTCCTCTACCATAATCCTCAGGAGTGAATGAGTGTTTGAGTTAGTTGCCATGATGTGGTCAAGAGTTTACCAGGTTAGACTGCTTTGCTGCTCAAAGGAGCTTGAATCCAGCATTTCTATGGTACTTGTAGTTTTGTATATGCAGATCTTCTTGTGCCAGTTCTTGATATTCTTGATTTTTTTTCTCCATCTTTTTTATTAAAGCAAAATCCAATTGAACATTTCAGAATAATCCCAGGTGTTATCAAACTTCATATTTACATGCACATGAATCACACTCTGTATCAAATAGGGCAACTGGACATGAAACCACAAACTACAGATCTGACAGAGGATAAAAACAGGGGACCTGTTACACATCCTTTCTGTCAACTGATTTTATGCAACAACATTTTTCAAGAGAGGAACATTTTGCATATTCACTACCTTTAAATACACAAATGTGAGGAACCATTGAGACCATCTTCTGTCTTTAACTGACTTTTATGCTAAGTCTGGACAGGATTAAGACCTTTGCTGAAAGCCACTTCTACTGGCATAACTTTGTAAGTGCAAGCTATAACACTATAGATCATTTTAAAACAAGGATGTGGCATGTCCATAAATCACATGTATCAAAGAAAAAAGTGTCAAGCTGTGCTTCACAATAGAAACCTAGAGATAATTCTAATAGAAATGTCTGCAGTTTTAAAATATTTTTAAAAATATAATTCTGGCTTGTATTTAAAAAATGTGAATGAAGAAAACTTTTGTTATCGTTTCTGGAGCTAACGAAGAGTGCTAATTTTTTACTGTAAATATTTCATTTAATAGCTTGAATTCAATTTTAGCTGTTTGCTTTCTGCCACTGAATTCAACCTGTATTGACAGGCCTAGAAGAAAACAATTTTTTTCTGCTCAATTACTTGAATAGTGTAGAATACAAGTTCCATAGGCAACTTCTGTAAATTTTGGTAGAAGAAACTTTAGAATATTGAAAGCAAAGAGTAATGTCAGATTATTTCATTAGAAGTAGAACTTCAGATTTTTTAGTTGAGACTACAG
Organism: Acropternis orthonyx; assembly: GCA_035583155.1. Lineage (NCBI taxonomy): Eukaryota > Metazoa > Chordata > Aves > Passeriformes > Rhinocryptidae > Acropternis > Acropternis orthonyx. The sequence goes on along the minus strand of JAWWEU010000040.1, from coordinate 35,419,936 downwards.
AGCAAAGGAAAGGTACATGAAAATCATTAAATGATGAAAACATTAGGGAAGTTACTGAAATATTAATGAAAAAAACCCCAAATTACCCAGGAAGTAGATCTTATAAATTATATCTTAATTTCTGATGATTTTCTGTATGATTATGATAAAATTTAAGACTTGTATAGTGCTGACTATCAACATTTTAATAGCTAATCAGGAAAGGAAGCATATTCTTTGGTGGTCATCCTACATAATTTCACTGCAAAGTGCTTTTTCAGTTGTTAATGTTTCTAATCAAAGTTAGTCAAGTAGGGAAGAGGTCCCTGTAAAACCTGCAAAGCCACTCCACATTTTATCTTTTACAAGTCTCTTCTAAACTTGTAATTTAATTTAATTCTAAACTGATGTCAGCAAAAACAATCAGCAGGTAGACTGCTGAGGTGTAACCATAACTGCATAGCAAACAAAGATTTATTTCCCTTTCTATCACCATCTGAAATATCTTCTAGCCTTTTTTCATCTCTATCACTTTTCTCATTCTTTTAGGATAAAGTTTTTGGAGTTGAGACTGTCTTTCTTTTGTGTTCTACAGACATGGTCCATGGCTACAGCTCCTACTTGGTAAGCTAATATAAGCGAAACCTTGTTATACATTCTAGTCTTCGAGAAGATACTGGCACATATGCTCACATATACTAAACATCTTACTTTTCTTTGCCAGGGATGCTTCAGGTGCCATACTGAAAATACTATTTTATTTCCCCCAGATAAGTAAATGAGATTCAGCAAAGCATGTGAGCAGACTGCGCTTCAAGCATGTAAACCATGTCACTGCTAGGAATCAGTCCAATATATGTTTCAGTGCATAGTTATGTATTGTGCTAAGCCATGATAACAGACATCTGCTTAAAATTCAGCACTTTATTGCCATGGGGTCTTTCTATGGTGAAAAGCCATTAAAATCCCAGGATGTGAAACTGTACTATCAATTCAAGCCCTTTACCCATAATACCTTATGCAATAGGTGTATTTCTCATTGTAGAAGATGGAGGAAGAGGACACTGATGTTTGGACTCATGGTAACAAAGGAAAATAATTTTGTTAAGAAAATATATTAAGTCCAACCACTGTGTAACTCCTATGTCTGTTTTCCTAGTCTTACAGGACACAGGAAGACAATGCAAACTGTTTGCTTGCTCTTTCCAAAACTATATCTGAGTACTGCATGGATGAAATCTCTGGATGTCAGGGATCTTGAAAAGGATTTGATTCTTCAAGTATTGCTCAATGTAGGTTACCTGAGAGAGTAGCCAGGCAAGAAACTGTCACACTTCACACACTGTTGAAGATTTTTCTGAGCTACCACTGTGAAATTTTGGGGGCTTATGCTCTTGCTTACATGTGTCACACAGTTAAAAAGTTAAAAATCTTTTAAATTTTTTTCTTCTTTCTTCCCTTAGAACACAATTCTGGACTCTAAAATAGAGTAAGGAAAGCAAATATGAAATTATCCATCAAATGTACAGAAAACAGTGAGTCGTACTTCTAGTTTCAACACCTGGAGAAAAGAAATGAGCCTCATAATAATGAAAAGTGTGGATCACAGGACTGATTAGTCTTCCTGATCATAAGCCTCAACAGTAAAATTATGACCTCAGGGAGGCAGTGAATATCCTCATTCAGGGCATAATCCCAAATATCATTCCTGTGTAGTCAGATCTGATTAGCCTAGGTGAATGGTAAGCTCATTTTTTATTTAATTAACAGCACTAATAAAAAATGTATGAAAGCAAGAGATTGAGAAGAGGAGGCTGCAGGCAAGTGAAAGAGGAAAAAATTTCATGCTTCTGTTTTTCAGAATGTTTTTGGAGAGTGCAAAACATACCCGAACCCTCACATACATTCTCTGTCTTTAGAATCACGCATATGAAAACTTGCCATTAGTAAAAAGAATGGCCTTAGAAGTATATAAACAATTGAATACTGCTTTTGATTTAGAGAATGCATCAATACCATTGTCTGATTAAGCTCTTACTGATCATTATCATTGATGTGAAAGGAATAAATAATGAAAGCAATGTGTTTGTACAGATTTGATTGAATGTATAGATTTTAATTGACCATGAAGGGAACTAATACAAACACGGTTCCAAAGGAGGTACAGTACAGCATAAACAGGTATGAAAAGGGGAACAATCTGGCAGAATCAGAGAAAAAGTCTGGTTCCTTCTTGTGTGAGGCTTCACCAGAAATACCAGAAGATGGTGTTCTATATTGAGCATGCAAGTCTGGATCTACGATGAATCATTTGGCTGATAATATGAATGGTGAGCAATCAGTTAACTTACTTGACTTAAATGTCACAACTTTTCACAGGAAAGCCCTGTAGAGACACCTCGACAAATTAGAGGACTGGACAATCTCCAACCATGTGAAGTTCAGTGAGGGGAAGTGCAGGATTCTGAGGGGAAGCCGTATGAGGAGCAGCTGAGGGCACTTGGTCTGTTCAGCCAGGAGGAGGCTGAGGGGAGACCTCACTGCAGTTAAAACTTCCTCGTGAGGAGAAGAGGAGGGGCAGGCACTGATCTCTTCTCTTGTGGTGACCAGTGACAGGACTCGAGGAACTGGCCTGAAGTTGTGTCAGGGGAGGTTTCGGTGGGATATTAGGAAAAGGTTCTTCACCCAGAGGGTGGTTGGGCACTGGAACAGGCTCCCCAGGGCAGTGGTCACAGCAC